>CM031962.1:901584-944215 GCA_018749465.1 Paracanthobrama guichenoti | reverse complement strand
AATTGAGATATATAGTCAGAATTAGGAGTGATATAAAGTCAATTGAGAGATGTAAGTCAGAATTGGGATATAAAGTCAGAATTGAGAGATATAAAGTCAGAGTGGGTGATATAAAGTCAGAATTGAGTGATATAAGTCAGAATTGAGATATATAGTCAGGGTGAGATATAAAGTCAATTCAGAGATATAAAGTCAGAATTGAGATATATAGTCAGGGTAGAGAGATATAAGTCAGAATTGAGACATATAGCTCTAGAATTGAGATATAAAGTCAGAATTAGAGATATATAGTCAGAATTGAGATCCTATAAACAGAATTGAGATATAAAGTCAGAATTGAGTGATAAAGTTTCAGAATCTAAGATGTATAGTCAGAATTGAGAGATACAAAGTCAGAATTGAGATATATAGTCAGAATTGAGATATATAGTCAGAATTGAGAGATATAAAGTCAGAATTAGAGATACAAAGTCAGAATTGAGATATATATAGTCAGAATTGGAAAGATATAAAGTCAGAATTGAGATATAAAAGTCAGAATTTAGATATAAAGTCAGAATTGAGATATATAGTCAGAATTGAGTGATAAAGTCAGAGATATAAAGTCAGAATTGAGATATAAAGTCAGAATTGAGTGATAAAGTCAGAGATATAAAAGTCAGAATTGAGATATAAAGTCAGAATTGAGAGATATAAAGTCAGAATTGAGTGATATAGAGTCAGAATTGAGTGATATAAAGTCAGAATTGAGTGATATAGAGTCAGAATTGAGTGATATAAAGTCAGAATTGAGATATATAGTCAGAATTGAGTGATATAAAGTCAGAATTGAGTGATATAAAGTCAGAATTGGGTGATATAAAGTCAGAATTGAGAGATATAAAGTCAGAATTGAGATATAAAGTCAGAATTGAGTGATAAAGTCAGAATTGAGATATAAAGTCAGAATTGAGTGATATAAAAATCAGAATTGAGAGATATAAAGTCAGAATTGAGTGATATAAAGTCAGAATTGAGAGATATAAAGTCAGAATTGAGTGATATAAAGTCAGAATTGAGAGATATAAAGTCAGAATTGAGTGATATAAAGTCAGAATTGAGTGATATAAAGTCAGAATTGAGTGATATAAAGTCAGAATTGGAGATATATAGTCAGAATTGAGAGATATAAAGTCAGAATTGAGAGATATAAAGTCAGAATTGAGATATATAGTCAGAATTGAGAGATATAAAGTCAGAATTGAGATATATAGTCAGAATTGAGATATATAGTCAGAATTGAGAGATATAAAGTCAGAATTGAGATATATAGTCAGAATTGAGATATATAGTCAGAATTGAGAGATACAAAGTCAGAATTGAGATATATAGTCAGAATTGAGATATATAGTCAGAATTGAGAGATATAAAGTCAGAATTGAGATATAAAGTCAGAATTGAAAGATATAAGGTCAGAATTGAGATATAAAGTCAGAATTTAGATATAAAGTCAGAATTGAGATATATAGTCAGAATTGGAGGATAAAGTCAGAGACATAAAGTCAGAATTGAGATATAAAGTCAGAATTGAGGATAAAGTCAGAGATATAAAGTCAGAATTGAGATATAAAGTCAGAATTGAGAGATATAAAGTCAGAATTGAGTGATATAGAGTCAGAATTGAGTGATATAAAGTCAGAATTGAGTGATATAGAGTCAGAATCGGAGTGATAAAAGTCAGAATTGAGAGATATAAAGTCAGAATTGAGTGATATAAAGTCAGAATTGAGATATATAGTCAGAATTGAGTGATATAAAGTCAGAATTGAGTGATATAAAGTCAGAATTAGGGTGATATAAAGTCAGAATTGAGAGATATAAAGTCAGAATTGAGATATAAAGTCAGAATTGAGTGATAAAGTCAGAATTGAGATATAAAGTCAGAATTGAGAGTGATATAGTCAGAATTGAGATATATAAGTCAGAATTGAGTGATAAAGTCAGAGATATAAAGTCAGAATTGATATAAAGTCAGAATTGAGATATGAGTCAGAATTGAGATATAAAGTCAGAATTGAGATATATAAGTCAGAATTGAGAGATATAAAGTCAGAATTGAGAGATATAAAGTCAGAATTGAGTGATATAAAGTCAGAATTGAGAGATATAAAGTCAGAATTGAGTGATATAAAGTCAGAATTGATGGATATAAAGTCAGAATTGAGATATATAGTCAGAATTGAGGAGATATAAAGTCAGAATTGAGTGATATAAAGTCAGAATTGAGTGATATAAATGTCAGAATTGAGAGATATAAAGTCAGAATTGAGATATATAGTCAGAATTGAGATATATAGTCAGAATTGAGAGATATAAAGTCAGAATTGAGATATATATAGTCAGAATTGAGATATATAGTCAGAATTGAGATATAAAGTCAGAATTGAGTGATAAAGTCAGAATTGAGATATATAGTCAGAATTGAGAGATACAAAGTCAGAATTGAGATATATAGTCAGAATTGAGATATATAGTCAGAATTGAGAGATATAAAGTCAGAATTGAGAGATACAAAGTCAGAATTGAGATATATAGTCAGAATTGAAAGATATAAAGTCAGAATTGAGATATAAAGTCAGAATTTAGATATAAAGTCAGAATTGAGAGATATATAGTCAGAATTGAGTGATAAAGTCAGAGATATAAAGTCAGAATTGAGAGATATAAAGTCAGAATTGAGTGATAAAGTCAGAGATATAAAGTCAGAATTGAGATATAAAGTCAGAATTGAGAGATATAAAGTCAGAATTGAGTGATATAGAGTCAGAATTGAGTGATATAAAGTCAGAATTGAGTGATATAGAGTCAGAATTGAGTGATATAAAGTCAGAATTGAGAGATATAAAGTCAGAATTGAGTGATATAAAGTCAGAATTGAGATATATAGTCAGAATTGAGTGATATAAAGTCAGAATTGAGTGATATAAAGTCAGAATTGGGTGATATAAAGTCAGAATTGAGAGATATAAAGTCAGAATTGAGATATAAAGTCAGAATTGAGTGATAAAGTCAGAATTGAGATATAAAGTCAGAATTGAGTGATATAGTCAGAATTGAGATATATAGTCAGAATTGGAGTGATAAAGTCAGAGATATAAAGTCAGAATTGAGATATAAAGTCAGAAACTGAGAGATATAAAGTCAGAATTGAGTGATATAGAGTCAGAATCTGAGTGATATAGAGTCAGAATTGAGTGATATAGAGTCAGAATTGAGTGAGATATAAAGTCAGAATTGAGAGATATAAAGTCAGAATTGGTGATATAAAGTCAGAATTGAGATATATAGTCAGAATTGAGTGATATAAAGTCAGAATTGAGTGATATAAAGTCAGAATTGAGTGATATAAAGTCAGAATTGAGAGATATAAAGTCAGAATTGAGATATAAAGTCAGAATTGGAGTGATGTGATCAGAATTGAGTGATATAAAGTCAGAATTGAGTGATATAAAGTCAGAATTGAGATATATAAAGTCAGAATTGAGTGATGAAGTCAGAGATATAAAGTCAGAATTGAGATATAGTCAGAATTGAGTGATATAAAGTCAGAATTGAGATATATAGTCAGAATTGAGTGATATAAAGTCAGAATTGAGAGATATAAAGTCAGAATTGAGTGATATAAAGTCAGAATTGAGAGATATAAAGTCAGAATTGAGTGATATAAAGTCAGAATTGAGTGATATAAAGTCAGAATTGAGATATATAGTCAGAATTGAGAGATATAAAGTCAGAATTGAGAGATATAAAGTCAGAATTGAGATATATAGTCAGAATTGAGAGATATAAAGTCAGAATTGAGATATATAGTCAGAATCTGAGATATAAAGTCAGAATTGAGATATATAGTCAGAATTGAGATATATAGTCAGAATTGAGATATAAAGTCAGAATTGAGTGATAAAGTCAGAATTGAGATATATAGTCAGAATTGAGAGATATAAAGTCAGAATTGAGATATATAGTCAGAATTTGAGATATATAGTCAGAATTGAGAGATATAAAGTCAGAATTGTCAGAGATACAAAGTCAGAATTGAGATATATAGTCAGAATTGAAAGATATAAAGTCAGAATTGAGATATAAAGTCAGAATTTAGATATAAAGTCAGAATTGAGATATATAGTCAGAATTGAGTGATAAAGTCAGAGATATAAAGTCAGAATTGAGATATAAAGTCAGAATTGGAGTGATAAAGTCAGAGATATAAAGTCAGAATTGAGATATAAAGTCAGAATTGAGAGATATAAAGTCAGAATTGAGTGATATAGAGTCAGAATTGAGTGATATAAAGTCAGAATTGAGTGATATAGAGTCAGAATTGAGTGATATAAGTCAGAATTGAGATATATAAGTCAGAATTGAGTGATATAAAGTCAGAATTGAGTGATATAAAAAGTCAGAATTGGGTGATATAAAGTCAGAATTGAGAGATATAAAGTCAGAATTGAGATATAAAGTCAGAATTGAGTGATAAAGTCAGAATTGAGATATAAAGTCAGAATTGAGTGATATAAAATCAGAATTGAGAGATATAAAGTCAGAATTGAGATATAAAGTCAGAATTGAGAGATATAAAGTCAGAATTGAGTGATATAAAGTCAGAATTGAGAGATATAAAGTCAGAATTGAGTGATATAAAGTCAGAATTGAGTGATATAAAGTCAGAATTGAGTGATATAAGTCAGAATTGAGATATATAGTCAGAATTGAGAGATATAAAGTCAGAATTGAGAGATATAAAGTCAGAATTGAGATATATAGTCAGAATTGGAGAGATATAAAGTCAGAATTGAGATATATAGTCAGAATTGAGATATATAGTCAGAATTGAGAGATATAAAGTCAGAATTGAGATATAAAGTCAGAATTGAGATATATAGTCAGAATTGAGAGATACAAAGTCAGAATTGAGATATATAGTCAGAATTGAGATATATAGTCAGAATTGAGAGATATAAAGTCAGAATTGAGATATAAAGTCAGAATTGAAAGATATAAGGTCAGAATTGAGATATAAAGTCAGAATTTAGATATAAAGTCAGAATTGAGATATATAGTCAGAATTGAGATATAAAGTCAGAGACATAAAGTCAGAATTGAGATATAAAGTCAGAATTGAGTGATAAAGTCAGAGATATAAAGTCAGAATTGAGATATAAAGTCAGAATTGAGAGATATAAAGTCAGAATTGAGTGATATAGAGTCAGAATTGAGTGATATAAAGTCAGAATTGAGTGATATAGAGTCAGAATTGAGTGATATAAAGTCAGAATTGAGAGATATAAAGTCAGAATTGAGTGATATAAAGTCAGAATTGAGATATATAGTCAGAATTGAGTGATATAAAGTCAGAATTGAGGATATAAAGTCAGAATTGGGTGATATAAAGTCAGAATTGAGAGATATAAAGTCAGAATTGAGATATAAAGTCAGAATTGAGTGATAAAGTCAGAATTGAGATATAAAGTCAGAATTGAGAGTGATATAGTCAGAATTGAGATATATAGTCAGAATTGAGTGATAAAGTCAGAGATATAAAGTCAGAATTGAGATATAGTCAGAATTGAGTGATATAAAGTCAGAATTGAGATATATAGTCAGAATTGGAGTGATATAAAGTCAGAATTGAGAGATATAAAGTCAGAATTGAGTGATATAAAGTCAGAATTGAGAGATATAAAGTCAGAATTGAGTGATATAAAGTCAGAATTGAGTGATATACAGTCAGAATTGAGAGATATAAAGTCAGAATTTAGTGATATAAAGTCAGAATTGAGGATATAAAGTCAGAATTGAGTGATATAAAGTCAGAATTGGGTGATATAAAGTCAGAATTGAGAGATATAAAGTCAGAATTGAGATATATAGTCAGAATTGAGATATATAGTCAGAATTGAGAGATATAAAGTCAGAATTGAGATATATAGTCAGAATTGAGATATATAGTCAGAATTGAGATATAAAGTCAGAATTGAGTGATAAAGTCAGAATTGAGATATATAGTCAGAATTGAGAGATACAAAGTCAGAATTGAGATATATAGTCAGAATTGAGATATATAGTCAGAATTGAGAGATATAAAGTCAGAATTGAGAGATACAAAGTCAGAATTGAGATATATAGTCAGAATTGAAAGATATAAAGTCAGAATTGAGATATAAAAGTCAGAATTTAGATATAAAGTCAGAATTGAGATATATAGTCAGAATTGAGTGATAAAGTCAGAGATATAAAGTCAGAATTGAGATATAAAGTCAGAATTGAGTGATAAAGTCAGAGATATAAAGTCAGAATTGAGATATAAAGTCAGAATTGAGAGATATAAAGTCAGAATTGGAGTGATATAGAGTCAGAATTGAGTGATATAAAGTCAGAATTGAGTGATATAGAGTCAGAATTGAGTGATATAAAGTCAGAATTGAGAGATATAAAGTCAGAATTGAGTGATATAAAGTCAGAATTGAGATATATAGTCAGAATTGAGTGATATAAAGTCAGAATTGAGTGATATAAAGTCAGAATTGGGTGATATAAAGTCAGAATTGAGAGATATAAAGTCAGAATTGAGATATAAAAGTCAGAATTGAGTGATAAAGTCAGAATTGAGATATAAAGTCAGAATTGAGTGATATAGTCAGAATTGAGATATATAGTCAGAATTGAGTGATAAAGTCAGAGATATAAAGTCAGAATTGAGATATATAGTCAGAATTGAGAGATATAAAGTCAGAATTGAGATATATAGTCAGAATTGAGATATATAGTCAGAATTGAGAGATATAAAGTCAGAATTGAGATATATAGTCAGAATTGAGATATATAGTCAGAATTGAGAGATACAAAGTCAGAATTGAGATATATAGTCAGAATTGAGATATATAGTCAGAATTGAGAGATATAAAGTCAGAATTGAGATATAAAGTCAGAATTGAGTGATAAAGTCAGAGATATAAAGTCAGAATTGAGATATAAAGTCAGAATTGAGAGATATAAAGTCAGAATTGAGTGATATAGAGTCAGAATTGAGTGATATAAAGTCAGAATTGAGTGATATAGAGTCAGAATTGAGTGATATAAAGTCAGAATTGAGAGATATAAAGTCAGAATTGAGTGATATAAAGTCAGAATTGAGATATATAGTCAGAATTGAGTGATATAAAGTCAGAATTGAGTGATATAAAGTCAGAATTGGGTGATATAAAGTCAGAATTGAGAGATATAAAGTCAGAATTGAGATATAAAGTCAGAATTGAGTGATAAAGTCAGAATTGAGATATAAAGTCAGAATTGAGAGATATATAGTCAGAATTGAGATATATAGTCAGAATTGAGTGATAAAGTCAGAGATATAAAGTCAGAATTGAGATATAGTCAGAATTGAGAGATATAAAGTCAGAATTGAGATATATAGTCAGAATTGAGATATATAGTCAGAATTGAGATATAAAGTCAGAATTGAGTGATAAAGTCAGAATTGAGATATATAGTCAGAATTGAGAGATACAAAGTCAGAATTGAGATATATAGTCAGAATTGAGATATATAGTCAGAATTGAGAGATATAAAGTCAGAATTGAGAGATACAAAGTCAGAATTGAGATATATAGTCAGAATTGAAAGATATAAAGTCAGAATTGAGATATAAAGTCAGAATTTAGATATAAAGTCAGAATTGAGATATATAGTCAGAATTGAGTGATAAAGTCAGAGATATAAAGTCAGAATTGAGATATAAAGTCAGAATTGAGAGATAAAGTCAGAGATATAAAGTCAGAATTGAGATATAAAGTCAGAATTGAGAGATATAAAAGTCAGAATTGAGTGATATAGAGTCAGAATTGAGTGATATAAAGTCAGAATTGAGTGATATAGAGTCAGAATTGAGTGATATAAAGTCAGAATTGAGAGATATAAAGTCAGAATTGAGTGATATAAAGTCAGAATTGAGATATATAGTCAGAATTGAGTGATATAAAGTCAGAATTGAGTGATATAAAGTCAGAATTGAGTGATATAAAGTCAGAATTGAGAGATATAAAGTCAGAATTGAGATATAAAGTCAGAATTGAGTGATAAAGTCAGAATTGAGATATAAAGTCAGAATTGAGTGATATAGTCAGAATTGAGATATATAGTCAGAATTGAGTGATAAAAGTCAGAATTGAGATATAAAGTCAGAATTGAGAGATATAAAGTCAGAATTGAGAGATATAAAGTCAGAATTGAGATATAAAGTCAGAATTGAGATATATAGTCAGAATTGAGAGATATAAAGTCAGAATTGAGATATATAGTCAGAATTGAGATATATAGTCAGAATTGAGAGATATACAAAGTCAGAATTGAGATATATAGTCAGAATTGAGATATATAAAGTCAGAATTGAGAGATATAAAGTCAGAATTGAGATATAAAGTCAGAATTGAGTGATAAAAGTCAGAATTGAGATATAAAGTCAGAATTGAGATATAAAGTCAGAATTGAGAGATATAAAGTCAGAATTGAGTGATATAGAGTCAGAATTGAGAGATATAAAGTCAGAATTGAGTGATATAAAGTCAGAATTGAGTGATATAAAGTCAGAATTGAGATATAAAGTCAGAATTGAGTGATATAAAGTCAGAATTGAGATATATAGTCAGAATTGAGATGATATAAAGTCAGAATTGAGTGATATAAAGTCAGAATTGGGTGATATAAAGTCAGAATTGAGAGATATAAAGTCAGAATTGAGATATAAAGTCAGAATTGAGTGATAAAAGTCAGAATTGAGATATAAAGTCAGAATTGAGTGATATAGTCAGAATTCAGAATTGAGATATAAAGTCAGAATTGAGTGATAAAGTCAGAGATATAAAGTCAGAATTGAGATATAGTCAGAATTGAGTGATATAAAGTCAGAATTGAGATATATAGTCAGAATTGAGTGATATAAAGTCAGAATTGAGAGATATAAAGTCAGAATTGAGTGATATAAAGTCAGAATTGAGAGATATAAAGTCAGAATTGAGTGATATAAAGTCAGAATTGAGTGATATAAAGTCAGAATTGAGATATATAGTCAGAATTGAGAGAGATATAAAGTCAGAATTGAGAGATATAAAGTCAGAATTGAGATATATAGTCAGAATTGAGAGATATAAAGTCAGAATTGAGATATATAGTCAGAATTGAGATATATAGTCAGAATTGAGAGATATAAAGTCAGAATTGAGAGATACAAAGTCAGAATTGAGATATATAGTCAGAATTGAAAGATATAAAGTCAGAATTGAGATATAAAGTCAGAATTTAGATATAAAGTCAGAATTGAGATATATAGTCAGAATTGAGTGATAAAGTCAGAGATATAAAGTCAGAATTGAGATATAAAGTCAGAATTGAGTGATAAAGTCAGAGATATAAAGTCAGAATTGAGATATAAAAGTCAGAATTGAGAGATATAAAGTCAGAATTGAGTGATATAGAGTCAGAATTGAGTGATATAAAGTCAGAATTGAGTGATATAGAGTCAGAATTGAGTGATATAAAGTCAGAATTGAGAGATATAAAGTCAGAATTGAGTGATATAAAGTCAGAATTGAGATATATAGTCAGAATTGAGTGATATAAAGTCAGAATTGAGTGATATAAAGTCAGAATTGGGTGATATAAAGTCAGAATTGAGAGATATAAAGTCAGAATTGAGATATAAAGTCAGAATTGGAGTGATAAAGTCAGAATTGAGATATAAAGTCAGAATTGAGTGATATAGTCAGAATTGAGATATATAGTCAGAATTGAGTGATAAAGTCAGAGATATATAAAGTCAGAATTGAGAGATATATAGTCAGAATTGAGAGATATAAAGTCAGAATTGAGATATATAGTCAGAATTGGAGATATATAGTCAGAATTGAGAGATATAAAGTCAGAATTGAGATGATATAAAGTCAGAATTGAGATATATAGTCAGAATTGAGAGATACAAAGTCAGAATTGAGATATAAAGTCAGAATTGAGATATATAGTCAGAATTGAGAGATATAAAGTCAGAATTGAGAGATATAAAGTCAGAATTGAGATATATAGTCAGAATTGAAAGATATAAAGTCAGAATTGAGATATAAAGTCAGAATTTAGATATAAAGTCAGAATTGAGATATATAGTCAGAATTGAGTGATAAAGTCAGATATAAAGTCAGAATTGAGATATAAAGTCAGAATTGAGTGATAAAGTCAGAGATATAAAGTCAGAATTGAGATATAAAGTCAGAATTGAGAGATATAAAGTCAGAATTGAGTGATATAGAGTCAGAATTGAGTGATATAAAGTCAGAATTGAGAGATATAAGAGTCAGAATTGAGTGATATAAAGTCAGAATTGAGAGATATAAAGTCAGAATTGAGTGATATAAAGTCAGAATTGAGATATATAGTCAGAATTGAGTGATATAAAGTCAGAATTGAGTGATATAAAGTCAGAATTGGGTGATATAAAGTCAGAATTGAGAGATATAAAGTCAGAATTGAGATATAAAGTCAGAATTGAGTGATAAAGTCAGAATTGAGATATAAAAGTCAGAATTGAGTGATATAGTCAGAATTGAGATATATAGTCAGAATTGAGTGATAAAGTCAGAGATATAAAGTCAGAATTGAGATATAGTCAGAATTGAGTGATATAAAGTCAGAATTGAGATATATAGTCAGAATTGAGTGATATAAAAAAGTCAGAACTGAGAGATATAAAGTCAGAATTGAGTGATATAAAGTCAGAATTGAGAGATATATAAGTCAGAATTGGAGTGATATAAAGTCAGAATTGAGTGATATAAAGTCAGAATTGAGATATATAGTCAGAATTGAGAGATATAAAGTCAGAATTGAGAGATATAAAGTCAGAATTGAGATATATAGTCAGAATTGAGAGATATAAAGTCAGAATTGAGATATATAGTCAGAATTGAGATATATAAAGTCAGAATTGAGAGATATAAAGTCAGAATTGAGATATATAGTCAGAATTGAGATATAAAGTCAGAATTGAGATATAAAGTCAGAATTGAGTGATAAAAGTCAGAATTGAGATATATAGTCAGAATTGAGAGATACAAAGTCAGAATTGAGATATATAAAGTCAGAATTGAGATATATAGTCAGAATTGAGAGATATAAAGTCAGAATTGAGAGATATAAAGTCAGAATTGAGATATATAGTCAGAATTGAGAGATATAAAGTCAGAATTGAGAGATATAAAGTCAGAATTGAAAGATATAATAGTCAGAATTGAGATATAAAGTCAGAATTTAGATATAAAGTCAGAATTGAGTGATATAAAGTCAGAATTGAGATATAAAGTCAGAATTGAGATATAAAGTCAGAATTGAGTGATATAAAGTCAGAATTGAGTGATATAAAAGTCAGAATTGAGATATATAGTCAGAATTGAGTGATAAAGTCAGAGATATAAAGTCAGAATTGAGTGATAAAGTCAGAGATATATAAAGTCAGAATTGAGATATAAAGTCAGAATTGAGATATAAAAGTCAGAATTGAGAGATATAAAGTCAGAATTGAGAGATATAAAGTCAGAATTGAGTGATATAGAGTCAGAATTGAGTGATATAAAGTCAGAATTGAGAGATATAAAGTCAGAATTGAGTGATATAAAGTCAGAATTGAGTGATATAAAGTCAGAATTGAGATATATAGTCAGAATTGAGTGATATAAAGTCAGAATTGAGTGATATAAAGTCAGAATTGGGTGATATAAAGTCAGAATTGAGAGATATAAAGTCAGAATTGAGATATAAAGTCAGAATTGAGTGATAAAGTCAGAATTGAGAGATATAAAGTCAGAATTGAGATATATAGTCAGAATTGAGATATATAGTCAGAATTGAGAGATATATAGTCAGAATTGAGTGATATAAAGTCAGAATTGATATAAAGTCAGAATTGAGAGATATAAAGTCAGAATTGAGATATAAAGTCAGAATTGAGTGATATAAAGTCAGAATTGAGATATATAAAGTCAGAATTGAGTGATATAAAGTCAGAATTGAGATATATAGTCAGAATTGAGATATAAAGTCAGAATTGAGAGATATAAAGTCAGAATTGAGATATAAAGTCAGAATTGAGAGATATAAAGTCAGAATTGAGAGATATAAAGTCAGAATTGAGATATAAAGTCAGAATTGTCAGATATGAGAGATATAAAGTCAGAATTGAGAGATATAAAGTCAGAATTGAGATATAAAGTCAGAATTGAGTGATATATAGTCAGAATTGAGAGATATATAGTCAGAATTGAGATATAAAAGTCAGAATTGAGATATAAAGTCAGAATTGAGATATAAAGTCAGAATTGAGATATAAAGTCAGAATTGAGTGATAAAGTCAGAATTGAGATATATAGTCAGAATTGAGTGATAAAAGTCAGAATTGAGTGATATAAAGTCAGAATTGAGATATAAAGTCAGAATTGAGTGATAAAGTCAGAGATATAAAGTCAGAATTGAGTGATAAAGTCAGAATTGAGATATAAAGTCAGAATTGAGATATAAAGTCAGAATTGAGTGATATAAAGTCAGAATTGAGTATAAAGATATAAAGTCAGAATTGAGTGATATAAAGTCAGAATTGAGTGATATAAGTCAGAGATATAAAGTCAGAATTGAGTGATATAAAGTCAGAATTGAGATATAAAGTCAGAATTGAGAGATATAAAGTCAGAATTGAGTGATATAAAGTCAGAATTGAGATATAAAGTCAGAATTGAGTGATAAAGTCAGAATTGAGATATAAAGTCAGAATTGAGTGATAAAGTCAGAATTTAGATATAAAGTCAGAATTGAGAGATATAAGTCAGAATTGAGATATATAGTCAGAATTGAGAGATATAAAGTCAGAATTGAGAGATATAAAGTCAGAATTGATATATAAAGTCAGAATTGGAGTGATATAAAGTCAGAATTGAGATATAAAGTCAGAATTGAGTGATATAAAGTCAGAATTGAGAGATATAAAGTCAGAATTGAGATGATATAAAGTCAGAATTGAGTGATATAAAGTCAGAATTGAGAGATATAAAGTCAGAATTGAGTGATATAAAGTCAGAATTGAGAGATATAAAGTCAGAATTGAGAGATATAAAGTCAGAATTGAGAGATATAAAGTCAGAATTGAGATATAAAGTCAGAATTGAGTGATATAAAGTCAGAATTGAGAGATATAAAGTCAGAATTGAGTGATATAGTCAGAAGTCAGAATTGAGAGATATAAAGTCAGAATTGAGATATAAAGTCAGAGATATAAAGTCAGAATTGAGTGATAAAGTCAGAATTGATATAAAGTCAGAATTGAGTGATATAAAGTCAGAATTGAGAGATATAAAGTCAGAATTGAGTGATATAAAGTCAGAATTGAGTGATATAAAGTCAGAATTGAGAGATATAAAGTCAGAATTGAGAGATATAAAGTCAGAATTGAGAGATATAAAGTCAGAATTGAGATATATAAGTCAGAATTGAGTGATATAAAGTCAGAATTGAGATATATATAAAGTCAGAATTGAGAGATATAAAGTCAGAATTGAGATATAAAGTCAGAATT
This sequence comes from Paracanthobrama guichenoti, assembly GCA_018749465.1. Taxonomy (NCBI): domain Eukaryota; kingdom Metazoa; phylum Chordata; class Actinopteri; order Cypriniformes; family Gobionidae; genus Paracanthobrama; species Paracanthobrama guichenoti. Next base: position 930,573 of record CM031962.1, on the reverse strand, counting down.
GAGATATAAAGTCAGAATTGAGTGATATAAAGTCAGAATTGAGAGATATAGTCAGAATTGAGAATGATAGTCAGAATTGAGAGATATAAAGTCAGAATTGAGTGATATAAAGTCAGAATTGAGAGATATAAAGTCAGAATTGAGAGATATAAGTCAGAATTGAGATATAAAGTCAGAATTGAGTGATATAAAGTCAGAATTGAGTGATATAAAGTCAGAATTGAGAGATATAAAGTCAGAATTGAGTGATATAAAGTCAGAATTGAGTGATATAAAGTCAGAATTGAGATATAAAGTCAGAATTGAGTGATATAAAGTCAGAATTGAGAGATATAAAGTCAGAATTGAGAGATATAAAGTCAGAATTGAGTGATATAAAGTCAGAATTGAGAGATATAAAGTCAGAATTGAGATATAAAGTCAGAATTGAGTGATATAAAGTCAGAATTGTGAGATATAAAGTCAGAATTGAGAGATATAAAGTCAGAATTGAGAGATATAAAGTCAGAATTGAGTGATATAAAGTCAGAATTGAGATATATAAAGTCAGAATCTGAGATATAAAAGTCAGAATTGAGAGATATAAAGTCAGAATTGAGAGATATAAAGTCAGAATTGAGTGATATAAAGTCAGAATTTAGTGATATAAAGTCAGAATTGAGAGATATAAAGTCAGAATTGAGAGATATAAAGTCAGAATTGAGAGATATAAAGTCAGAATTGAGTGATATAAAGTCAGAATTGAGAGATATAAAGTCAGAATTGAGTGATATGAAAGTCAGAATTGAGAGATATAAAGTCAGAATTGAGATATATAGTCAGAATTGAGATATATAAGTCAGAATTGAGAGATATAAAGTCAGAATTGAGATATATAGTCAGAATTGAGAGATATAAAGTCAGAATTGAGAGATATAGTCAGAATTGAGAGATATAAAGTCAGAATTGAGTGATATAAAGTCAGAATTGAGATATAAAGTCAGAATTGAGAGATATAGTCAGAATTGAGAGATATAAAGTCAGAATTGAGAGATATAAAGTCAGAGATAGAATAAAGTCAGAGATATAAAGTCAGAATTGAGATATAAAGTCAGAATTGATATATAAGTCAGAGTTGAGAGATATAAAGTCAGAATTGTGAGATATAAAGTCAGAATTGAGAGATATAAAGTCAGAATTGAGTGATATAAAGTCAGAATTGAGTGATATAAAGTCAGAATTGAGAGATATAAAGTCAGAATTGAGATATAGAGAATTGATATAAAAGTCAGAATTGAGAGATATAAAGTCAGAATTGAGTGATATAAAGTCAGAATTGAGATATATAGTCAGAATTGAGTGATATAAAGTCAGAATTGAGTGATATAAAGTCAGAATTGGGTGATATAAAGTCAGAATTGAGAGATATAAAGTCAGAATTGAGATATAAAGTCAGAATTGAGTGATAAAGTCAGAATTGAGATATAAAGTCAGAATTGAGTGATATAGTCAGAATTGAGATATATAGTCAGAATTGGAGTGATAAAGTCAGAGATATAAAGTCAGAATTGAGATATAGTCAGAATTGAGTGATATAAAGTCAGAATTGAGATATATAGTCAGAATTGAGTGATATAAAGTCAGAATTGAGAGATATAAAGTCAGAATTGAGTGATATAAAGTCAGAATTGAGAGATATAAAGTCAGAATTGAGTGATATAAAGTCAGAATTGAGTGATATAAAGTCAGAATTGAGAGATATAAAGTCAGAATTTAGTGATATAAAGTCAGAATTGAGTGATATAAAGTCAGAATTGAGTGATATAAAGTCAGAATTGGGTGATATAAAGTCAGAATTGAGAGATATAAAGTCAGAATTGAGATATATAAAGTCAGAATTGAGATATATAGTCAGAATTGAGAGATATAAAGTCAGAATTGAGATATATAGTCAGAATTGAGATATATAGTCAGAATTGAGATATAAAGTCAGAATTGAGTGATAAAAGTCAGAATTGAGATATATAGTCAGAATTGAGAGATACAAAGTCAGAATTGAGATATATAGTCAGAATTGAGATATATAGTCAGAATTGAGAGATATAAAGTCAGAATTGAGAGATACAAAGTCAGAATTGAGATATATAGTCAGAATTGAAAGATATAAAGTCAGAATTGAGATATAAAGTCAGAATTTAGATATAAAGTCAGAATTGAGATATATAGTCAGAATTGAGTGATAAAGTCAGAGATATAAAGTCAGAATTGAGATATAAAGTCAGAATTGAGTGATAAAGTCAGAGATATAAAGTCAGAATTGAGATATAAAGTCAGAATTGAGAGATATAAAGTCAGAATTGAGTGATATAGAGTCAGAATTGAGTGATATAAAGTCAGAATTGAGTGATATAGAGTCAGAATTGAGTGATATAAAGTCAGAATTGAGAGATATAAAGTCAGAATTGAGTGATATAAAGTCAGAATTGAGATATATAGTCAGAATTGAGTGATATAAAGTCAGAATTGAGTGATATAAAGTCAGAATTGGGTGATATAAAGTCAGAATTGAGAGATATAAAGTCAGAATTGAGATATAAAGTCAGAATTGAGTGAGGATAAAGTCAGAATTGAGATATAAAGTCAGAATTGAGAGTGATATAGTCAGAATTGAGATATATAGTCAGAATTGAGTGATAAAGTCAGAGATATAAAGTCAGAATTGAGATATATAGTCAGAATTGAGAGATATAAAGTCAGAATTGAGATATATAGTCAGAATTGAGATATATAGTCAGAATTGAGAGATATAAAGTCAGAATTGAGATATATAGTCAGAATTGAGATATATAGTCAGAATTGAGAGATATAAAGTCAGAATTGAGATATATAGTCAGAATTGAGAGATATAGTCAGAATTGAGAGATATAAAGTCAGAATTGAGATATAAAGTCAGAATTGAGTGATAAAATATAAGTCAGAAGAGATATAAAGTCAGAATTGAGATATAAAGTCAGAATTGAGAGATATAAAGTCAGAATTGAGATATAGAGTCAGAATTGAGTGATATAAAGTCAGAATTGAGTGATATAGAGTCAGAATTGAGTGATATAAAGTCAGAATTGAGAGATATAAAGTCAGAATTGAGATATAAAGTCAGAATTGAGATATATAGTCAGAATTGAGTGATATAAAGTCAGAATTGAGTGATATAAAGTCAGAATTGGGTGATATAAAGTCAGAATTGAGAGATATAAAGTCAGAATTGAGATATAAAGTCAGAATTGAGATAAAGTCAGAATTGAGATATAAAGTCAGAATTGAGAGATATAAAGTCAGAATTGAGATATATAAAGTCAGAATTGAGTGATAAAGTCAGAGATATAAAGTCAGAATTGAGATATAGTCAGAATTGAGAGATATAAAGTCAGAATTGAGATATATAGTCAGAATTGAGATATATAGTCAGAATTGAGATATAAAGTCAGAATTGAGTGATATAAAGTCAGAATTGAGATATATAGTCAGAATTGAGAGATACAAAGTCAGAATTGAGATATATAGTCAGAATTGAGATATATAGTCAGAATTGAGAGATATAAAGTCAGAATTGAGAGATACAAAGTCAGAATTGAGATATATAGTCAGAATTGAAAGATATAAAGTCAGAATTGAGATATAAAGTCAGAATTTAGATATAAAGTCAGAATTGAGATATATAGTCAGAATTGAGTGATAAAGTCAGAGATATAAAGTCAGAATTGAGATATAAAGTCAGAATTGAGTGATAAAGTCAGAGATATAAAGTCAGAATTGAGATATAAAGTCAGAATTGAGAGATATAAAGTCAGAATTGAGTGATATAGAGTCAGAATTGAGTGATATAAAGTCAGAATTGAGTGATATAGAGTCAGAATTGAGTGATATAAAGTCAGAATTGAGAGATATAAAGTCAGAATTGAGTGATATAAAGTCAGAATTGAGATATATAGTCAGAATTGAGTGATATAAAGTCAGAATTGAGTGATATAAAGTCAGAATTGGGTGATATAAAGTCAGAATTGAGAGATATAAAGTCAGAATTGAGATATAAAGTCAGAATTGAGTGATAAAGTCAGAATTGAGATATAAAGTCAGAATTGAGTGATATAGTCAGAATTGAGATATATAGTCAGAATTGAGTGATAAAAGTCAGAGATATAAAGTCAGAATTGAGATATATAGTCAGAATTGAGAGATATAAAGTCAGAATTGAGATATATAGTCAGAATTGAGATATATAGTCAGAATTGAGAGATATAAAGTCAGAATTGAGATATATAGTCAGAATTGAGATATATAGTCAGAATTGAGAGATACAAAGTCAGAATTGAGATATATAGTCAGAATTGAGATATATAGTCAGAATTGAGAGATATAAAGTCAGAATTGAGATATAAAAGTCAGGAATTGAGTCATAAAGTCAGAGATATAAAGTCAGAATTGAGATATAAAAGTCAGAATTGAGAGATATAAAGTCAGAATTGAGTGATATAGAGTCAGAATTGAGTGATATAAAGTCAGAATTGAGTGATATAGAGTCAGAATTGAGTGATATAAAGTCAGAATTGAGAGATATAAAGTCAGAATTGAGTGATATAAAGTCAGAATTGAGATATATAGTCAGAATTGAGTGATATAAAGTCAGAATTGAGTGATATAAAGTCAGAATTGGGTGATATAAAGTCAGAATTGAGAGATATAAAGTCAGAATTGAGATATAAAGTCAGAATTGAGTGATATAAAGTCAGAATTGAGTGATATAAAGTCAGAATTGAGTGATATAGTCAGAATTGAGATATAAAGTCAGAATTGAGTGATAAAAGTCAGAGATATAAAGTCAGATATATAGTCAGAATTGAGTGATATAAAGTCAGAATTGAGATATATAGTCAGAATTGAGTGATATAAAGTCAGAATTGAGAGATATAAAGTCAGAATTGAGATATAAAGTCAGAATTGAGAGATATAAAGTCAGAATTGAGATATAAAGTCAGAATTGAGTGATATAAAGTCAGAATTGAGATATATAGTCAGAATTGAGAGATATAAAGTCAGAATTGAGATATAAAGTCAGAATTGAGATATATAGTCAGAATTGAGAGATATAAAGTCAGAATTAGAGATATATAGTCAGAATTGAGATATATAGTCAGAATTGAGAGATATAAAGTCAGAATTGAGAGATACAAAGTCAGAATTGAGATATATAGTCAGAATTGAAAGATATAAAGTCAGAATTGAGATATAAAGTCAGAATTTAGATATAAAGTCAGAATCTGAGATATATAGTCAGAATTGAGTGATAAAGTCAGAGATATAAAGTCAGAATTGAGATATAAAGTCAGAATTGAGTGATAAAGTCAGAGATATAAAGTCAGAATTGAGATATAAAGTCAGAATTGAGAGATATAAAGTCAGAATTGAGTGATATAGAGTCAGAATTGAGTGATATAAAGTCAGAATTGAGTGATATAGAGTCAGAATTGAGTGATATAAAGTCAGAATTGAGAGATATAAAGTCAGAATTGAGTGATATAAAGTCAGAATTGAGATATATAGTCAGAATTGAGTGATATAAAGTCAGAATTGAGTGATATAAAGTCAGAATTGGGTGATATAAAGTCAGAATTGAGATATATAAGTCAGAATTGAGAGATAAAGTCAAATTGAGTGATAAAGTCAGAATTGAGATATAAAGTCAGAATTGAGATATAGTCAGAATTGAGATATATAGTCAGAATTGAGTGATAAAGTCAGAGATATAAAAGTCAGAATTGAGATATATAGTCAGAATTGAGAGATATAAAGTCAGAATTGAGATATATAAAGTCAGAATTGAGATATATAGTCAGAATTGAGAGATATAAAGTCAGAATTGAGATATAAAGTCAGAATTGAGATATAAAGTCAGAATTGAGAGATACAAAGTCAGAATTGAGATATATAGTCAGAATTGAGATATATAGTCAGAATTGAGAGATATAAAGTCAGAATTGAGAGATAAAAGTCAGAATTGAGATATATAGTCAGAATTGAAAGATATAAAGTCAGAATTGAGATATATAGTCAGAATTTAGATATAAAGTCAGAATTGAGATATAAAGTCAGAATTGAGTGATAAAGTCAGAGATATAAAGTCAGAATTGAGATATAAAGTCAGAATTGAGATAAAGTCAGAGATATAAAGTCAGAATTGAGATATAAAGTCAGAATTGAGAGATATAAAGTCAGAATTGAGTGATATAGAGTCAGAATTGAGTGATATAAAGTCAGAATTGAGTGATATAGAGTCAGAATTGAGTGATATAAAGTCAGAATTGAGAGATATAAAGTCAGAATTGAGAGATATAAAGTCAGAATTGAGAGATATAAAGTCAGAATTGAGATATATAAAGTCAGAATTGAGTGATATAAAGTCAGAATTGGGTGATATAAAGTCAGAATTGAGATATAAAGTCAGAATTGAGATATAAAGTCAGAATTGAGTGATAAAGTCAGAATTGAGATATAAAGTCAGAATTGAGTGATATAGTCAGAATTGAGATATATAGTCAGAATTGAGTGATAAAGTCAGAGATATAAAGTCAGAATTGAGATATAGTCAGAATTGAGTGATATAAAGTCAGAATTGAGATATATAGTCAGAATTGAGTGATATAAAGTCAGAATTGAGAGATATAAAGTCAGAATTGAGTGATATAAAGTCAGAATTGAGAGATATAAAGTCAGAATTGAGTGATATAAAGTCAGAATTGAGTGATATAAAGTCAGAATTGAGATATATAGTCAGAATTGAGAGATATAAAGTCAGAATTGAGAGATATAGTCAGAATTGAGAGATATAAAGTCAGAATTGAGATATATAAAGTCAGAATTGAGATATATAGTCAGAATTGAGAGATATAAAGTCAGAATTGAGATATATAGTCAGAATTGAGATATATAGTCAGAATTGAGATATAAAGTCAGAATTGAGTGATAAAGTCAGAATTGAGATATATAGTCAGAATTGAGAGATACAAAGTCAGAATTGAGATATATAGTCAGAATTGAGATATATAGTCAGAATTGAGAGATATAAAGTCAGAATTGAGAGATACAAAGTCAGAATTGAGATATATAGTCAGAATTGGAGAGAGATATAAAGTCAGAATTGAGAGATATAAAGTCAGAATTGAAAGATATAAAGTCAGAATTGAGATATAAAGTCAGAATTTAGATATAAAGTCAGAAGTGAGTGATATAAAGTCAGAATTGAGATATAAAGTCAGAATTTAGATATAAAGTCAGAATTGAGTGATATCAAAGTCAGAATTAAAGTCAGATATATATATAGTCAGAATTGAGTGATAAAGTCAGAGATATAAAGTCAGAATTGAGTGATAAAGTCAGAGATATAAACTCAGAATTGAGATATAAAGTCAGAATTGAGAGATATAAAGTCAGAATTGAGTGATATAGAGTCAGAATTGAGAGATATAAAGTCAGAATTGAGTGATATAGAGTCAGAATTGAGTGATATAAAGTCAGAATTGAGAGATATAAAGTCAGAATTGAGTGATATAAAGTCAGAATTGAGTGATATAAAGTCAGAATTGAGATATATAGTCAGAATTGAGTGATATAAAGTCAGAATTGAGTGATATAAAGTCAGAATTGGGTGATATAAAGTCAGAATTGAGAGATATAAAGTCAGAATTGAGATATAAAGTCAGAATTGAGTGATAAAGTCAGAATTGAGATATAAAAGTCAGAATTGAGATATAAAGTCAGAATTGAGTGATATAGTCAGAATTGAGATATATAGTCAGAATTGAGTGATAAAGTCAGAGATATAAAGTCAGAATTGAGATATAGTCAGAATTGAGTGATAAAGTCAGAGATATAAAGTCAGAATTGAGATATAAAGTCAGAATTGAGTGATATAAAGTCAGAATTGAGATATATAGTCAGAATTGAATGATAAAGTCAGAGATATAAAGTCAGAATTGAGTGATAAAGTCAGAATTGAGTGATATAAAGTCAGAATTGAGTGATAAAGTCAGAATTGAGTGATATAAAGTCAGAATTGAGAGATATAAAGTCAGAATTGAGTGATATAAAGTCAGAATTGAGATATAAAGTCAGAATTGAGTGATAAAGTCAGAATTGAGACACATAGTCAGAATTGAGTGATAAAGTCAGAATTGATATAAAGTCAGAATTGATATATAAAGTCAGAATTGAGTGATAAAGTCAGAATTGAGTGATAAAGTCAGAATTGAGATATAAAGTCAGAATTGAGTGATAAAGTCAGAATTGAGTGATATAAAGTCAGAATTGAGATATATAGTCAGAATTGAGTGATAAAGTCAGAGATATAAAGTCAGAATTGAGTGATAAAGTCAGAATTGAGATATAAAGTCAGAATTGAGATATAAAGTCAGAATTGAGTGATATAAAGTCAGAATTGAGTGATATAAAGTCAGAATTGAGATATATAGTCAGAATTGAGTGATAAAGTCAGAGATATAAAGTCAGAATTGAGTGATAAAGTCAGAATTTAGATATAAAGTCAGAATTGAGAGATATAAAGTCAGAATTGAGTGATAGTCAGAATTGAGATATATAGTCAGAATTGAGTGATAAAGTCAGAATTGAGAGATATAAAGTCAGAATTGAGTGATAAAGTCAGAATTTAGATATAAAGTCAGAATTGAGAGATATAAAGTCAGAATTGGAGTGATAGTCAGAATTGAGAGATATAAAGTCAGAATTGAGAGATATAAAGTCAGAGATATAAAGTCAGAATTGAGTGATATAAAGTCAGAATTGAGTGATATAAAGTCAGAATTGAGAGATATAAAGTCAGAATTTAGTGATATAAAGTCAGAATTGAGTGATATAAAGTCAGAATTGAGAGATATAAAGTCAGAATTGAGTGATAGTCAGAAATGAGAGATATAAAGTCAGAATTGAGAGATATAAAGTCAGAGATATAAAGTCAGAATTGAGTGATATAAAGTCAGAATTGAGTGATATAAAGTCAGAATTGAGAGATATAAAGTCAGAATTGAGTGATATAAAGTCAGAATTGAGAGATATAAAGTCAGAGATATAAAGTCAGAGATATAAAGTCAGAATTGAGTGATAAAGTCAGAGATATAAAGTCAGAATTGAGTGATATAAAGTCAGAGTTGAGAGATATAAAGTCAGAATTGAGTGATAGTCAGAATTGAGTGATATAAAGTCAGAATTGTGAGATATAAAGTCAGAGTTGAGAGATATAAAGTCAGAATTGTGAGATATAAAGTCAGAATTGAGATATAAAGTCAGAATTGAGTGATATAAAGTCAGAATTGAGTGATATAAAGTCAGAATTGAGAGATATAAAGTCAGAGTTGAGAGATATAAAGTCAGAATTGTGAGATATAAAGTCAGAATTGAGTGATATAAAGTCAGAGTTGAGAGATATAGTCAGAATTGAATGATAGTCAGAATTGAGTGATATAAAGTCAGAATTGAGTGATAAAAAGTCAGAGTTGAGAGATATAAAGTCAGAATTGTGAGATATAAAGTCAGAATTGAGATATAAAGTCAGAATTGAGTGATATAAAGTCAGAATTGAGTGATATAAAGTCAGAATTGAGAGATATAAAGTCAGAATTGAGTGATATAAAGTCAGAATTGAGTGATATAAAGTCAGAATTGTGAGATATAAAGTCAGAATTGAGTGATATAAAGTCAGAGTTGAGAGATATAAAGTCAGAATTGAATGATAGTCAGAATTGAGTGATATAAAGTCAGAATTGTGAGATATAAAGTCAGAATTGAGATATAAAGTCAGAATTGAGTGATATAAAGTCAGAATTGTGAGATATAAAGTCAGAGTTGAGAGATATAAAGTCAGAATTGTGAGATATAAAGTCAGAATTGAGTGATATAAAGTCAGAATTGAGATATAAAGTCAGAATCGAGAGATATAAAGTCAGAATTGTGAGATATAAAGTCAGAATTGAGAGATATAAAGTCAGAATTGAGTGATATAAAGTCAGAATCGAGTGATATAAAGTCAGAATTGAGTGATATAAAGTCAGAATCGAGTGATATAAAGTCAGAATTGAGAGATATAAAGTCAGAATTGAGTGATATAAAGTCAGAATTGAGAGATATAAAGTCAGAATTGAGTGATATAAAGTCAGAAATGAGAGATATAAAGTCAGAATTGAGTGATAGTCAGAATTGAGAGATATAAAGTCAGAATTGAGAGATATAAAGTCAGAGATGAGTGAGTCAGAATTGAGTGATATAAAGTCAGAATTGAGAGATATAAAGTCAGAATTGAGAGATATAAAGTCAGAGATATGAAGTCAGAGATATAAAGTCAGAATTGAGTGATATAAAGTCAGAGATGAGTAAAGTCAGAGTTGAGAGATATAAAGTCAGAATTGAGAGATATAAAGTCAGAATTAAAGAGATATAAAGTCAGAATTGAGTGATATAAAGTCAGAATTGAGAGATATAAAGTCAGAATTGAGAGATATAAAGTCAGAGTTGAGAGATATAAAGTCAGAATTGAGAGATATAAAGTCAGAATTGAGTGATATAAAGTCAGAGTTGAGAGATATAAAGTCAGAGTTGAGAGATATAAAGTCAGAATTGTGAGATATAAAGTCAGAATTGAGTGATATAAAGTCAGAATTGAGTGATATAAAGTCAGAATTGAGATATAAAGTCAGAATCGAGAGATATAAAGTCAGAATTGTGAGATATAAAGTCAGAATTGAGAGATATAAAGTCAGAATTGAGTGATATAAAGTCAGAATCGAGTGATATAAAGTCAGAATTGAGTGATATAAAGTCAGAATCGAGTGATATAAAGTCAGAATTGAGTGATATATTTGCCTTGTCTTCTCGACATGAACAACACAAGCCAAACTCTTTCAGTCTCAGATACAACTAGTGTTTGTGGGCAGGGTAAAGTAGACGTTGTTCGCTGGCAGCCAATTAAGACCACAGGCTGGCATTATGCAAATGTGTTACATTGTTACGTATATTTGTAAGACTGTAATTACTGACGACTCATTTCGGCAGTTTAGAATCGATTCTTTCCATGATCTTCGAAACTTTACAGGCCTTTTACATTCACAAACAGCTCTGTTACACACTGCATGAAAGGAAATATTCAAAAAAGCATAATCTGAGCACAGCGTAAAGCCAGAAACATGAAACACCGAATATGAATCCTTGGCTGATTGAATATTGTGGTGGAAGGAATCCTCAGTCCTCAAGGGGTCAAAGTTTCCTTCAAATATCTGTGCCATTAAACCAGATATGTTATTATTATTTAGGTAGCTAGAAGTGTACGGTGTGTTTCAGGACTCAATGCTGGTTGAGTTTCCCTCAAACATCCATCCTTCAAACACTGCATGTGTGTTTGTGATTAATAGCTCATGACAATTTAATGGAGAAACATATAGCCTGGCACCCAGCAGTTACTTTCATAAGTAAATAAGCCCCATTAACACCATATGGTAGCAATGCCACACAAGGCGACTGGCTCAACTTGAACTTAATCACACTCACATAAGTCAAGGCGGGAAACATCCTCAAGGTAGCAATTTCGGAGTCACATGAACGCCATATTTCATTATAGCTTTAAAAGAAAAACCATGGTCAGTTAAACTCCTGCCAGCTGCTCAAAGGGGTTTTGTGCTGGAAAAGAAACTATGGGGAACACAGAAATAACTGTTCACTTAATTACAGTGTAAAGTCTGTCATTTCATAGTCATAGTCTAGCAATCATGAGTTTTCATCCTCGTAGCACATTGAGCACATTAATTAGAAGCAATAAAGTGTGAAATGTCAACAAATTAGCTCTAGAAAGGCTGTGTGTAGTACATGAGAATAAAAAGTGATTGATCTCAAATATTTTTATTATATATATATATATATATATATATATATATATATATATATATATATATATATATATATATATATATATATATATCAGAATCATTATGAATATTGTGTTGGTCTCCTTTTGCTGGCAAAACAGCCCTGACCTGGCCGAGGCATGGACTCCACTAGACCCCTGAAGGTGTGCTGTGGTATCTGGCACCAAGATGTTAGCAGCAGATCCTTTAAGTCCTGTAAGTTGCGAGGTGTGGCCTCCATGGATCAGATTTGTTCAGCACATCCCACAGATGCTCGATTGGATTGAGATCTGGGGAATTTGGAGGCCAAGTCAACACCTCAAACTCGTTGTTGTGCTCCTCAAACCATTCCTGAAGCATTTGTGCTTTGTGTCAGGAGCATTATCCTGCTGGAAGAGCCACAGCCACCAGGGAATACCGTTTCCATGAAAGGCTGTACATGGTCTGCAACAATGCTTAGGTAGGTGGTACGTGTCAAAGTAACATCCACATGGATGGCAGGACCCAAGGTTTCCCAGCAGAACATTGCCCAAAGCATCACACTGCCTCCACCTGCTCGCCTTCTTCCCATAGTGCATCCCGGTGTCATGTGTTTCCCAGGTATCCTGGCCATCCATGTCATGTCAAGGAAAATGTGAATAATTAGGTGATGTAAAAGGAAATTTCAGGAATGGACTTATTGCACAGGTGGCAGCCTATCACGGTACCACGCTTGAGTTCACTGAGCTCCTGAGAGCGACCCATTCTTTCACAAATGTGTGCAGAAGCGTCTGCAGGCCTAGTGCTTGATTTATACACCTGTGGCCATGAAGGGATTGAACACCTGAACTCAGGGATTTGGAGGGGCGTCCCAATACTTTTGGCAATATAGTGTATGTGGTATAAAAATCTATATATAATTATGTATATATATCATCACAAGTCTGCATTTTCCATTGCAAAAGTGGTTTGTGGGTAATATTAGCCCATAAAGCATGCACACTTAAAGTATTATGAAAACACTATTACTTGTGACATACTAATTCTATATTGCTATAGCTGCAAAGATAATTCTGCTTTATCACCCGAGATATGATTTGTCAAATGTGATATGTTAATAGTGAAATGTACCTTTTTTCGAAGCTCCATGTTCTGCCAGGCAATGAATCAAAATCCAGCTGTCGTGGAAAAAGTGGAAACTGAATCATCACTTTTAGGAGAGCAAAAGAAAAAAAAAAAACACTCACGTAAAACGCACTGCACAGATTTGATATGCAGCCGTAAATTGGACAAAATTACTCATTTGAGATGAGGGCCTGCTAAATCTATCAGATTGTTATTCTAAGAGACACTAAATAATGAAATAAATGTAGCCTCCAGAAAGCAGAAGGTCATATACCTGATGCGTCCCGTTTTTTTAACCACACTGAGAGATTTAACAGGGGTTTGCATATTGCAGCAAGCTACAGGAGGGTAACGTTAGATCATACATCAGGACTTATAATTAGGGTGGCCATTTCCATAACACCAAAAAGGAGGACACTTTGTGGCATTTAGTGAGGCAAGAACAATTGCATAGGACTCTGGTGTACTCACAACTACAATACAGTTTTGTCCATCATATCGATGCTATCATGATGCAGTGATTCTGAAATAGCCTACTCTATTCATTGCCAGACTATTTGATCTACGATATATCTTGATGTAGACCTGTGTGTAACAGAAGAGGCAAAAAAGTGTTTGTTCACAGTATTTGTATTTATTCAAGACATTGTGATGTCTGTTAGAGCCCTGCACGGCCCTCAAATCTGGGCCTTAGCCTGAGATGCTGAGGTCTGAGATGCTGAGGCCCTAGCCCGGCCCTGGTCCGAGACGCTGAGGCCCTAGCCCGGCCCTGGTCCGAGACGCTGAGGCCCTAGCCCGGCCCTGGTCCGAGACGCTGAGGCCCTAGCCCAGCCCTGGTCTGAGGCCCCCCAGCCTGGCCCTGGTCCGAGACTGCCCTGGTCCGGCCTGAGGCCCGGCCCTGGTTCGAGACGCTGAGGCCCTAGCCCAGCTGAGGCCCTAGCCTGGTCCCGCTGAGGCCCTAGCCCAGCCCTGGTCTGAGACGCTGAGGCCCTAGCCCCCTGCCCTGAGTCTGAGCCTGGCCCTGCTGAGGCCTGAGGCCCTAGCCCGGCCCTGGTCCGAGACGCTGAGGCCCTAGCCTGGCCCGTGTCTGAGACGCTGAGGACCTAGCCTGGCCCGTGTCCGAGATGCTGAGGCCCTAGCCCGGCCCTGGTCTGAGATGCTGAGGCCCTAGCCTGGCCCGTGTCCGAGACGCTGAGGCCCTAGCCCGGCCCTGGTCTGAGATGCTGAGGCCCTCAGGGGCCTGTCGGGCTCGGGCAGAAATGCAGGGCTCTAATGTCTGTTTCAAAAACTGACCACTGAGATGAACCTGTCTTGCAAAGTGCACAGTGCCTGAAAACATAATTTCCCTTGACTACTAACATCCACTTTCACAGCGACATGAAATCCATGAAAAGTGTCTCTACTGCTTTTTAATATAAATTCGTGCTCTTTTGTCCATTCTGGATTAAATGAGGTCTGACTAATTTTTTTCCGGCATGTTAACGTTATGATATGACATAGCCAGCACATGGACGTGGAGGCTTGCTTAGGTTTTTAACCAATGATATATCAGATATTTATTTGACTGACACCGCGCGATTTTACGGCATTAGATGCTATGCTGCTGCATCCCAATAAAGATTCTAGAGACAGGGTTTTTAGGACGATTCAGCACGACTCTAAAAAGGAGGATAAATGAGTGTCCAGCTTGAGGCTGCGCCGGACGCCGGACAGGGGGCTTAAAATCCGGACGTATTGCGACCCTACTTATAATTAACATTAAGGGTATTAACATCAATACAGATTATTTTACCTTTTGTCAGTCTGGGGTGCCTCGAGTCAAATGAACACATCATCTGAGAAAATAAAGCAGAAGAGCAGAGTCAGTACAATATTAATAGCAATAGTGAATTGTGTGTTTGGCATTTTCAGTTTTTCATATTCACCCATTTGTAATACACGTCTTTGCCACCAGATGGCTCCGTGTATCATACACTGACTCAGGCCACCAAGAGGCTATTAATTTTATAAGGTTTATAGCTTACATTAGGGGTTTGTTCAAATCAATAACCTTGTGTAAAGCCTGGCATATAAAATAATACTCCAAAAGACATTTGCATGTGTTTTATGTTTTGTGTCATATTTGATACATCAGGCTTTTATGGCTAATATAGTATGACGATAGAATATTATTCAGAGGCCCAAACTGAGCAAAAACATGCAGTTTGGTGCAGATGCTGATGTTTACATGGACAAAAAGTGTCTTCAAGCAACGGTGCAAATCCCCCAATATCAACGTCTAAAACTGTTTCTCTGTTCACGACCATCACAGACGGTTAACGTCCCACACAACATCTTGACATGCGATGAGTCTGAGCTCTACAATAACACTCGTTTTTCTGCCAGCCGAGAATGTGAGCGCGAGTCAAGCTAATCCAGACACGAGCTGAAATTTACGCTCCGTCTCCAATAAACTCGATGACACAGAGAGTGTTTCTTCCAGAGATGTTTATTGAAGCCACTGAGCAGCTCTTCTATAATAGGCAATGGGGATTGTGTGTTTTATTTAGAGAAGGCATAAATAATTAATGTTTTATGGTGCGGGTTGTAGGGACGGTTGACCTGGTCTGTCAGGATGTCACGGCGCTGTGCAGAGATAAACGCTCGCAGTGAAGGATAGACAGACGGATGCAGCCCATATGTGCTCTGAACAGGTGGCCTAGTGGTTAATGAGCTGAGCTGGAAACTGATAGGTTGACGGTTCAAAGCTGATGAGAATTGTTTAGAGCTGCACAATTAATCTGTAAAAAAAATCCTGCACCCATGCAATCTTATTCCTAAATGACAGCGATTCAACTCCTAAACCTTTGACAAGCCCAGCGAACATTCAGATCTGCGTTCTGATCCAGAGAGCCGTTGGGCGTATAGATATGAAACCACTTTTCAACCACACAGTATCATTATTTCTGTGTTGCAAATATTCATATTATCACAGAAGTACTGGGATAAAAGTTTATAGTTCGATATAAACACAATCAAAATAGAATAAGGGGCGCTATCATACACCTGGCGCAATGCGACGCAAGGCATGACGCAAGTGTGTTCTGCTAGTTTCAGCCCGACGCAGTTCTCATGTTCACGTCCAGCTCCACGTTGTTTAAATATCAAATGCACTGGTATGTTCAGGAGCATTGTTGGCGTGTTGCTATTGTGAGGAACTGAAAACGACTGCGCCATTGACCAACACAAACCTGCTCTAAAGTCAATAGTGCGCAGTATTTTTGTGTTATTTAAAGGGTGTGTTAGTAATATGCGCCTGTAGGTGGGTGCACAACGCACGTACACTCTGCTTATTACACACACAGGGACGCGCAGCAGCACACACACATGCCAAATGTAAATAGTGAATCCGTCATGGCGCGAGCGCAAATGGCTTTTAAAGGGAAAGGGAGATGAGACTCTGATTGGTTTATTGCATGTTACGCCCAAAGCACACCCATGACTCATTAAGAGACGAGGGACAACCCTTCTGGACCATGCCAAATGTTTTTCCGTCGTTAAACTAGCAAAAGTGGATTCGGACACGCCCTAAGAGCACCTGCGCCGTGAGCTTCAGACCATGCACTTAGATCATTAAAATAGGGCACCTTTATCACCTTTTGAAAGTAACTTGATGCTTCAAATAAAGATTGTGTCATTACGTCATTACACCAGTAGGTGGCGACAAGCGACTGTTAAATATGTATTTGTCATTGAATCATTCAAGAGATGAATTTATCAAGTGAAGAATTTATGAGTGAGTCATTGAATCATTCATCCAACCAAAATGTTTTAAATAAATAATTAAAATTAAACATTTTTAAATAGACTGCAGCAAATGACATTTTGACTACTAAACAGGTATTCCCAAGCTTTTTTGTAAGCCAAACCCCTTTAAAATAAAACGTTTTCTTGAGATTTTAAATTAATATTCATTCATTAGATATTAATATTAATATCTAACAACAACACATTCGGATGTTCACCGTTCTCTGATGTTGATTAATGGACAAATGATATGCAGGTAAGCAAATAACCTTAAGTGTTTTAGTTTTTGATTTGATTTTTAAAATATTTATTAATTTTAATTGTACATTTCTATGATTTAATTATTAGATTTTCATCAACTCAGAAAAACCCTGGCAGTTTCTTCAAGGAGTCTAGTTTGGGGAAACTGCATCTTCACAATAAAGAAGAAGTTCCCTGCTCACAAACAGTCACAAGGTGGCAGTAGAGTCAAAGATTCAGATTCTTTCTGTGTGTGTGTGTGTGTGTGTGTGTGTGTGTGTGTGTGTGTGTGTGTGTGTGTGTGTGTGTGTGTGTGTGTGTGTGTGTGTATGTGTGTGTGTGTGTGTGTGTGTGTGTGTGTGTGTGTGTGTGTGTGTGTGTGTGTGTGTGTGTGTGTGTGTGTGTGTGTGTCTACGCACAGTGAGTAAGTGAGTTTTCAACACAAAACACTCAATTATACACTATGAAGTTAATAATATAAATCTAAAATTTGTTTTAAGTTAACTTTAATTAAGTTTTGTATTATTTTTTTCCCTACCATAATGTATTGTTTATTTAATTTTTATATTAATATTTAAGATTGTACTTATTTTTACTTATACTTTTTTTTTCACATGGATAACAGACTCCGAAGAAACCAGTCATATCTGAACCACAAACATTTTAGTCTGATTATGTCATTTTCACTTAAATACTTTTTTTTTTTTTTTTTTTTTTTTTGAGGTTATTTGAGGGAATATTTTCACAAGTTATAGAGGTAAGGTAAAAGCCCTTCTGATTTATATAAAAAAATGCTTTTGTAAATCGTAATTATGACATAGAAAGTTATAACATTAAAAGTTAAAATGACACAAAAGTCAAAATTATAACCTAAAAAGTCCTTATGACATAAAAAGTCGAAATTAAGACATTTTTCATAATCTATATTTTTATAAATGTGACAATTAATCTGATAATAATGGTTTAGGCCTATATGAATTATTACTCCGTATGTTATGATTTCTCACCTCTTTTTTTACTTTTTATTTCATAATTATGTCATAAGATATACCAAAGAATGTTTTTCTTGTGTGGCCGAAATGGGCTTCCATAGGTAGGCGAAGTTACTAAGAACTGGTTTCGTCCTAATTTCTGCGTCCTACACACTTGTATTCTGTTTTGATTACAATTAGCCTGCACTTTACTCACTTAACCCAAGTAAGTTACCCAAATTAGCACAACTACGACGTAAAAACGAAATTTGACAATGTGTATAATTTATCGTTGGGTAAAACTGTCTTACCTCAGAAACCGCGGCTCGTGGCACTTTTAGCGGGAACAATTTAGCGTCTCGTGCGCCCGTTCAAAATACTGAAATAATATGAATAATTGGGATTTACTTGCTTGAAATGCATCGCAGTTGTGTTAAACGAAAGATCTGCAACTAAACTAGATCTATTTGTTAAAGTTAAAAGACGTGGACAAATAACGCTCCACAAACGCTGTAATGAGGCTTTCACAGGACTGTGATGACGTGTTAACGGTCATCATCATCATAAATACTGCAAGGTTTTTATATATATATATATATATATATATATATATATATATATATATATATATATATATATATATATATATATACTATTATTATAACTAATTATTTATAACTATATACTTTTATTATATTACATGTGCATTAAATTACAAATAAATAAATAGTTTACGCTGCTGTAAGGGTGTTTCTAATACAGCGGCTGAGGGAGTGGGGATCTTTCTCTTTTCTGACTGCCCTTATCAATATCTCTATTTTTTCCTCTTTTGAAAGTTGTGAAAACACTTTTGTGGAGTTTTTATTTTGCTATTTGAGCAAATGGGAACACACAAAAAAATATAATGTAGTCTCTCATTTATAGTTTACCCAACTATGATGACTTCTGCCTCAGAGAAACCCGGAAATGTGAAAAAGGTGATATTTACTATACCCTTGAAAGGCCTCAGTAAGGCCTCAACCTAACGCGGGGTTAGTTGTAATGCACATGGTTTTTCCACACATGCCAGGACAGGGGTGTAGCACCAAATGTTGGGCCCCGGTCACAGAACCAAGGTGTGGGCCCCTAACAACTATGTAATTTTGTCATTTTAATATTATGGATTATCAATATATATATTGATAATCCAGGGGCCCCCCCGTTACTCAGTTCTACTATTACCCCCCGTCCGACACCCCGTGCCAGGATGACGAAACTTAGTGTATTTACTAGGGGAGAGCGGGGCACAACTTAACGCTTTCTGACTGTCTCAGTTTGTGTAAATCCACTCGGGGTTCAGAGTATTTATTTTTTCCCGCATTGATTTCACACGTCTAGTACAAATATGTGGTTTTGTTTCATTAATACAGTGTATACTTTTGTCTTGATTTACCCCGAAAGAATGGAAGTGAAGTGTGACAACATGCCCCATAGGTGGAGTACATTATAACATCACCAAATGACAGCTTAACATGTTACCTGATATAATCAAAAAATATAATAGTGTAGTTCTAATAGGGGCTCAGTGTGACAACATGCCCCGCCTGCTCCACTGGGATTAACCTCGGCTCGTGTCTTCTGCTGTCAGATCAGTGTTAAAGAACATCTCATCTCTTCAATAACAGATTTGTCTTATTTTAAATAAACACACAAAACAGAGATGAAAAATAAACTTAAGAAATGTACTTTTGCTATGGTTAAATAAATGTTTAGTGATATCTTCCAAAGATTTCTTAATTTTGGCGCAAATTTTTCTCTAAATAATGTTGATATGGCAACGAGTAAAAGTATAGCAAAAGTAAATTTCTTACTTAAGTTTATTTTTCAACCCTGTTTTTTTTTTTTTCATTTCAATCATTCAAATTAAATTCATTTCAATTCAAAATCAATGCGGGAAAAAAGAAATACTCTGAACTCCGAGTGGATTTACACAAACTGAGACAGTCAGAAAGCGTTAGGCTGTGCCCCGCTCTCCCCTAATTGCCAAAAAGTGTGGTCTGTTTTGTTTAACATAAACATATTGATGGTTTGTAGGCCACACGTATTTTCAACAGCTTTTCTAAAACTCATCGAAAATGAAACCGTCTTGCGTGTGATGCTGCCTGTGTGTTAAAGGTATATTTTTCCCTTATGTTTTTTGTTACGCAGGCTAAATATTTGTTTACACCTTTAACAAAAGTCACAAGATAGGTATACTAAAAAAAACATGTTTACAGTAGCTAATGAATTTACAGTAGTCTGGGGCAAGGCTCCTGGAGTGAGCGTTAAATTACACACAGTTTCAAAACTTAAATGCAATAGGTCCGACATGTCAACAAGAGATGTCTAACCTTCTCTGTGCATGGTTATATCCATTAATGCAGTCATGTTGTGCAGTGCAGGCATCTGAAATCACCGCCTCTGTTATCATACTCCTGCTCTACTCAGTAATGTAATGTTGTCATTTAGAGATAACTCACTGCCCCCAAAACAGCACAGCACATTAAAAATAGCTCCTTTATTGTGACTGTTTCATGTTTCAGGCTAAAATTAGAGCCGGGACATGTGGCTGGAACTAAACAGGGAAGCATCTTAACATTACATCTAAATGCAGAGCGATTTCTTCCAGCTATGCAAGGACAGATTTTCATTATGGCTCTCATTACAACGGAGAAACTTAACCTCTTGCCCAATGCCAAATGTTGCCTGCTTCTGTTTACCCTCTGTTTACTGTGGATATAACAACCAACACACAGGACGCACACTAAGATCATGTTGCCTGTAAATAGTGAATGGATTTGCATCAAATAATTTGCTTCAGGAGCCAATAATATCAGGGCACTTACATTTTCTTTTAAATAAAGTTTATTTTTAAATAAATATGAGCACTCTCATATAGAAACATATACAGTGTGTGTGTGTGTGTGTGTGTGTGTGTGTGTGTGTGTGTGTATGTCCAAGATGCTACACGGTATGAGCTGTGATTGCCGTTCCCTCTAACACATATTCATATTTCAAGAGCAATTTTTATCTTATGACCTGATTATTTTTGAACTGACCTTATGGGATTATGTGTCTTCATTGTAGCATTTTTAGAGTGTGATATACAGGCGGTGGTGTTATGGTCCGCTTGTTAAAGTCTGCAGCTGTTGTCTCGAGAGACGCCTACCAAGGTTTCATATAGAGCCGCTTCTGAGTGAAAGTATCTCATTCCAAACAGGACAGACCCGGCAGGCCAGCCTGAAGTGGGGCACAAAGACACAGAGCAACAGTAACCAGCAAAAACAGACTTACTGTATACATGAGGTTTATAAGTGGAAAGTGGTGACATTGTTTAACAGCAGCGTGTCTTACTCTGTTTATTAGCGTCTAACAAACAACCCTCAGAACATCTTAAAGTCACCATGAAATCAAAATGGACCATTCATATTTTTTTATTTATCTGTGGACATCATTATTATTTTTGTTAAATTCATGCACTCTCGTAATCTTTAATCAGAATAACCCCCCACCTCCCTGATGCAGCATCTCTTCTCTGATGACGAGGGCGGGGCAACCTGTCACTCACATGAGATCCACCAATAACAAACCACGACCATCCAATCAATTCCCCACTGACAAAATCAAGCCCCGCCCTACATTTGTTCTTGTTTGCGAAGTCATTTCACTCAGATATACATCACTATATAGAAGAAAAGACTAGCGCAACTTCCATTTTATGATGACTTTATCATCCATCTGCTCCTTTATTATCTCTCAACATTCAGATAAGGGCCGTAGTGACTTCAGTGACGCATTAAACGAATACAAGATAATCAGATGCTTTCTGAACTGCTGTTTTCTCCCCACTGCCATTTTTCTTGTGTTTATTTTGTTATTGAGAGGAAAGCGTGCAGCTCATATTTACATATTCATCTAACTGTTGCACATAAATGGCATCTGGATGTTCATTAATGTCCCACTGAAGTGCCTTGAAACGTTGACAGTGAAACAGGAAGACAGGGCAGGACATATCGAACAGCCCCTCCTCTTTTTTAAAACAGCGTCTGTTTATAATGTAGAGGGCGGGGCTTCAGATTCTAGAGAGCATTTGATGGGACAGAAAATCTGATGCCAACGCTATCTCACGACCAATTCGTATGAATTTGTACGATTTGTCAATACTGCAGTGATGGGTATGTTTAGGGGCGGGGTTTGAGGTTAGGTCATTCGTACGAAATTGACCAACTCATCAAATACATGCGATTTAGCAAAAATCGTACCAATTCGTTTGAGTGAGTTCGTACAAATTCGTACAAATTAGCCACCTCGTACAAATATGTACGAATTGCTGTGAGATTGGGTTGGAAGTGCAGAGTGATGTCATCGAAGTCATTGATCCATATTGGTGGAAGTGAGAGACTGTAAGTTTTGAACGCTTACATCTTCGAAATGCTAATTTTGTCATTGTTTTGGAGCGCACTAGCTTACAGTGAGATAACAGTAAGACTAACATATTCATATTCATTAACAGTATGTCGCTGCAAAGGTATTTCAAACATCTTTTTACTTCTAAGCAAAGAACACACACACCACATGAGAACACACACGTACAAAAAAGACACATGAGAGAAAAGCTGGAGTATGTGAAGGTCTTGGATCAGTGATTTACAGAGGATCTCCCAGATCAGATGCTGCAAACAGTCTCCACTGACACGGGCACACTGTCATATGTCAGTGCCAACTTTACCCACCACCTCCAAACCACTTCTGACATCGGCATTGATTTTATCTTTGTTTTATTTGTTTTATAACTGTTAATCACTGAATAACGGCCCGAATGAAGAGATTTTAGGGTTATTCAGTCATGGCACACTTTAGAAAATGTCTGGAAGGTGGGACACCCCCGACAGCTGACCCTGAATCAGACGCCCACAAGGGAGTCACATGGTTCATTTCCCATGACACACGCCCCTGGATAGAAAACACACAAATCTCAGTGTCTCAGTGTCTCATTTCTTACTCCTAGACAATGTGAATTTATCTTGCTTTAGTTTCCTGCTTCTCAGATTGTTCTCCTGAGAAAAAGATCCCAGTATGTGTCACATTTGGGTGAAAGACAAGACAAAAATACAGAGGAAGACAATCTTTGGGAGCAGCATCTGAGAGACACAGTTAAAACTTGACTGAGGACTCATGAGATATGAAAGAGCAACCCTGAGCCCCTCCTTTCAGCTCATCGCTCTGTTGTCAGAGCCTCGCTTTGCCTAATACGTCCATAACACGGATCCCAAGGGCGGCCACGCTGTGATCACAGCTATTCTAGTGCGGCAGACTGACAGCAACGATTGGACCAAATTAATGAGGCGGGACTCTCATCACTTCTAATTAGAAACCACACTAAAAACTATTTTTGGCCTCTGTTCCTACGGAGAGAATTCAAGCCTCCCACCCGGACAATATCACAGAGCAAATATAGCCCGAAAGGACCGGCAGCAAAGTGACTCAGGGTCGAGTGTGTGACTGCAGAAGCGCTACACTTTTGCACAATATTTTCATGCATATTAAGCATTATATATTACGATACAGATGTACTTGAGAAAATGTAAGTGTGCTTGCCCCTGCAAGTTCTTTTTGTATTATTTATATTTACATAAATATAAATACATTTACTTTTTTAGTATTTATTCAGATTTGTAATATTTTTCTTTTATTTTTGTTTTATTATTTTTATATTTTCAGTTCTTTAATTTTAGTTTTAATCTTTTTTATGTACTTTTCCCATTTTTATTAGTTTGTTTTAAAATATTTCCAATTAGCTTTTGCAATTTTAATTTGAGTAAATCAGCTTTAATATTTATCAAATGCAACTATATATATATAATGTTTTTATTTCAGTTTTAATTTTCATAATTGTAGTACTTTTTTATTTAGGCTTTTTTTAAATGTAAGGTTTTTCCATCTAATATTTATCACAATGCAACAAAATATTAATGGTCATAAAATAGGCCAAATTTATGCAGCGGGGTCAGCGCATGCTGAGGGTCACAGTGCGCATGTGTTGCTATGCGATTGCTAAAGTGTTTTTTTTTATCATGTTGCTGGGTGGTTACATAGAGTTATATAGAGTTACAAGTACAGTTATAGTGATGCAACCATAAGTCGAGCAACCATTTGCTGTATAAACACTAAATAAGTCATTCAGAATCATTTCTTTTTGTCGTTTATTTCCAAACCCCACATTACAAAATAACAGTGTTCTGAACTCTGACATTTAAAGAGAGCTCTTGGCTTACAGGAAGACACTTTACCAAAGCAGGTCATGCAAAAACATTGTGGAAGGCCTCCAGCGTCATAGCACCTTTGTGGGAAAAATAATAATAATAAAAAAAGCTTCTTTTTTTAAAGTCAGTGCAAAATATAAACAATGCATAGAAATCCATTAGCAAATATGTGTACCGTCTGCTGCTGCACAATGGGATGAGCGAGCGCACCCGGAGAGTTTTTGCCCTTTAAATCCTTGAGCCGGATTCAGATGATCCGGGTCGCGCTCGAACAACAACAGTGTGACACGAGTGACATGACAACAGTGCTTGAACAGGAAAAAGACATTTAGCATCAGCCGAACATGAAAGTAACAGAATCTGCACCGCAGCGAATATACAGGAAAGCATAAAATATTACAAATGTGCTTTGCATTCAGTGTTTATCATTCAATGATATATCATGTTGAATTACAGGAGACTGAAGCTGCAGGAAGAACCAAGAAAGATATTGACATGATGTGTATTTCTTTTAACTGATCAGTAGAGAGTTAAATGAATATGCTGGCCAGGCTTTTATTATTTATTATAATAATAATAAAGATGGCTTTCACTGATTGTTATGAATCTTGTGACTATTGTAAGTCAATTGCTTGCTTGTCAAATTTTAAATGATAATATACACAGTAGTGGTCAAAAGTGATGTCTGGAGAGGATATTTGTTTTTAATGTTCGATTAAACCATCAAAATATGAGGAAAATAGATATATTTTTTACATGATGTTAAATATGAGGGAACACTAAATTTGATATTTGACAAAATTATTTGGCAAAAACAGCTACAGATTTGACTTTACTATGCAAAAAAATGCATTAAAAAAACAAAAAGCTGACAGGAAAAAGCATAATCAGTTATTAATATTTTGTTGGTTCTCTCATGTTTTCGCATTCGTTTATAATTTCTTTGTATGACTACCTGGCCAAAAATTATATAATTTTTAATCACAAATAAAACAAGCGACTCCAAGCAAAACATTGTAATATGCTTACAAAATCAAAAACTATTTTCTTAGGCTGGACATCACTTTTGGCCACTACTATATGTGTATATATATATATATATATATATATATATATATATATATATATATATACATACACACACACACACACACTCACCTAAAGGATTATTAGGAACACCATACTAATACTGTGTTTGACCCCCTTTCGCCTTCAGAACTGCCTTAATTCTACGTGGCATTGATTCAACAAGGTGCTGAAAGCATTCTTTAGAAATGTTGGCCCATATTGATAGGATAGCATCTTGCATTTGATGGAGATTTGTGGGATGCACATCCAGGGCACGAAGCTCCCGTTCCACCACATCCCAAAGATGCTCTATTGGGTTGAGATCTGGTGACTGTGGGGGCCATTTTAGTACAGTGAACTCATTGTCATGTTCAAGAAACCAATTTGAAATGATTCGAGCTTTGTGACATTCCAGCATTATCCTGCTGGAAGTAGCCATCAGAGAATGGGTACATGGTGGTCATAAAGGGATGGACATGGTCAGAAACAATGCTCAGGTAGGCCGTGGCATTTAAACGATGCCCAATTGGCACTAAGGGGCCTAAAGTGTGCCAGGAAAACATCCCCCACACCATTACACCACCACCACCAGCCTGCACAGTGGTAACAAGGCATGATGGATCCATGTTCTCATTCTGTTTTACGTCAAATTCTGACTCTACCATCTGAATGTCTCAACAGAAATCGAGACTCATCAGACCAGGCAACATTTTTCCAGTCTTCAACTGTCCAATTTTGGTGAGCTTGTGCAAATTGTAGGCTCTTTTTCCTATTTGTAGTGGAGATGAGTGGTACCCGGTGGGGTCTTCTGCTGTTGTAGCTCATCCGCCTCAAGGTTGTGCGTGTTGTGGCTTCACAAATGCTTTGCTGCATACATCCTTGTAACGAGTGGTTATTTCAGTCAAAGTTGCTCTTCTATCAGCTTGAATCAGTCGGCCCATTCTCCTCTGACCTCTAGCATCAACAAGGCATTTTCGCCCACAGGACTGCCGCATACTGGATGTTTTTCCCTTTTCACACCATTCTTTGTAAACCCTAGAAATGGTTGTGCGTGAAAATCCCAGTAACTGAACAGATTGTGAAATACTCAGACCGCCCCATCTGGCACCAACAACCATGCCACGCTCAAAATTGCTTAAATCACCTTTCTTTCCCATTCTGACATTCAGTTTGGAGTTCAGGAGATTGTCTTGACCAGGACCACACCCCTAAATGCATTGAAGCAACTGCCATGTGATTGGTTGATTAGATAATTGCATTAATGAGAAATTGAACAGGTGTTCCTAATAATCCTTTAGATGTGTGTGTGTGTATATATATGTGTGTGTGTGTGTGTGTGTGATATATATATATATCAGTGCTGTCAAATCGATTAATCACATCCAAAATAAAAGTAAAAAACAATGTTTACATAATATATGTGTGTGCACTGTGTATAATTATTAAGTATATATAAATACACACATGCATGTATATACTTAAGACAAAATTGTCATATTTATATATAAAATATTTATATTTATATATAATATAAATTATCTAAATATATATACAGAATATACATGCAAATATTTCTCATATTTCTCACGATTAATCGATTTCACAGCACTAATATATATATATAATATATAAAATTGAACTGAAACTGTTCAAGGTAAAATTTGAGTACCCATTCTAGCTCTAAAAGCAGTAATTTTTCAAAACAGTGCAGGAGGTTTGTGTAAAATTAAGCTGAAAAATGAAACTGTATTATTATTTATAAAAGCCTGTGATTTTGACGGCGTGGTGACGGTGCAGGTGAAGAATAATAAACTGTTCTCTTGTACACTTTGCATTTTGACATTTAGACAAGCCCAGAGTTTTGTTATTTCACAGCGTTTCAGATGAGAAATAAGAACGTACTGTCCAACACATAACCCGATCAAAAACAACCTTTTCTAGCATTAAACACCTTGCGCTACAGAGAGTTTAAAGCCGTTTCCGTGTCACACACACACACACACAAAAGAACATGAGTTAAGGCACCGATAGAGGCACGATTCTTACTGACGGCTGACGTGTGTGTGTGCAAACATCAAGCTTTCTGATTTGAAACCGTTCGGCCAGTTCGAGAGAGTTGAACACAGTGAATCACCGAAGCTGAAAAACATACAAACACATCCAAGCATAATATATGTCCGAGACTGTTCTCAAACACACACTTACAGAAGCAGAAGTACGAATATGTGTGTGCAACGGTGACATAAAAAAAAACTAATTTACTCACTCAAGCAACTGGTTTAATCTATATCTGGATGATGATATAATAGTAATATACTTTAGCTCTTCAGCGCCTGTAGTAATCATGCTTTATTTTGAAAGGACATTCAAATTAGGTTTGTTCTGATTGTCAGCGATAATAAAGATAAAGACGTACAGTCAAACCAAAAATGATTCAGACACCAGATAGAGGGAGCAGGACACTATAGTTAATTTCTGTAAGTGAGGAGAGCAAACTGTGTAAACTGTGACATATTATACCCAAAAACTCTTCATACAGTGACTACCAGTAAAACTGATAATAATTTGGGACCAAAATGATTCCGACACTTTGAGGTGAGCACGTTTTGCTGAAGTGTTTTTTCTTCAAAGGGGGGGTTTAATGCTATTTCATGCATTCTGACTTATGGCGCTTTTCCACTACACAGTACCAGCTCGCCTCGACTCGCCTTTGTTTGGTTTTCCACTGTGTAAAAGTTGTACCTGCTTCCAGATACTTTTTTTCATATCCCCTCCAGCGAGGTTCTGAGCGTGCTGAGGTGATACTAAAATGTGACGTGAAGACACGGCAGACTGCTGACTGGTCAGAGAGAATCGTCACTATTCACTGCGTCATCATTGCACGCGCCAGGCGAGTATCCTGAATAACCCCGCCGTTTTTAAATCGCTTGGCCAGAGATTGCGTGATATACCCATTACCTATTATGGCAACTCTGAAGAATACGCCCTGGTCAAGCGAGCAGGTGCAGACTTTCCTTGGTTTGGTAGCGGATGTGTGTCGCATAGAAGATTACGTAGATTTCCTGCGGCGTAGCTATGACGACCAGGTATTATTGTGGAGGTACTATCTGCAATGGAAAACGGAGCGAAAAGCGAGCCGAGGCGAGCTAAGATGGTAATGGAAAAGCGCCATTATTTACACTGTTAAAGAGCTGATTCTCATGAACATGGCCAAAGTTTCAAAAAACTAGTTGGATATGTGACAGAGTATTTCTCTGGCAAAAATACTTTCTTACGAGTTTTGGTAAGTTTTTTCAAGTATGGCCCTTTATGATGTCATAAAGGGCAAAAAATCCTTGTATGGACACTTCTCCTGGAAAAGCGCACACACACACACACACACACACACCAACCAGGGGTGTGTTTCCCGTACGACAACGTTACTCACTGCAAACAAGAAACTCTCTTCCAACCACAGGTCGAGAGCAGTCGTTCCAACCACACAAGTTTGCGATGCTGTTTGCGAATGTTCATTGGAACGATGGTTTCGGGAAACACAGACTCGTTGAACTATGCTACACTACACTATGCTACAGTTGGGTTGAAAATGGACAAACCCAGTAA
>CM031962.1:856584-896584 GCA_018749465.1 Paracanthobrama guichenoti | reverse complement strand
GACCTCATCCTCATCATCATCATCCAGTGGGAGAGAGGGCGGACGCATCTGAACTGTACTGAGACTGAAGGGGGATCCTGCGGTGACACAATCGCTCATTAATCGCACACAGGAAAGCACCTCCAACGGTTGTTCATTTATAGAAACCCACTCTACCCACTGATATTGTTTCTAAAAGAGCCACGCTGAAAATATCTCCCATCGGAGTTTCTCTGAGATTTTTTCAATTTTTCAAGTTGGCTCAATTTGTTTTTTTAAGTGTTTTAAGTGTAAAAGATTACCTGGTGCTTTTTAGATGAACAATTTAAGTATTTAAGTTGATTTTAACTGGAGTGGATTAATTAACTTAAACGGCCCTATTTTAACAATCTGAGCTCACAGTCTGAAGGTGCACTTAGGGAAACGGAACAAATGGTGGGCGTGCCAGGTGCATGGTCCAAAAGGGTTGTCCCTATAGTCTCTTAATGAGTCATGGGTGTGTTTTGGGCATAAAGTGCAATAAACCAATCAGAGTCTCATCTCCCATTCCCTTTAAAAGCCAGTTGGGCTCGCACCATGGCGGAGTCACTGTTTACATGCGAGCGAAATATAGACACCCTCAACCTGACGAGTGTGTATTGCCACGTTTGGTTAAATAAATAATTAGCCAATTTAATTTGTCATTACTGCAAACAGGTAATTCTGAAACATGCAAGGACTATCCATTATGACATAGGCATTTTTATCTTTATGTACACAATAATAATCTTTTACATTGTAATCCTTTTATTTTTAATATTTGGCAAGTGTGTGTGCTGCTGCGCGGGGCTGTGTGTAATAATCAGAGTGTGTGTGTGTGTTGTGCATCGCCTATAGGCTCATATTACTAACACACCCTTTAAATAACAATAAATACTGCGCTATTGACTTTAGAGCAGGTTTGTGTTGGTCAATGGCGCAGTTGATTTTAGTTCCTCACAATAGCAACGCTCCAACAATGCTCCTGAACACACCTGGTGTTCAGACCAGACGCCCATGGGTGAACAGGTTTTTTTTTTTTAAATTAGCTTTTTTTACAGTGTGGGCATGTTGCCGTCCGAGGCCACTCCCACCAGTCTGCTATGGATACGCTTGACCAGAGTCAAATACCACCTTGCTTTGGTAGGAAATACAGCTTAGTAAACTTTTAGTTATAATGGTGTCAACTTGTATTAATCCAAGGTGCTAGAATTCAAAGAATAAACGTTTAGCGGGAGTGAGGGTTACTTTCGGTTTCCAGTGAAGGATCCAGCGCATTGGAAAACACGTGAAAACCTCTGTTTGTAGTAGTCAACATTTCAAACTGGATGACCATGAACACAGTTTTAGGACAAAAGGAAGGGGATAAACTGAAAGAAACAGTTCCGCCTTATGCAAAGAAAGCTGTTGCCATAGTGGTCCATTTTTACCATAATGCGATGTAATTTTCAGTGGTAAACCTACCCTTACAATAACTGTTCTGTTAATAACTTCCTGACGATCTGACCGTATGTGGACGGAGATACTATTGACATTGTAGCAATACAAAGCGGGTTGACAATCACTTTACACGTTACACTTTAATGGGGATCTATTATGCCGTAATATAATATTATGATGCAATATAAGTCTCAGGTGTCCCCAAGAACGTGTCTGGGAAGTTTCAGCTCAAGATACCCCACAGATCATTTATAATACCATGTTGTAAATGCCCATTTTTGAACATGCTGCTTTGTGCATGTATCTTTAAATGCAAATGAGCTGCTGCTGCCCGCCCCCTTTTCCAGAAGAAGGCGGAGCCTGTACAGCTTGTGCCTCTGATACTCTGACAATCTGTTTGGTTTTGATTATCATCTCTATCGCGCTCACGCTCATGTGACATTCTTCATCATCATGAAAGTTTATTATCTGCAGGTGTAACGGAGGCCAGCTAGTAGTCTCCGTATGAGTAAACCTCACTCCTCTGATCTCAAGAGACGCTCTAGCGTCTGATGCTAGAGGTTGCAGCCTTTAGCCTCCTTGTTAGAGCGTCCGACTCTCAATGCCCGGCGGACCCGGGTTCGAGTCCTGCTTGAAGCAGGTGGTTTGAACAGAAGGGGTTACACATGTTTTTTAAAACTTCTGATATATGGTTTTCAGAGCGTACACACCCCGTACACACCCGAAGCACGCGCACAGAAAGCTGCATGTCAGACGGAGCATCCCGTGAGTATTAAACTAAATTCTCTTTCACGTCTTATTGTGCTTGAACTGTCAAACACACACAAGGTTATGTCAAAAACACACAGAGTTCACATAAACACAGTCGTTAGGTCTGGGAGCGTAAAGAAATCACACGTGTATATTAGATCTGTGTATTAAAGTGACAGCAGCGAAATATACAGTTTATGCTGTTAATATGAATCAAACAACAGCAGAAAATCACTCACTGCTCTCGAATGAATAACTTTAGTAGCTTTAACAAGAACACATTTCTTACTTGAATGCTGCTGTTAAATGCTCTGGCGAGGAGATAAACATGGGTGACTGTGTACAGCTCACGGAGGGGCGGGGCTAAGATAATAAGGCGGAGTCTGTCAGCAGTCGTAGGCGGGGCCTGATAGAATCTGCAAACGGCTTATTATGAGACACTGCTTATGATTTATGGGGAAAATAAAAACAGGGTGGATGGATTTTTACCACAATAGGGTGGTTCTGAACACATAAATATGTTCAAAAACAATGAATTTCGCATAATAGGTCCTCTTTAAGATGAGGGGTTTGTTCAAATGATTATAGCCTCAATAAGCAATAGTTATAGAGATGATTTGTGCATGAAGACACAGCATGCACCACTAAAAACACACTGCCAAATGTCTGCATGGATACGGCTCTGCATTACACAAGCAACATTTGGTTGCTCAGATGTTCTGAAAGTCTGTCATTCACAAACTGGCAAAAGCCACATGATGTACTGAACAATTACAAACAGCAAAGTCGCATTACACTGAGATCTTTTCTCCATTTTTAAACCCTCCTGAAAGTTCAAGACCTCGTATGCAAATTGCCAAGATCCTCTTGATTGATGGAGGAATTATTAAATACGCTGCCTTTTCCTCGGAGCTCCATGAGATTTGGGACAATATTGACTCGTTCAGAAGTGCAGGGAGTCTGCAGTCTGCGCTCCATTCTCTCAGACAAACAGCTTTTATCTTGAAGCATTCTGCAAGAGCCGTGATATGCTCGATAACATGCACAGCGAATGAGAATGAAAGAGCAGAGTCTGATTAGCATCGCATGTAACCTTCCCGGAGAGAGCAATCCCAGAATGCAATGCAAGTACTTCACAATTTTTTTACAAAATTATTCATATAAAATACAATATTATATATTATTATATTAGGTTATATAAATTAAGGTTAGTGTAATGTATGTATAGATATTATATATATAAAAATCTCCATAATTAAATATAACAATTAATTATAAAATATTATATATACACACATACATATATACACACACACACACACACACACACTAATTATATTATATATATAATTAAATTAGGTATTAGAAATTATGAGTAGAATTACATATTATAATATAAACAATGTTCATTTCCATTTTATAATATATTATCTCCTTAATTAATTATTAATTTAATTAATTATACTACTACTACTATACATACATATATATATATATATATATATATATATATATATATATATATATATATATATATATATATTTTTATTTATAATAAAAAAAAGTATAATATTTATAATCTCCATAATTAAATATAACATTATTATGATACGATATAATATAAAATGTTATATTACTAAATTAGGTATTATAAATTATGAATTATAATGCATAACATAACACATCCAAAGCCACTTACACTGCATTCAAAGTATAGCCTACATTCACACATTAGATCTCGCTTTCCCTGGGAATTGAACCCATAATTTTGAATGATGTTTATGAATACTGTGTCAATAGCTTAGCAGCATGCTAACACAAAAACTCAACTGAAATCAATGGTAGTAAGCTAACTAATGCAATACTCAAAAGCATAAAAATAAGGATACAGAGAGACTGATTTTTAAGTTTTCGAATTGAACGAAAGCAAATATTGCCAAAAGTTTTGGGACGGCTGCCTTTATATGCTCATGAGCTTTAATGCCATCCCATTCCTAATCCGTAGGGTTTAATATGGAGTTGGCCCACCCTTTGCAGCTCTAACAGCTTCAGCTCTTCTGGGAAGGCTTTCCACAAGGTTTAGGAGTGTGTTTATGGGGATTCTTCTAGAAGCGCATTTGTGAGGTCAGGCACTGATGTTGGACGAGAAGGCCTGTGCTGACACTGTGCAATTGTACAAAGCACTGTGACCCTCAGCATGCGCTGACCCCGCTCTGTGATTTTACGTGGCCTATCACTTATGTATGTGACCTTTCCACGGACTCATCTACCATGTTGGATTTTGTCACGGAGCTCGTTGCCTTCTGGGATTATTTTACAGAATATGCAACAACATATATATACACAACTTGGCCAAAGCAAGGTAATTTATAAAAGAGTGGAAAATAACACACAAATAATACTCTCTATGTCTCTATGCAGACAGCACTAGGTTTTGGACGTGTGCTGAGTGGCTGGATGTCGATGGGATGGCGCTCTGCCATCGTCCCTTGACTCTCCACACCAGCCAAACAAGGAAAAAGACGGCAACAGACTGAAGCGCTGCTAGAATAGAGCTCACTCTTCACCATCAGCTGCTGCCAAGGGACGCAGGAGCTCAGGCATGCGGCGGCACATGGCCCTCGCAGCGAGAGGTCAGCTCAGCGGAGCGGCGCGGTCCCTTCACGCTGGCAGCTGGACATACATAGACGCAAATAGTCAACAACCTACAGCGTTGTCAATAGTAGATGCAAGCGAGCTACTGTACTGTCTGGCTTGTTTGTTGATGCAGAACATACGGATGATGTACAGCAAACCATCGTTCTACGTGACCCTAATCAACTCAACTAAATAAATGTTAATTTGCTAAATTGCTACATTCTGCTCACCCAGGCTGCATTTATTTGATCAAAAATACAGTACAAATTGTGAAATATTATTAACATTTAAATCAGCTGTTCTCTGTGTGAATATATAGTAAAGTGTGATTTATTCCTGTGATCAAAGCTGAATTTATCATCATTACTCCAGTCTTCAGTGTCACATGATCCTTCACTGATCATTCTCATATGAGGATCTGATGCTCAACACACATTTATGATTATTATCAGAGTTGAAACAGTCCTATTTGTGTGGAAACTGTTTTTCCACGATTCGTTGATGAATAGAAAGTTCAAAAGAACAGCATTTATGTAACTTTTGCATTATTGTAAATGTCTTACTGTCACTTTTGATTAATTTAATGCATCCTCACTGAATAAAAAGTATTAATATCTTTAACGCGAACGTTTGAATGGTAGTGTGGGAGACATACAGTACAACATGCAACAAGAAAACCCGGGATTACACAACAAAAAAAAAAATGTAAATGTGAAAATCCTGTGTGGTTATTCAAAAGCGTCCGTCCAAAAAATTCCAAGCAGAGGCACGTTTGAGAGGGTGCCATCGTGTTTTTGAAAGCACAAGTACACATGAAAAGTAGATCATATGGCAGTGAAACAGAAAGTAGGCGTTGGGTTACGAGTCATTTCTAGAAATGAAGCTAGCTCTAGTTCTGCGAGACTCAAATGACGGTTTGTGAACTGAAAAGGGCAGCACAAAACATTCTTCATTCTTCTCAAGTGCTATTTTTCTAACTCACGGGAAAAGTTGTTTTGCGGAGTAGTGCAAAATGTGCTAATCTATATTCTCAAAAAGGTCCTATAGGCAAAACCTGATTAAATGACACCTTAAAGTTAGGATATCCTCCACTGAGTCTTCAATTTTCTTCCTAAAACAAACCTTTTCACTTACACTCTTAAAAATAAAGGTTCTTTATTCTGGCATCGAAGGTTCCATTCAGAATCTTCCCATTCCACAAAAGGTTCTTTATAGTGACAAATATGATAACACTTTCTATGAAGCCCATGCTTATAATGAATTATAGTCCCATAGTATTACGACTGAATACATATATTTCTAAAGACTGCATTATAAGAACAGTTATAGTTACATTTATATTATTTTAGTCATGCATTTGCTTTTTCAATGTGCATGCTCATAATCCATTATACACTGATTTATATCTGATCAAATAGAAAATAATCCCAGAGACACTTGTTTGCTGTACCAGTTAGTTATCAATTATGTCTTTAATTGCTCATGAATGGTCATTTTGATTAGTTAAATATTGTTGCGGTGTTTTGCTAGTATGTAACATTAAAAAAAAGATACTTTTTTCTTGTGCTTTTCCACATTATTTTATTACAGGAATCATTGTTCATTAGTTACATTTACAAATAAACAACTTAAAATGTATAATGAGCACATCTTCATGATCTCTCGCATTCTTAAAGACATCAATGATGCATTTACAGAGGTTAGTAACTGTATTCACAATAAGTATTTATAAGAACACAACACAGCTATTAATAACAATATATTCTCTTGTTTGACAGAAATAAATCTGAATGACTAAAGTCATTGTAACTATAATATAATAACATTATAGCAATGCAGCCTGCATCTTTATGAATACATTCATGGAATCATACACCTGACTAATTAATACTCATAAATCAGTGTATAATGAGCATGCACATTGCAAATGCATGACTAAAAATAATATAAATGTAACTATAACTGTTCTTATAATGCAGTATAGGTCTTAATGAGTGTTTATGAATATGTTTATAGAATAGTAATACTTATGAATACATATAAATGGAGCTATAATTCATTATAAGCATGGAAAGTGTTACCAATAATATTATTAAAATAAAGATCACTGAAAGGTTTGACCTTTGACCGTATGGAACCTTTATTTTTTTAAGAGTTCTTAAAATTCTCATTCTTACGGAATGTCTTGACTTCTTTCTTAAAGGGACAGTTCACCCAAAAATCCTCATTTACTGTGTGAGTTTCTTTCTTCTGTTGAACACATCTGATGATTTTTTTAAAGAATGTTGGTAAGCAAATGGTTGACGGCACGCATTGACTTCCATTGTAGGAAGAAACAACATGAGGGTGAGTAAATGGGGATTTTTGGGTGAACTGTCCCTTTAAGAAGATTCTATTGCCAAAAGCAGGCTTACCTTTAAGAACGATGGGGTCCTTTCCTTCCCTCCGCAGCGACTCCAGAACCACATGCAGGGGCTGAGAGGCCGTCAAGCGACCCGGGTCCACTGTGGTTTCGTCGTACACCACCAGCTCTTTGGAAAAAATCCCTTTGAAGGAGTCCTTGCTCTGGCGGCAGGAGATGAGGTCCAGCACGGTGATCTTGCCCTGCTGAAGCCGCCGGCGGCTGATCTTGTCTGAGCAGTTGATGTGCACGGCGCCCCTGATGTGGCTCTTGTTAAACTCCATGAAGGGCCGGCAGTCGATGATGACGGGCACCGGCCCAACCGGGTGGCCCAGAGGGCAATGCGTCAGCTTCTTAGCCAGCTCGTTAGGGTGGATGACCCGCATGCCGCCCCTGGTCAGGCTGGAGGTGAGACTGGGCGCGCTGCCGTGCCCCACCGGCACGCTCCCGTGGACGCCATAGCCGACTCCGGAGTTCAAGTTGGGGCTGCTGACGCTGACCTGGCCGTCTTTCTCGTAGGTGGTCACCGTGCAACAGCTGGCACTGCTGCATCCACACGTCAGCGAGCGCGTGGAGCCGCTGGATGAGGGCATATACGAAAGCTTGGTCGCCTGGATCTTCACCACAGTGGTGCTGCTGATCACCGTCGTCTGACCGACGGTGCCCACGGTGGCTTCCAGGTAGCTGGTGTCCAGGCGGAGTCGGAGTTCCTGAGGTCGTATAGGCCTTGGCAGCGCCACCACAATTCTGTCGTCTAGAGGAGACGGAGGCATGGAGAGACCACAGAGGGCTGGCACACCACGGAGAACTCAGACGTCCAGACGATCGCAAGCTGCCCGCTGAGAAACACACACGAGAATCAGATACGATTTTCTAGAAACTGCATTGGAACGGACAGTCTGTACTCACTGATTTTAAAGGGATAGTTCACCCGTGATTTACTCACCCTCAAGCCATCCTAAGGGTATATGACTTTCTTCTTTCAGACAAATACAATCGGATGTCCTGGCTCTTCCGAGCTTTATAATGGCAGTGAATGGGGGTTGAGATTTTGAAGCACAAAAAAGTGCATCCATCCATCATAAAAGTACTCCGGGGGAGTCAATAAAGGCCTTCTGAAGTGAAGCCATGCATTTGTGTAAGTAAAATATCCATATTTATAACTTTATAAACTATAATCACTTGCTTCCTCAAGCTTTATAATGGCAGTGAATGGCAGTTCAGATTTCCAAGCCCCAAAAAGTGCATCCATCCATCATAAAAGTGCATCCGTACATCATAAAAGTGCATCCACTCATCATAAAAGTGCATCCATTCATTATAAAAGTGCATCCATCCATCATAAAAGTGCTCCACATGACTCCAGGGGGTTAATAAAGGCTATATAAAAAATATGGATATTTTTCTAACACAAACACATGGCTTCGTTTCAGAAGGCCCTTTTTTAACCTCCTGGAGTCATGTAGAGCACCTTTATGATGGATGGATGCACTTTTATGATGGATGGATGCACTTTTATGGGCTTCAAAATCTCAACCCCCATTCACTGCCATTATAAAGCTTGGAAGAGCCAGTACATTTTTTAATATAA
This sequence comes from Paracanthobrama guichenoti, assembly GCA_018749465.1. Lineage (NCBI taxonomy): Eukaryota > Metazoa > Chordata > Actinopteri > Cypriniformes > Gobionidae > Paracanthobrama > Paracanthobrama guichenoti. Next base: position 887,768 of record CM031962.1, on the reverse strand, counting down.
CTCCGATTGTATTCGTCTGAAAGTCATATACACCCAGGATGGCTTGAGGGGAGTAAATCATGGGCTGATTTAAATTTTGGGGTGAACTATCCCTTTAAATGACCCAAAATACTCATAAAGTGTCAGGAGAGACGTGTGGAACTTTTGAGAACGACAGGTATCCGTATCGCACCGGAATCTACAACTCAAACGTGCCTGAGACTCTCCATGTACACGAGCGAATTGCTGATCCCATTAAATTCAAAAGAGCACACAGCCCATTCCCAAACACAGCATGTGGACGTGCTGGGAATAAAATATGAAAAGGTTCTGCATCTATGGCTAGACATCATCATTATTTCATGCGGTGACAATGCATGCAATTTACAGATGATTTTCTTTGCTGGCAAGACCTCACAACTACAGGCTCACACATGACTGATAACAGGGAGTAATGCAGGGAAATTAAGTTTGATTTCAGGAAAAACTGCTGTTTTATAAGCATCTGTGTTAGATGTGAGGTTTCATATGATGAAAAGCATCATAAAGAGATATATTATGGGTGGGACTGTGTGTGCTTAGCCATTCTAACAACTCTTAATGGTTAACTGAATATGAGCATCACACTTACATGTCGCGCGTTCCTCAGCAGTGTGTTCTTCCTTCCGAGAGTTATCGATCAGTCTGAGCCGCTCAGCCGGTCCCGGCGCTGCAGACCCGCAGCATTTTCCTCCCGTCCTGCTTTGCTCTCTTCGCACTGATGGAGCTGGAGTTTGTAGCGGGTCCGCACTAGTATCACTTCAGATTGACACAAGCCTGAGCCAATGGAGCTCCGCGCTGCCGCGAGTCACGCGGTGATGGAGAGCAACACCGGCCCAGAAAGAGGAGGAGAGCGGAGCGGCGCGTGCGGAAGCGCAGGGTGATGTCATTGAGAGCCAATCAGAAGACAGTTCGGTGAAGCCGGTTTAAAGAGACAAGTGTGAACGCACTGAAATAATGATGATACCGTGTTTAAAAATAAAACAATAAAATAAAACATATATATGTTGTAAGGTCCTCCTACATCAACACCTTAATAGAAAAATTAAATAGGCTAGTCATAAAAATAAAATAAAAAAAAATTTAAAAAAATAATTTCAGTGAAAATGGTTTTAAAGAGACGGGACATTAGTGTGAATACACTGAAATAATTATGACACTGTGTTAAAAAACAATTCAATAAAAATATAAATAAATAAACAATTAAATAAATAAAATTTAAATAAACAATAAATAAAATAAAATAAACCGTTGTAGGGTCCTTCAACACCTAAAGGCAAACATTCAAATAGTCATTAAAATAAAATATAAACAGAAAGAGAATTTACTGTATAATATCCAATGTTAAAGAGATGGGACACGAGTGTCAATGTGCGAAATAATAATGATGTTTAGAAATAAAATAAAATAAAATAAAAATAACAATGCTAAAAATTAAATAAAACATAAATGTTGTAAGGTCCTTCATACATCAGCACCTATAGCAAGAATTCAAATAAATAAATAAAAACAAACAAACAAACAACCGAATGAATGAATAAATAAATAAATAAATAAAACAATTAATGCAAATTAAAATTAAAATGATAAGAAATATTTTAATAATTTAGAAACAAACAAAAAAAACATACAGCAGGGTCCTTTCTATGTCAACACCTTAAAAGCAAAAATGTAAATTTACTGTATAATTCAGCCAATCAGAAGACAGAAGAGAAGGGACTCGAATGTTATTACACTGAAATAATGATAAAATATGATAATATAATACAAAATAAAATATATCAATGCTGTAGTGTCATTAAATATATTTTTAAAAATACAAACAGAAACAGAATATATTATACACTGTGATAATTTTGTCAATAACATTCTGATCCTTTTATTTGAAAACATCACAGCATTATATAACACTTAGCAGATAATGTTAGTGCATCCAAACGCTATGAAACATTGATTCATAGTTTCATGTATTATTACATTCAGTAACGTTAAATGACTTGCTAATGAACGTTATAATGTGACGCTACATGTTGTTATGTGTCTAGTGTAACACTGATCAGTGATCAGAGTCTGCCTGTGATTCACGTTTAAAGCCTGTGACTGCTGTTCAGTGTACAGCAGTCGGGCCGGGCTCTCTCAAAAGGGCATGGCGACAGTCGCTTATCTCGTAGTCCCAAATGTTATAACGTGTCTTCATGGTCTAAATGATTCATCTATGACTAATGAGATATAATGATATCTTTATATTCATGATCTTACGAGCAGTGCTTTATGTTGAGGGCTACTCTAATGCAGCATCTGGACAAGTCTGCACTCAATATCTATTCTTTGCATTAGAAAGTATTAGTATATATATATATATATATATATATATATATATATATATATATATATATATATATATATATATAGAATTTGTCGTAATGTGTCTAACTTTATACGCTCGCCTATCCTAAAGAAGCTGATCTTGTTTTATTGCCCCAGTACAAGCATAAAATTATATTTAGATGCGTGTATGGGAGTATCAGTCAGTGGAAAAACTGACGTCATGCGGTGTGATATTTAGAGCCCTGAAGAAGAGGAAACGAACAACCACTTCCTCTTCTGCAGAGGTGTTGTGCTCAGTCCCTTTTCTCAGTCAGATCAGTCTGGTTCTTCTCCATGGTGATTCTCATCATCGCTGTAATACAGTCTGTGTTTCAATCGGCGTCGTTTAAAGACAAAAAACAAAAAAAGCGTGTTGGATTTACATGATTCAGTTGTGTACATCGGTCCCACATGAATCAATTAAGTTAAACAAACATAATTTGTTCATGTAACTTCAACATCATGGAGTGAATACATTTGAAGTGACTCAATTAAGTAGTCTCAAAGTGATTTTTATATGGCTCTCTGACATGATTCAGGCATTCAATTTCATATATTTGAATGTAACGGCCTGTACACACCGGGACGAATATCGCGCGCGCTTATCGCCAGCGTTTTCCGGCGCGTCTTGAGTGTTCACACCCAAGCGATTTTCACTGGCGAGTGAACGTGCCAAACAGTAGATGGCGCTACACAAGGTGGCGCTGCGGCACTGTACGCTTCTGACACTCGCTTGTCACACAGAAGAAGAAGAGAGACCGTGTTTACGTGCTTGCCAAAACCATTCACACACTTCTTGCACACTTTTTGAGCATTAGCAGCTCATCTTCTTCTTTGTCTACTTACTACTTCTTCGTCGTATCAATGTGTGCTTAGCAAGACCGTTTTGTGCTTGAGCGCCACCAAGTCGTGTTTTACTGTAACTTCAGCAGCTCACGTGAACAAAAGCGGCAATCTCATTGGTCGGACAGTTTTTAATGTGCCGTGTCAAAAACAAAATAAAAAAACAAACCCAATGCGTTTTTTAAAAAATGATGCTTTTACGCCTGGCGTTATACGCGTCGGTGTGCACACTCACATTGGCGCCCTTTGTTTAGTCATGAGGCGTTAAACATTGGCGATAAATGCACGCGAAAACCGTCCCAGTGTGAACAAGCCTTAACACAACTGAATTATAATACTGCACTAGCTAGTTGACAAATGTATAGCTAGCAATAGCACACATTAGCATCTTAAATGCTAAGCATTAAAAGCTCCTTCAGCAAAGCCATAAAGACATTAGCTGTTTTGGCCCACAGCCTAAGCAAATGCCCCACTCTTCTCCACAATGGGACCCACTGTAATTTAAATTCTAATAATTCCAACATAATTGAATATTAAACTCTATTACACACAATCAAGTCTCCCCCTTTCTCATCTTGCTCAAAAATACATAAGACTGTTACATATAAAATAACAACATTCACTCTCTCTTGATTTAGCCATATGCAAAGCATGCTGGGAACTAACAAGCCCCGCCCACTTTCAGTTAATGCAACACAAATCAGTCATGTAATCTCAACACAAACGGATTAAGTAAACTTCAGCTTGACTTCTATGTAAGTGGATTGAACACAATAAAATTAATTTAGGACAAAATGTATAGCAATTGTGTTGCTTTAGCTCATTTTAATTAAGAAATTTGAACAAGCAGGTACAAATCATGTACATTTAAATATACACTACACTGAAATTAATCATGGGTCCTGTAATTTTCACAAAATAAATTAAGGTGATAATTAAAAATAGTGTGTATATTTTCTTAAGAAGTTCAGTGTTGTATAGAAAATATTGAATTAAGGGGAAAAAAAGGCTACGGTTTTATTTTAAAGAGAATTAGCTCAAGTGTGCAGTTTTATTTAGAGACACCATTAGTTCCCAGCATGCTTTGCATATGGCTGGAAATGGATAGTTAATACTGAAATGAAGTGTTATTTTATGTGTTTTTGAGTGAAGGGAAACATCTGTTAATGTTTAATGTTCAGTTATGTTTGGCTTTTGAAAGAGTTTCTGTTCTGTTGAAGTTTTGACCGTTAACATTGTGCAGAAGAGCAGAGCTTATGGTTAGGTTGTGATGTGAATAACTGCATGTGCTGATATTATAAAGCATGTTGTTTTGTTCAGTAAGTAATAACTTTGCTAATGCAGTAATATTTGTTTCTGCTTGTGCTGTGTAGCAGCGAATAGGCTGTTAATTGTACAACATAACTCAAAGTCAAATATAAACAGGTCATTTCCAATCACTCTAATTCACACCCTTTTGAGAGTCAACTTAAACTAGCACATTTCGCTAAAAGTATAAAATTAATTGTTTCATAGACTAAATCATTGATTTTACATGATTTATTCAGGTAGATTATGTGTAATATTGTTACCATCATTTTTTAAAGTAAATAGCACATCCATTTTTTTTTTTTTTTACGGTGTACCAATCAAAAACTAATTAAATAATTCAGAAAAAAATAAGTATTTTGTGCTCGCCAAGGCTGCATTTATTTAATCAAAAATACAGTAAAAACAGTAATTTTGTGAAATATATATAAAAAAAACTGCTTCTATTTGAATATATTTTATGCTAATTTACACAGAATTTTAAACTATTTTGTACAGTTAATAGTACAAATTGCAATTGTGATGGCAGAAAAACAGTGGAAAAACCAGAAACCTGCGATGATTAGTCTTTATTAAAGCATGGATTTGATGTAAACACGCATAATAGCGTTACAGTTTCAGCATTAAATAATATTTAAACCTATAACGTTTTATAGAGGAAACATTTAAACAACATTTTTAGGCCTCTCTCACAATTCTGACTTTTTTCACCAGGTAGGCTCCGCCCACAAAACACGTCATTGCTGAAGCGGCGGGAACCGCAGGAGTCACGTGACTTAGAGTGAGGCGCGACGACTGACACGTTTGTTAATAAACGTAGTATTTCTTCATTTAATATAAGTGAGTTTGACTCTCTCTCTCTTTACAATTGTTGTGTTTTCATTAAAAAATAATAATGAAGCACAAACTAAGCATTTTCGTTTTAAGTAAGGGGAAAATCCAAAGATTTAAAAAATAAATAAATAAATACAATTAAAGATGATTTATTTGTGTAACAAAAAAGCGGGTAAACCATGTAGTATCATAAAAATAAGTGATTTTTGTCATTGTACTGTTCTATTGTTGATGGGTTACCATTAATAATAATTAACTACAAACTAAGCATTTGTTCTAAAGTAAGGGGAAAATCCAAAGACCTTTCATTTATTTTTCACAACGCAGGTATGCCATGACATCAGTCGTTTTGTTTATAAAAGTTGTTTATTATAAGCAAGCTTGTCATTTGTACTATTTATTTTTTCATTAAAAGTAGTACATTAAGTATTTGTTTTGTTCCACGAAAAGGAAAGATCTAATGAGAGATGTGTGTGTAAATTACTTGCATCACAGACTTTATATATATCTATATAAAGGAATATGGTTCACTTATGAATGGGAGAAAGTGCAACGCCCAATATGGCGAATAAGCCCCGCCTTCTAAATTAAAGAGCCAATCGTTGATTAGTAAAGCGGTTGCTATATAAACAGACAGTGTTCCGAATGGACCCTTTTCATAGACTGTGATGACACGTTTTAACGTCATCAATATGTAAATCCTGCAACGTTTTTTGTATTTTCATTTTTTTTTTTATTGTATGTACATTTATAACACTAATAGTTTGTATGATATTACGTTTGCATCAAATTACAACTCACCGCTGCTGTGAGGGTGTTTCTAATACAGCGTCTGTGGGAGTGATGGTAAAAATAACATCTTTCTCTCTTTTCACTGCCGTTATCAATCTCACTCTATTTTCCCCCTCTTTTTGAAAGTTGTGAAATCACGATTGTTGCGTTTTGTTTTGCTATTTGAGCAAATGGGGGCACAAAAAATATAGTTAATGTATTCTCTCATTCACCACTATAAAAGTTAACCCAACTTTGACAACTTCCGCTCTGAGAAACCCGGAAATGTGAAGAGGGTCTATTCCGAGATACGCATTTAGGAATGCGCATGCGCGTTAGCTTTGTCCAGGGTGAAAAATGCAGCTCTTTGTCATGATTCGAGCGTTTAGAAACAAAATCTATGATACAGTTGTAGTCAGATTTCATTGGTGATTTCAAATATGAAATTTAATCGTAAACTTGGTGAACAGTTTTGGAGAATTTGATGTTTCCCATTCAAAGATGTAGGCGTTTCTAAGATGGCCGCCGGGTGAAATGACTCGTCTTAAACTAAAGGCACTTAGCCTGCATCTGTTCAATGTCTCTATTAACAATGAAGCTGTGAGTTTAATTACTTGTAAACCAGCGATGTTACCCCATTGTTACTGAGAAATATAATGTAGAGATTCAGTAGCGAAGCTATTTTATCGATAAGTCGCAGGGAAGCGTTGAAATGTGGAAAACAGGAAACTACTTGTGCATGGTTTTATTGCATAAGTTACCTGCTAGCCAATCAGAATTGAGTATTCAGACATATGGTTTTATATATATATATATATATATATATATATATATATATATATATATATATATATATATATATATATATATATATATATATATTGGAGAGTCGACTGATGAAACCAACTTCAGTTCATACATCAGACAAAAAGTGCCGTTTCTTTGCCTTTCATCTGATTTTAGAGCAGTTACTCCAAACATTAGCCCTAAACAATCCCTGTTGAAGATCATACCCAGAGTAAAAGACCAAAGATGAATAATTTTGGTCACTGCAACCATACATCATCTTGTTAATATAATCAAACTTGAAATTTCAAACCTACTAGAATAAGATAATTCATATTTTTAATATATATATATATATATGTGTATGTATGTATGTATGTATGTATGTATGTATGTATGTATGTATGTATATATATATATATATATATATATATATATATATATATATATATATATATATATATAAAACCATCTTAAACATTTATAAATTATTTAGTCAGGTAATACTGTTAACCTAAAATTTTATTTGATAATTTTTTATATTTATTTAAAAATTGACATTTAAATTATATATATATATATATATATATATATATATATATATATATATATATATATATATATATATATATATCTATATATATAAAAATTTCTGCCAAAATTAAAACCATTGTATAGGCGACAGGCTTCAGAAACGCAGCATTTGCGCTCCCTGCTGGTCACAATCAAGACTGACAGTTTGTTCACTGCATTTCCATTACTTTAATTCAAAGTGAAGCTCAACATGAGCAGATACTCAGTATATAAAGGAGTCTTATGTCATACATAGACACTGTCTGCTACAAATCTCAATTTTACATGATTATTATAAAATGTACTAAGACTTCTTAGTCGTCTTCTCAATCTTTGTCATCCTCATCTTTTTCTTCTTCTCTTTTTTCTCTCCTTCTCCATCTTTCTCTTCTCCTTCTCCATCTTTCTCTTCTTCTGCTTTTTCTTCTCCATCTCCATCCTTTTCTTCTCCATCTCCATCTTTTTTTCTTCTTCTCCATCTTTCTCTTCTCCTTCTCCATCTTTCTCTTCTCCTGCTTTTTCTTCTCCTTCTCCTGCCTTTTCTTCTCCTTCTCCATCTCCATCCTTTTCTTCTCCTTCTCCATCTCCATCTTTTTCTTCTCCTCCATCTTTGCCTTCTCCTCCATCATCTGTTTCTTCATCTCCTTCCTCTTTTTCCTCATCTCCTGACTGTGTGTTCCTTTGCTTTACTTCCAGACTTCCTCTCGATTTTCAAAGCATATCTAATGTAACGTGAACCTGTGAACAGAAAACAAAAAGCACAGGAACATTACATTTGTCATGTCAGGAATCATTACAGACTCCACACATAAAGGTTTCTCTGTTCTACTGAGGACACGGAAACATTCACATTGTACCTGGAAAAAGACAATCATGTACTTACCGTATATATGTACTACCCTCAAAACGTCTCTCTTGACCTTCATTACGCTGGCGTTCTCTGCCATGTCTTTCCTGCCGATATAGCTTCTGTAGTGTAAGGAGAACCACAGCGAATACCTGGCGTCCCATTCCCTCTGTACAGTCTCTAAGCACTTTCTAAAAGAGAACATCAGAAGAAACATTCAAGGGGTCATACGCTGCTTTCTGACATGTTCAAATTTCTTTAGTGATGCTGTTGAAAAAGGTCTGAAAAGTTTAAAAACACATCACAATATTCCTCATTTCAATAATTCATACGGAGAATAAAGGGGCGGTTCTGGTTGAGTTAGTTAGTAGCGTGTTGAAACTAGCGGTTATGGTAAGGGACGGGACATTTCCCAAACACGCTCAAAGCACTTCACCAATTACAACACACTGCTCCAACCGACCAATCAGAGTACAGTGTGCTTTTCAGAAGGAGGGGCCATAGAGACAGGAACTAAACGGAGCATTACTGACAGACTGGGAAGAGACGAGCCGCACTAATGGAGAATATGAGGAAAATCATTAACATTCAAGCATGAAAACCTATTCTATTAGATACAAAATCAAGACTCTGTAAAAGGGCACAATAGGTCTCCTTTAAAGATGTTTGAGTTTGAACCCAAAGTGGCTCCTTCATCCAGATGTGTTTGAAAGCAGCTGCTTGTCAGTACTGAATATATGCCATGTTTGATGAAGCCTATAGGATGCAGTTATAGAATGACCCTAAAATTCAAGATATCAGGACAAAAGTTGTCATCTCATATTTATATCATCTGATATAGTTAAGCAATGTTTTTGTCCCGAATGGAAATGTGATATTGATTTTATACAATGGTTTAATAAATAAGAGTTTAATATTGTGTTATATTTTAGAGACAATATTATCTGTTTTGCTCAATTTTGCTCCAGAGCAGAACTGTCGTGCATCTCCAAGCAAAACACAGCGGTGTTTAATTTCTGAATGAATCCGTGTTGAGCGAATCAATCGGGTGAATCAATGATTCATTCATAAAGAGAGCCATTTACTTCATTCCTAAATGAATCAGCCGTTTGAACGAATCAACTGAATGAGTCAATGATTTACTCCTTCTCCTTTCCTATGTTTTGCTTTATATTTTTACAAAGGCTACGTTTAAATTACCGTCATGGTAATGTTACATCTTCAAATTAATATATTTTTTTGAAAAGTGTATATCTGCAGCAAAACAAAATCATTTAATTTCACCTCAGGTTTGGCATGCGTTGGCTTTCTCTGGCGCTCCCGGTGGATTCAGAGAAATCTCCACTCAGAAGATGAGCAAGGTGAGGGAGGATTTTGAAAGCTTACACAACTTTTAACGTTTAAAAGTTTCATGTCAAGCTAGTAACAATTACGCTTGCTTATGCGGCTATATACCAGTTATGAGGGACAATGCGATATGAAATATCAGATTAAAGGAGAAACATTAAGAATGAAACTTACTTTACACTTTAAGAGTTACTGTATCAGCATCCTGACAATAAGCAAATACTGTAAATAATGTAGAGTTGTCAGTACACGGCAAGCTTTTCTCGTTTCTTTTTATACACGAGAAGCGTATTCAAACCCGACAGGCAAGTGGTTGCCGTGGTAACGAACAATAATAATTTAAAGTGCTGACTTGTGTGGACTAACTTTTGTTTGAGGAAATCTGTTTGAAATTTGAACTTATACACCTGTGGCCATGGAAAAGATTGGAACACCTGAATTAATTTTGTTTTTTTTAGGCTTGGTGTTTACAATAAATGTTGTTAATAATAGATATAACTATGATTTATTAGTTTTATACTTACATTTTTCATTCCAGTTCCGTTCGGAATACCACTGAATGTAAAGAAACTAAAATACATGTTTATAATGTTTGTAAATATTTTAGTATACATTATTTCTGAATGTAATAAATGTTTTTTGTTTTTGTTTTTTACTTGTACACCATCGCAACAATGCAATTTTGACCCAGTGTGACTAATTTTCCAGAATATTACCATACATTAAGCGTAACTTACTTCCGTTTCAGTATCTTCATAATATTCAGAAGACAGGACCAAGCCCTTATGTCACATTTCCAACTGGAAAACTCCAGAAGGTCCATTGAAATGGTGAGAGCTTCTTCTAGATCGCTCATGAGTTCTGGGAAACAAAAGCAGAAACGGATTTAAAATCAAAGACTTTTACTTTATACATTTCAGTTGCTGGTGGGTGATGAGTCTAACAAATAAACCCAACAGACCTACAGTGAAGGAGGATCCCGAGCCACCCAGAACACAGCAACATGCTAAAAGCCAATCAGAAAAGTCTAGTTTCCATACGTACTGGTGCACAGCAGGAGAGAGCAGAGCTCCAGCATCAGCTCATGACTCGGGACTAAAGTGCGCAGAATCTGAGCAGAACAGAAACCAGAATAAATTAATCATTTTAATCAGAAACTTACTGCACGTTCTGATTGGCTGAACATTTCATACCCTTAATGAACCGATGAGTCGCTCTTGTGGGGCATCGTGTCTCTTGAGGAACTGGTACAAGTACACATGAGCGTTGGGATTGGTTGGGAATTCCTTGTTGTAAGCGTAATTCTCCAGAATCTGCAGAGCGCCTTCCTCATCGTCGTAAAACTCCAGCATCTGCAGTGGACGACACATAGGAATCACATTTTAGGAATAATGTCATTTTGGTCTAAACGAGGCATTTAAACAAAGACAATCGTCACATTGCACAAGGTAAGATGGTGTCTCACATCAATGTAGCTCAACACAAAAGGGTCCCAGACTCCAGGCTGAGTGATGATATCCTTCAGGGTCACAGAAGCTTGTCTGAAGTAGCTGTGCATCTCATGGTTACTGCTCGCCTCATCTGACACCAGAAACACGGACAAGGACAAACTGATCAAAAGTGACAGTAAAGACATCTGTAATGTTACAAAAAGATTTCAGTTTCAAATGAATGCTGTTCAAAACACAAAGTCCCCCAGAGGGAGTTATTCTCTATACCAGTGTCACAGTTTCTGAACTCCATGAAACGCCTCCATTGTAGTCTTGAAATTTCTTCTGGGAACGAACACGTCACAATACTCTGTGGTAGATCCTTCCTAGTTTAGGGTGGAATCAATACCAAGCAGAGACAACCCTCTCTGATGGTTGATGTATGCAACGGCCGATGTGTTGTCCGTCTGGACCAGTATATGTTTACCCCGCAGCCACAGTTGAAACCGGCAGAGGGCAAGGAATACTGCTAGCAACTCGAGGCAATTGATATGCCACAGCAGTCGAGGTCCTGTCCAGGAGCCTGAGGCAGCATGCCCATTGCACACAGCACCCCAGACAACGTGCCTGGATACTAGTTCTAGGAGAACTCCTGCCCATAGAAAAGCAAGGTCTGACCACAGGCTGAAAGCCTGTTAACGAATTTGAAGAACGAGTTCAAGTAGTCCAGCACTGACTGAGCATGCTTGTTTGTGTCATGTCAACGGAGTCCAACTCCATACCGAAAAAAAAGAGAACCTCTGCATGGGGGAGAATTCCTTTTCCCAGTTGACCTGAAGCCCCAGATGGCTGAGGTGTCTGAGCACCAGGTCCCCATTACCCCTTTTCCACCAGAATGAACCGGGTGCTAGTTCAGAGCCAGTGCTAGTGCCAGTTCTGAGTTGGTTCAACTGACGAGCCTTCTCAGAACCGGTTTGCCTTTCCACGGGCTAGAGAGCCACCACAGAGCCAGGTCTTATGTCACTGTATACGTCTCATCTTTCTCAGCAACGCTAGCGAGGCAGCAGGAAACACAAACACACCAGGCTTGTACGAGATGCATTCATCAAGTGCGATTCAAAAGCATAAGGAGTCGTATCTCTCGCTGTACTTTGATGTCATACAGCGATCGGTCTGCACAGCACTGATGCATCTCAAACAAGCCTTCCATCAACAATGGCGAACGTTGCGTTACTATTGATGCTCATGGCTTTATGATCCTACATCGGCATCAAAACACAGAGAATCCAACGCATTCGTTCAGCTCGATTAGCTGCTATTTCAAAAATGGCGGTCACAAGTTTGTGTTCGTCTTGTTGGTCACAGTAACCCCGCCTTCAGCCGCTGACGCAAGTGGTTCTTACTTCTAGACCAGCTATGTTTTGGTGCTACTTAAGAACCACTTTTCCTGGTTCCGAGCTGGTGCTTTGGGTGTGGAAAGACAGAACCGATTTGAAACTAGGCTCTGGCTCCGAACCAGCACCAGCACTGCCTTGGTGGAAAAGGGATATGTGTTTGCACAACTGATCTCGCGAGTGGAGCGATCTCGAGTCATCGAGATCGTTGAGGATGCGACCTTCGTAAAGACGCAGGGTGAAAAGGGGATGACCTTGCACTGATATGCCTGTCGCTCAAACGCGTGTCAAGGGAAAATTGAGACATGAAACCTTCAGGTCGATTGCTGCAAACAAATCTTGGGAGTGAACGCATTCGAAAAGCATGTCTGCATAACATTTTGAACGGAAGCTTGTGAAGGGCCCGATTCAAAACCCGCAGATCCAAGATTGGTCGTAACCTACCATTCTTGGGTGCGATGAAGTAGGGCTTTAAAACCCTGACCTCATGTCGGCTGGAGGGACCGGCTGTATTGCGTCCTTCACCAGTAGGTCTACGATCTCCGCATGCAGAACAGGGGCATCTATGTTTGCCACTGAGGTGAAACGGATGCCGCTGAACCCGGGGGGAACACCGGGCAAACTGAATTGCATAGCCAAGTCTGATCGTCCGAATGTGCCAGCGTGGCCTCACTCTAGGCCCAGCCGGGGATACGGGGGAGTACTCTGGGTTTGGGCTAAATTCTGAGCTCGGAGCCCTCGATCCCCTCGGACATGGCAAATATTGGCTTATTTGACTCGTTCCCATCATTTGTAAGTGTGAACTCATGAAACAACTGCCACAGGTAATTGTATTATTTACTATTTTTGGCATTTTTGCCTTGCTTTTTAATTATGATAGGACAGTGAGTAGACACGGAGCGAAGTGGAAGAGAGAAAGGGGAGAAAGGTACGCAACATAAAATCTACGTGTCCTGAAGGACCTAGGACTGACACGCCCATTATTTTTAAGAGTTTCTCCTAAATCGGCAAGTTAGGAGCTACTTTTAGTCTTAAGGTGTTTTGTGAATACAGCCCTGAAACAAAAAAGACAAAAGAGCATATGTCCCCTTTAAAAAATACTCAAATAGAAAGGCATTTGTCAGAGAGAGAGAGAGAGAGAGAACACTGTACTTCATCATTTAAGAGAGACATTTTTATTGTCAGTTCATTGTTCCACATTCCTACCAGATCCAGCTGCAGAGGACATCTTCTCACACCAGATCAAGTAATCTAGGAAACCGCTGTAGGCGTGGACAAGTTTTTTGGTGTCGCCCTGAGCAATCGAGAAGTTGCCATATCTCCAGCTCTCTCCGATGGACAGCTGCCGCTTGGCTTCTTCCATCTGCCCGGTCAGCATGAGATGAAAGCAATGCTCCAAACAGATCTACAACATTCACATGACATACTGATACAAATGCATGCCTTGAATGCAGTGTAAATGCTGCAAAAGGGAGGTTTGAGCTTCTTAATGCAATGCATACCTTCAAGAAGTTTTTGACTCCATTGTGTTTCAACTGTTCATACACAGCGTTGAAATCTTCAGCGCTGGCGTTAGGGAGATGACGCAGAATTTCTGTGCCTAATCTCCACGTGATCTGACGGACATAATCATGCAGTCAGCAGTGAAACTCTTCATCCGTACAGTAGCAAACACACATGACAGCAACAAAACGCGAATAGAGGATCCAACTTATGTCAGGCAGAAGCAAGGTTATTTTCATAAACGAAAAATGAAACTAAAGACTAAAACTACTGGTTAACCATTTCGTAAAGTTAAATAAAATAGAAATGTTAAAATAAATGAAAAACTAAAAGGAAACCAACAACAGTTAACTGATTGAAATAAAATTATAATATTTAATTTAACTCTGTAAAACAGAGGCAATGCTGATCGGCTCTAAATCTTAGAAGGCGCTTTCAACACAGTCGAGCAGCACTGGACTGATGTGACAATGAATGAAGATCAGGCAACAAGCGCAATGGTGCATGCAACATACAATCAGCTCAGAGCGGATTACAAACACTATCCATTGCACCTAGCATAAAACTGCAGGTTGAGCCAAGACAATAAACACAATAGTAGGGCAGTAAGCTGAATGAGGATCTGTGAACCCTCGTAAACCTCCTCTCTTAAGCAGCGCCGCGAGCAACAAGGCTATTTTCCCGCCAACTTCATGTGGAGGGAGGCGCGAGGAGAAGGTGGGAAATGAGCCTGTGCTGAAGAGTGTACCTCAATGGTGACCTACAGGTGGCTTCTCAATCAATTCAGCCTATCCGTCCGTCCGTCCGTCCATCCATCCATCCGTCCGTCCATCCATCCATCCGTCCGTCCATCCATCCGTCCGTCCATCCATCCGTCCGCCCGTCCGTCCATCCATCCGTCCGTCCATCCATCCGTCCATCCATCCGTCCGTCCGTCCGTCCGTCCGTCCATCCATCTATCCGTCCGTCCGTCCGTCCGTCCGTCCGCCTCCATCTATCTATCTATCCGCCCGTCCGCCCGTCCGCCCATCCGTCCGTCCCGCCATCCGCCCATCCGCCATCTGCTCTGTCCTGTACATCCATCCATCTATCCGTCCGTCCATCATCTATCCGTCTGTCCGCCTCCGTCCGTCCGTCCGTCCGTCCGTCCGTCCGCACGTCCGTCGTCCGTCCGTCCGTCCGTCCGTCCATCTATCTATCTATCTATCTATCTATCTATCTATCTAACTATCCATCCGTCTGTCCGTCCGTCCGTCCATCCATCCATCACACTAATTTCAAACCATCACCAACCATCAAAAATTGGGTTGTGTCCCAATTCAAAGGCTTTATAGTTCGAAGGCCTGAAGGTCGGACTGAGCGTTGTTAAATGGACGATCTAGCAGTCGCCTAGCAACTGTGACAGCCGCTGTTGATGAGTGACAGTAACGTTTGTACTACTACTAGACATTTACTAGAAGTTATATTAAAATGTCTGGGGAAAAAAAACAGGGTTCACAAACTGTCTAAATACATTCACCATAGTCCTGCATATAAAATAAATAGCAAAAACAATATATAAATCGCATCTTAGTAAGATATGTCAACATTTGAACCGCTTTAAAGTTTTTTATTCATTTTTACATTTGTATCATTAGATATTTGAGTAAGTTGAAGCCTAATACTAAAGCTGTGTCCCAAATGACGCACTATACACTATGTACTTATGCACTCAACCGTGTAGAGTATGAACTTTACATGGTTATTTTGTCATTCAACGTTGGAATCTGGTAGTGCCTCCCCCTCTACTACGTAATTAAAGCTGCGACAGTCATCACTGGCGTGCAATGAATTCTGGGGTAGGCAAGGCCACAAATGATCCATCTGTTGTATCCTTTATTTCACTGGAAACTAAAGAGGCATTTGGAGGAGCCTTTGAATTGGGACGCAGCATGAAATTCACAATAGTACGGTGGCCGAGAAGTGCAAAACAAAATCACAATTACAAAAACAAAACAACAAATTATAAACGCAATGGAAAGTCTAAAAACAAATGAACAGTTAGAAAACACAATAACAAATCAGAAAACACAACGACAGTCGGACAAAACGGAAAAGGTAGGTATATGTGGCGACTGGAATACTGACCACTGATTGGATCAGACATCCGTCAATCAAGACATGCAGAACGTACAGCAGGCTGCGGCAGGAGAAAGTTGATTAGCGTCTGCATGTGTAAATATTAGAGCTGTATCGTCTACGATAATAATTGTTATTTTAATGATCTGCAAAGCTGCGAGCTAAAATTATTATGACACTCACTTTGCAAAAAACAATAATAGAAAGCAGTCTATCATACATCAAACATATAAAATGTTGCATAGAAACTGCCCAACGTTTGATCTAAGATCACTTCTCAAATGTGTGTACGTGTGATTCCGAAAAATTAACGTACGCACAAAAACACGTGTGTGGCCTATAATTTAATTCAAAGTAATTTCATATATCAATACTCAATAGAACAAAACATTACTCTTATAGCATGCAGTGCAAATGCATTGTCTAAATTCCATTTCCTTGCCAATGGAAACTTTTCTTGATTTAAAGTTGGCAGAGGCTATTCTAGATGTGCAAGACGCCATTTAATGCAAATAGATTATCATATTGTAGGTCTATTAAGTAGACCTACGCTACCTGTTAGACACTTTATTTTTATTTCAAATGAAATGCCTCTTCAAGCGATAGGGAAAAGAAAGGGACTCAACCAGACAGTGGCAGGCATATTTCATATGAAAAGTTTTTCTTTCTCCATAATTAATCTCACTAAATTAGCCTGTAAAAAAAAAAAAAAAAAAGAGACATCTCTAATATTTACACATGTACACACAAATCAACTTTCTCCTGCCGCACGTTCTGCATGTCTTGATTGACAGATGTCTCGTCCAATCAGTGGTCAGTATTCCAGTAGCCACATATACCTACCTTTTCCGTTTTGTCTGACTTGTCGTTGTGTTTTCTGATTTGCTATTTTGTTTTTAGAATTGTTATTGCGTTTATAAATGTATTTTGTTTTCAGAATTAGGATTTGTTTTGCACTTCTTGGCCACCGTACAATAGTTAGCAGGTAAACTTAATTTGTTATTTTTAGGTCATTAGGAATTGATTATATCTGCTTGTTGCTTATGGATGCAATGAACAGTGTCACAATAGAGATAATACATGTTATGTTTCTTCAATGCAAGAGTGAATCAAACATAATACTTAAGTCTCTTAGAACAGAGTTTAAAAGGCTGTTGTACCTCAGAAGCTGTTGTATTCACTGTATAGCCATTAATGGCCTCCAGTGTCTGAATGTAGGAGTTGTAATAAACCGCAGCCTCCTGCCAGTTATGAAGCAACATCGCATCTCTGATCCGCTTTAGACACCTTCTGTTCGACTTGAGAAAGCTGGTAGTTGTGCGTACACCTGAACATGAAAACATTTGTTTAGATTATATAAAACCTTAAAGTTCTGCATAATTAAGGGTGTGGCCACTTTGAGTGACAAGTGGATTGCCGTTTGTCTGCTGTCTGTTAGTCATCACGTCAACTCAGCACTGCCCACGTCCCACCTCTTTGCCCATTTTCTGTTATCCGGGAGTGACGCGCGAAGGACACACTGCCAAGATGGCAACGGCAGCTTGACCCTACTTTACGCTTCAAAACTGCTCTTCAGAACCCTACGGCTGACGTCACGGACACTACATCCATATTTTTATACAGTCTATGATTTTTACTAGTAAAAATTCAATTAGAGAGCTCTTCAATTACATTTTACTTGTAATAATTGAATCAGAGAGCTCTCTAATTGTAATGGTTGCTAGTAAAAATTAAATTATAGAGTTCTCTAACTGGAATTCTAGACCTGAATTAGATAGTTCATAATTGAATTGTTAATGTAAGAATTCAATTGTAGAGCTCCATAATTAAAAATGAATGGAAGTCAATGGAGACATATGACTAAAAATTTATTTGTAAAGCTCCCTAATCCTAATTGGTATTAAGAATTGAATCAGAGTGCTTTCTAATTGTAATGGTTGCTAGTAAAAAAATAATTAGAGAGCTCTGTAATCATAATTGTTACTAGTAAGAATTTAATTGTAGAGATCGCTAATTGAATTCTTACTAGTAAAAATGCAAAAACCGCTTGCCATATTAGTGGGATTGAGTTGCCTTGACCACATAAACAACATGTAAATATGATGAGATGTCACCAGAACATCACCTTTGTCGTCCGTATTAAAGTGGAGGTTAACTGGCGTTTTAAACCGTTCCCGATCCGTCGTTTCATCCTCAGGAAAATCATGTGCAATACGGAGTTCATCTATATCATCCATAACTCACTGCTTTACTGAGACTTGCTTTCCTCTTGAGAGTATTAAGACTGTGAATAAAATACATTATACTTTTTTATACACGTTTTATTAAGGTGAACAAAACCGTTCCACGTCAAAACAAGCGTGACCGGCAGACACCGCGCCACCTGCCGCACTGGCGGACAATAACAGACAACGCGCACTTGGTCAATCGATTATTAGTCGCTATTTCGTTTCGAGAAGTGCAAGATTTGACAAGTAAAATAAAGAAAAGTCTGTCTTTAATGGAGCATATTATTTGTACCTTGTAGTACTGAGTAAGAAATCTATTCAACCGCAGCTAACATTGGTTCCCAGAACGTTCAGGGAACGTTAGTTTTGGGTTTCCAGAACGTTCCCATTTGTAACGTTTGTTATCGGTTAGCCAGAAAAGTTTTCATTACGGAATTTTTTTTTTTAGGTTTGCAGAACTTTCCCTAACCTTCCCTTAGGGTTCTATTAACATATTTTCATCATATTTATTTTACATATTCTCCCGCGTCCTGTGTATAAGCGGCACGGAAGACAAAACGGATGGACGTCAATAATCAATAGCCATCTCGATCCGAGCACGTAAACCGTCATACGGAGGATTAAATAAGATTTTATTTATTAATATGTAGGATTTCGTAACTTTTATCACTGTAACGTTAGCACAGTAACAGGTTTTTAAATGATTAACATTAAAAACGGGCCTACAACATTAAAACATAGACAACATGTATGTGTCTAACTATAGATGAACATTACATTAGTTTCTTACCGCTAAATTAGCCAGACGCGCTTCTCTTTTTTTTTCTTTCTTTTTAATGTTACACAAAAACTTCTTGATTAACTTAATGTTCAATTAGACGTGACAAATCTCTCTGAAATCACACTATTTACGCTCGTATATATATATTAAATATAAGCAATTATTCAATAGAGGTCGATAAACTAATGTTAGTCAGTTAACAAAACGAAATGACCGTTAATTTTTAAATTACGCAAGCGCGCGGCTTTCTGTGGAAAAAGAAATCGGCGCGCAGTGAAGAAAGTAAACCACACATTTATGATCTGTCCTTTTCATACTGCTTAACCTTATCTTAATATTTTTAGCTATCAAAATGTATGGATTTATCTGAAAATGCGTTTTGACTGATCCTGAGTCCATTTTCAATCCAACTTGGGTTGTTTTTAACCCAGCATTTTTTAGAGTGTACTTTTTTCTGCATTATTCTTTATTCCTGGTTGGGTGTTAACTGCATTTCATTGGCTTTGTATTCATACTTCCCTCAATGATAATAAACTGAATATCAAACCTACTAATATAAGAAAATTCATATTTTTAATTCTAATAAACATATCTTAAATTTAAGTCAGGTAATGTACTGTTAACCAAATTTATATATATATATATATATATTTAAACTTATTAAATTAAATGTATACTGTCCATCAGGTGACAGAATGGGGAAAAATCCTTGGGAGAAACCAGGCTCAGGGGCCAACAAACACAATGTCATTATGATTCAAAATTCAGATCGGGATCAGTAGCAAATATTCATCCGGTTCCTTTTGCTTGAAGATCGATTCATCACGCCAGTATGGAGCTGAAGCGTGTGTCTCTGCTGAGGATCTGTGGTGAAGGCTGTCATGTCGACGAGGCCTTTACAGGGGATTGTCTAGTAGATACGTTCTCTGCTGACAGTCAGGGCTGGTTGTGTCTAGGTGCCGGTCCACCACCTGATATGGATACGGACCGGATCTGGCTGACTATGGGAACCTTTGGGATGCCATTCTTCTTGCGGTGTAACAAGTACATCGGGTGTTATAAGAAGTGTTCCTGGTTCCCAGTTGACCTACTTTATGCAGCCTAACAATCGTTTAACTGATCTGAAAAATTGAAATTGTTTATGTGCTATGTGTATGCCAGGTTAAAGAGATGTGTTTTTAGTCTAGATTTAAACTGACAGAGTGTGTCTGCTTCCCGGTCAATGCTCGGAAGACTGTTCCAGAGTTTAGATTCTAAATAGGAAACGGATCTATCAACAGTTGATGTTGATATTCTAGGTATTATCAACTGACCAGAGTTGAGACCGCAATAGACGTGAAGGACTATAATGCATTAAAAAACTTGTTCAAGTACTCAGGAGCTAAACCATTTAATGCTTTGCAAGTAATTAGCAAGATTTTAAAATGTATGTGATGTTTAATAGGGAGCCAACGCAGTGTTGACAGAACCGAGTTAATACGGTCATACTTCCTGGTTCTAGTAAGAGCTCGAGCTGCTGCGTTTTGGACCAACTGGAGTTTGTTTATTAAGCGAGCAGGGCAACCACCCAGTAGAGCATTACAATAATCTAGCCTTGAGGTCATGAACGCATGAACTAACTGTTCAGCATTTGCCATTGATAGCATATGCCATAACTTAGATATTTTTAAGATGGAAGAATGTGGATTTATAGATGCTAAAAATGTGGCTTTCAAATGACAGAGCAGCCATCAAGTGTTAAGAGAGTATTCTAGGGTTTTTACGAGCATAGGTTTTTGGACAATAACAATGATTTTTTTCAGAATATAGGAGGAAATTACTAGTCCTCCAATTTGTTTTATAAACTATGCATTCCATTAATTTTGTGAATTGAAATGTTTCGCCAGGATGCGAAGAAATATACAGCCAAGTATCATCAGCATAACAGATTTATGCTGATGATACGGGGAGGGGGAGCACGATCATTCGAATATACTACCGGATCTCTACTAATACAAAGCTTAATCCTAAACGCTGAAGTATCCCTTTAACGCATATTCACTTTGACAATAAAACTGTGGAAAAAGTGGATGTTAATTTGGCTAGTTGTGAGGATACTGCCTTTTCTTGTATTTTTGACAGAAATGGTAGATTACTCAACTGTAGATTTAAATGTAAATTGATCTTTCTGTTCAGGGAGACTCTTTTGGTTCTTGTGACCAATGATCTCCTAGCCGTGAATAAAACTTAATTCCTGCAAAGAACAAGATACAAGTACTAAAGATAGTAGTTAATATTAATGACCCTGTGTTGGACCAGCGTACACCTGAGAAGGGCGGTGGGAGTGTGTAGATGCTAAAGACCTGGTGCTCACGTGTGGTTTGAGGAAGTGATAGTAGATTCTTGACAGGACGCCGTCACCATACTTTGAGAGTGGAATTACCTCGAGACACTGTAATATATTATATTATATTGACAACTGGAAGTTGTTTGAATTGTCCGTGGTGAATAACTCGACACTTCACGCCAGGCTTTGGTTCTGGAAAACAACAGGGATTTCCATTACTTTAATTCAAAGTGAAGCTCAACATGAGCAGATACTCAGTATATAAAGGAGTCTTATGTCATACATAGACACTGTCTGCTACAAATCTGCAAAAATCTCAATTTTACATGATTATTATAAAATGTACTAAGACTTCTTAGTCATCTTCTATATCTTCATCCTCAATCATTTTCTTCTTTATCTTTGCCATCTTAATCATTTTCTTCTCCATCTCCATCTTTTCCTCCATCTTTCTTTTCTTCTTTTCCATCTTTCTCTTCTTCTCCATCTCCATCTCCTGCCTTTTCTTCTCCTTCTCCTGCCTTTTCTTCTCCTTCTCCAGCTTTTTCTTCTCCAGCTTTATCTTCTCCTTCTCCATCTCCATCCTTTTCTTCTCCTTCTCAATCTCCATCTTTTTCTTCTCCTCCATCTTTGCCTTCTCCTCCATCATCTGTTTCTTCATCTCCTTCCTCTTTTTCCTCATCTCCCTGACTGTGTGTTCCTTTGCTTTACTTCCAGACTTCCTCTCGTTTTTCAAAGCATATCTAATGTAATGTGAACCTGTGAACAGAAAACAAAAAGCACAGGAACATTAAATTTGTCATGTCAGGAATCATTACAGACTCCACACATAAAGGTTTCTCTGTTCTACTGAGGACACGGAAACATTCACATTGTACCTGGAAAAAGACAATCACGTACTTACTGTATATATGTACTACCCTCAAAACGTCTCTCTTGACCTTCATTACGCTGGCGTTCTCTGCCATGTCTTTCCTGCCGATATAGCTTCTGTAGTGTAAGGAGAACCACAGCGAATACCTGGCGTCCCATTCCCTCTGTACAGTCTCTAAGCACTTTCTAAAAGAGAACATCAGAAGAAACATTCAAGGGGTCATACGCTGCTTTCTGACATGTTCAACTTTCTTTAGTGATGCTGTTGAAAAAGGTCTGAAAAGTTCAAAAACACATCACAATATTCCTCATTTCAATAATTCATACGCAGAATAAAGGGGCGGGTCCAGGTTGCGTTAGTGTGTTGAAACTAGCGGTTATGGTAAGGGACGGGACATTTCCCAAACACACTCAAAGCACTTCACCAATTACAACACACTGCTCCAACCGACCAATCACAGTACAGTGTGCTTTTCAGAAGGAGGGGCTTCATAGAGCACAATAGTTCTCCTTTAAGGATGTTTGAGTTTGAACCCAAAGTGGCTCCTTCATCCAGATGTGTTTGAAAGCAGCTGCTTGTCAGTACTGAATATATGCCATGTTTGATAAAGTATACATCAAACATGGCATATACATCTAGGATGACCCGAGGATGAGTAAATCATGGGCTAATTTCATTTTTGGGTGAACTATCCCTTTAAGTTTCTGCGACGGCATTAAGCAATCGTTTGACGTGCTCGTCTGTGTGAAGAATGTGCACGAGCCACAAGAGAACTGATCACAGCAGCAACGAACACATTTCAAAACAGCACATCCAGTGCCAGTTCGGCTCTTATTTAACACAATATATATATAAAATTAAAGGGCTGGGTGATATGGTCAAAAAAAGGATCACAATAAAATGTTTCATATTAGTCGATATTGATAAATGTCAAATCTTTATTTCTTTCAAATAAAATTAAAAGTTGTAGATACCAGACCATTAAATGTGGTTTTAAACTTTATTGGATACTCTTTATTGTCAGAACATGACAAATACTTTACGTTTTTGAATTCTTTGTACTTTTCTGGCCATTTTTCCTTAAAATAAATATCTTTAAAAAAATTATTTCTTAGTTTCTGCATGTGCTAGCGGCTGATATTGTTCCTAGGTTTGTGTTTCCTCATTTTTAGCATTTTCTGCAAGCTGCAATATTAACAATATTACATGTCTTGTCTCTTAGAAATGCACAGTTGACAGTAGTAGCTTGAGTTAGGATGCAGGTGTAAATTCTGATGCTCACGTGCCACTGTTGGTGCTTTCGGCGGTGGACAGGGGTCAGCATGGGCACCCTGACTGGTCAGCGGCTATGCCGCCCCATACGCAACAAACTGAGATGCTCTGTGTATTCTGACACCTTTCTATCAGAACCAGCATTAACTTCTTGAGCAGTTTGAGCTCCAGTAGCTCGTCTGTTTGATCGGACCACACGGGCCAGCCTTCGCTCCCCACGTGCATCAATGAGCCTTGGCCGCCCATGACCCTGTCACCATCATTTATGAATATCACTATGATTTGTTTGTTTTGTACTTATATTTTTCATTCCAGCTCTGTTCGGAATACCATTGAATGTAAAGGAACTTATTTTTGTAAATGTTTCAGTATTATACATAATTTCTGAATGTAATAAATGTTTTTTACTTATACACCAATGCAACTAGTTTTTGTTTTTTCAACAATGCAATTTTGACCCGGTGTGACTAATTTTCCAGAATATTACCATACATTAAGCGTAACTTACTTTTCTTTGAGTATCTTCATAATATTCAGAAGACAGGACCAAGCCCTTATGTCACATTTCCAACTGGAAAACTCCAGAAGGTCCATTGAAATGGTGAGAGCTTCTTCTAGATCGCTCATGAGTTCTGGGAAACAAAAGCAGAAACTGATTTAAATCAAAGACTTTATACATTTCAGTTGCTGGTGGGTGATGAGTCTAACAAATAAACCCAACAGACCTACAGTGAAGGAGGATCCCGAGCCACCCAGAACACAGCAACATGCTAAAAGCCAATCAGAAAAGTCTAGTTTCCATACGTGCTGGTGCACAGCAGGAGAGAGCAGAGCTCCAGCATCAGCTCATGACTCGGGACTAAAGTGCGCAGAATCTGAGCAGAACAGAAACCAGAATAAATTAATCATTTTAAATCAGAAACTTACTGCACGTTCTGATTGGCTGAACATTTCATACCCTTAATGAACCGATGAGTCGCTCTTGTGGGGCATCGTGTCTCTTGAGGAACTGGTACAAGTACACATGAGCGTTGGGATTGGTTGGGAATTCCTTGTTGTAAGCGTAATTCTCCAGAATCTGCAGAGCGCCTTCCTCATCGTCGTAAAACTCCAGCATCTGCAGTGGACGCGACACATAGGAATCACATTTTAGGAATAATGTCATTTTGGTCTAAACGAGGCATTTAAACAAAGACAATCGTCACATTGCACAAGGTAAGATGGTGTCTCACATCAATGTAGCTCAACACAAAAGGGTCCCAGACTCCAGGCTGAGTGATGATATCCTTCAGGGTCACAGAAGCTTGTCTGAAGTAGCTGTGCATCTCATGGTTACTGCTCGCCTCATCTGACACCAGAAACACGGACAAGGACAAACTGATCAAAAGTGACAGTAAAGACATCTGTAATGTTACAAAAGATTTCAGTTTCGAATGAATGCTGTTCTTTGGAGCGCTCTATTCATCAAAGAACCAATGCAATTCGGCACTATCCAGTCACCACACGTTTATTTATAGCCTACTACTAAATAATATTTGTAGCTTTAAAGCAATATTTTATAGTTATCTAAAGGCCTACTGTAATTGAGACATTTATTCGAGAAATTAATTACAAACAGAAACACGCACAGTACAGAGAAACACCAGTGAGCGAGAGGAGCATAGAGTGCAATATTGAGCGTCTCCATTGTTGTCTTGAGGTTTCTTCCCGGGAGCGAACACGTCACAATATTCCTCATTTCAATAATTCATACGCAAAATGAAGAGGCGGGACCGGGTTGAGTGAGTTAGTAGTGTGTTGAAACTAGTGGTTATGTTAAAGGGCGGGACATTCCCGAATAGTGCTGGGCGGTATGACCAAAAATTTATATCACGGTATTTTTCTAAATTATATCGTTTTGCGGTATATGACGGTATTTTTTCCCTATGCATGACCGGGTGTTAACCACATTTTCTACTGATTGAGAGCAGAAATACGGCAGTAGATTGACTAGAATGCCCTATTTTACTAATCCCATAAATCCACACTAGAGTTATTAACTAAATACAGGTTTGCAAAGTCCCACAAAATGATGCTGTGGGGAGACAACAACCAATAAAACACGCTCATTAGACACATGAATATTAAAATATGACCACGGAGAGAATTGAGGGCACATTAAGCATTTTGAAAATCTAACCCTATATAACGTTAACAACAAACAAACGAGGGAGAAACGCGGAAGAACATTTAAAAGGTCTAAGGATATTTTCAATACATTTAAGAACACGTGTCAGGTAAACACAGAAAGAATAAAGCAGTTAATTTTTTTTCCCAGTCTATTTATTAACTGACATCGTTGTCGTCCGTTTAGCAGAGTAATCTATGGTGTCATCGCAGTCGCGATGTATCAGTGTCCTTTGCATACATTTAATTTGAAGAAGACGGGATGAAATATGTACGCATACACGCTGCTATTTCATGTTTAGACCATTAGAGTATATGAAATAGGTTCATAAGAAACTCAAATGCGCTCGCTCCGCTCTGAATCTGATCGACACTCACTACTCAATACTGTTTTTGACCCCCTTTCGCCTGCCTTAATTCTACATGGCATTGATTCAACAAGGTGCTGAAAGCATTCTTTAGAAATGTTGGCCCATATTGATAGGATAGCATCTTGCAGTTGATGGAGATTTGTGGGATGCACATCCAGGGCACGAAGCTCCCGTTCCACCACATCCCAAAGATGCTCTATTGGGTTGAGATTTGGTGACTGTGGGGGCCATTTTAGTACAGTGAACTCATTGTCATGTTCAAGAAACCAATTTGAAATGATTCGAGCTTTGTAACATGGTGCATTATCCTGCTGGAAGTAGCCATCAGAGAATGGGTACATGGTGGTCATAAAGGGATGGACAATGCTCAGGTAGGCCGTGGCATTTAGACGATGCCCAATTGGCACTAAGGGGCCTAAAGTGTGCCAAGAAAACATCCCCCACACCATTACACCACCACCACCAGCCTGCACAGTGGTAACAAGGCATGATGGATCCATGTTCTCATTCTGTTTACGCCAAATTCTGACTCTACCATCTGAATGTCTCAACAGAAATCGAGACTCATCAGACCAGGCAACATTTTTCCAGTCTTCAACTGTCCAATTTTGGTGAGCTCGTGCAAATTGTAGCCTCTTTTTTCTATTTGTAGTGGAGATGAGTGGTACCCGGTGGGGTCTTCTGCTGTTGTAGCCCATCCGCCTCAAGGTTGTGCGTGTTGTGGCTTCACAAATGCTTTGCTGCATACCTCGGTTGTAACGAGTGGTTATTTCAGTCAAAGTTGCTCTTCTATCAGCTTGAATCAGTCGGCCCATTCTCCTCTGACCTCTAGCATCAACAAGGCATTTTCGCCCCCCAGGACTGCCGCATACTGGATGTTTTTCCCTTTTCACACCATTCTTTGTAAACCCTAGAAATGGTTGTGCGTGAAAATCCCAGTAACTGAGCAGATTGTGAAATACTCAGACCGGCCCATCTGGCACCAATAACCATGCCACGCCCAAAATTGCTTAAATCACCTTTCTTTCCCATTCTGACATTCAGTTTGGAGTTCAGGAGATTGTCTTGACCAGGACCACACCCCTAAATGCATTGAAGCAACTGCCATGTGATTGGTTGATTAGATAATTACATTAATGAGAAATTGAACAGGTGTTCCTAATAATCCTTTAGGTGAGTGTATATGATCCATGTGGAGAATGCTGTTAATCTCATCACGGCGCTCTGCACAGAAACCGTTCTCATGCGCACGCCGTGTGAAGTTTGAATTCTCCGCTGTAATCAAGGGCTGAATCCGAAATCTCCCAGTGTAACCTCAAATAGGGCATTATTTGAAGGGACAGCCATTTGTAGTGGTGTCCGAAACCACAGTGGACGTAATTGAGTGCACTCATTCAAACCCACAATGCAAAGCAATAATGAGTGTACAGCCGATGTACACAGAGCGGCTGTCCGACTTCACTCACTCCTTCAAGTGAACAATAAGTGGATAATGTAGGGAGTAGTGAATATGATTTCGGATTCAGCCTTGCGATCTCAGCTGTGCTCTCACTACAGTGCAACAGTGAAAAGGGACTCCTCTCAAACAGTGTCGCGCTGCGCCACGTTCCCAACGTTGTTTAAGCGACATATACCGGTATTGAGGTATAATCAAAATTCATATCATAACAAAAATAAATACCGGTATTCGCTATGAACCGGTATAGCGCCCAGCTACGCTCAAAACACTTGACCAATCGCAACACACTGCTCCAGTATGTAATTTGTCAGAGAGAACACTGTGCTTCATCCTTAAATATAGATGCAAGAAAGAACTTTGATCAAATATCTTCCTACCGTCTGCAGAGGACTTCTTCTTAAACCAGATCAAGTAATCTAGGAAACCGCTGTAGGCGTGGACAAGTTTTTTGGTGTCGCCCTGAGCAATCGAGAAGTTGCCATATCTCCAGCTCTCTCCGATGGACAGCTGCCGCTTGGCTTCTTCCATCTGCCCGGTCAGCATGAGATGAAAGCAATGCTCCAAACAGATCTACAACATTCACATGACATACTGATACAAATGCATGCCTTGAATGCAGTGTAAATGCTGCAAAAGGGAGGTTTGAGCTTCTTAATGCAATGCATACCTTCGAGAAGTTTTTGACTCCATTGTTTTTCAACTGTTCATACACAGCGTTGAAATCTTCAGCGCTGGCGTTAGGGAGATGACGCAGAATTTCTGTGCCTAATCTCCACGTGATCTGACGGACATAATCATGCAGTCAGCAGTGAAACTCTTCATCCGTACAGTAGCAAACACACACGACAGCAACAAAAAGCGAATAGAGGATCCAACAGGAAAGTCAGGACGAAGATGACGTCATGGTTTTATGATAATAAAAATAAATGCATGGCCTGAAAAAGCAGCATTCAATTCCTTTATCCTTATAAAACAATGTTAAACCTTATACAGTGCATTCAACTTTGCAAGCACATAGTATGGCGTCATTCCATGTCAAATCAACCAAATTTATTCGATTCTTCCCCGGCTCGATTGTTTGATTTTGTCTGTATTTTTTCTAAAGAAAGACGAACATAAATCATGATGAAAGCCGAAATATTAAACGTAATGGCTGTATATTTACTGATAATCCACTATTTTGCAAGGCAAGGGGGTAAAAATGACTTTAAAAAGAGATGGCAGCATCATTTTATTTTTCACAGAGATTGACAGGTCTATTGGTTAAATCTGTTGACTTTAGCAATCTTTGTTGCATTAAATGCAAATGGTGACCGTTCAAAAACGGGGAAACGCACATCTTGTTCTTTTGCCCCAACTAAAAATGTATACAATTGACTAATTTACTCACAAAGCCACATTAAGATTCTCCGTATCTCCAGGATTGAACCATATAGGGCCTTTAAAATGAAGATAACAAAATAAGTTTATTAAGAGCCAAAATTTAAAAGGATATTAAAGGTGCAGTGTGTAATATTTATGAGGATCTATTGACAGAAATGCAACTATGTTTTCAGTGGAGTATAAAGACCATACATAATGAACCGTTATGTTTTTACTACCTTAGAATGAGCCGTTTCTATCTACACACACCACGGTCCCCTTACAGTGAAGTCGCCATGTTTCTACGGTAGCCCTAAAGGGACAAACTTCTCTACAGAGCACTAGCTGCTCTCTCCGATGACGACATCTTTGTCCTGTGTCGGCCACCGTAGCTTCTCTGTGTGCTTCGAAAGGGAGGGGCGAGCGGTTGCAATTCACAACCTCACCACTAGATAAAATTCACACACTGCACCTTTAAGATATCTTTAAAACGTCTCGAGTTACAGGCATGCAATCCTTTTCCCCATTTTTGAACAGTCACTGTTGACATATAAAGCAAAGATTGCAACAGATTTAACTAATAGACCTACCAATCTCTGTGTAATAATAAAATAATGCTGCCATCTTTCTAAAGTCATGTTTACCCCCTTGTGGATTACTCAGTAAATATACATCCAGGACATTTAATATTTTGGACTTCTCATTAATTTATGCATTTCTTTCACCAGAAAAAACAATATGATCATCAAACTCAGATTTTTAGCAGGGGACGTCTGGTACAGTTGACATGGGATGACCCAATGGCAAAGCAGCATTTATGATCAAAAATATGATTCATAAAGCAACATTACGCAGTGCCTCCAGTTTTCCGCGATGGCTGAATAAAACACAAAGCGTCACATTTTTTTGCGATCCTGCATAATTTGACTGGCTGCGGATGTTTGCCGCCTGTCAGCGCTCGCGAGAATACAGAAATGTGTTTATAGGCTTATTGCCCTTGAACAATCAAAACCAAATACACACATAATCATCACTAAATGTCCGTCTCGGCGGTTATGTGAATAAGTTAGGGACGCGTGACAGCATTGGGTCTTTAAAGTGAAAGCTACATAATGTAGACAAACAGTAGCCTAAAGCACTTGTATTTATTTGTCCTCTTATCATTTGTTCGTTAGTTCTTATTTCATTACTGACTGTTTAATTCATTGACAACTTTTTACTTATATTAGGCAATTGCGGTGATATCCTTCTCCCAGTCATATCTCCCACCCTAAGTGGTCAGGTTATTAAAGCCACATAGCTATTTTAAGTAAGATACCAAAATAAACAAGATTTGTGCATTTTGTGCATCTAACACAATACAGAATATGGTAAATGTGGTATGCTAATTATTAAAAATTGCAACATTTTCGCATTTTACCACCACAAAATCAGTCATTTCGATCGCAGAAATAATATTGTGAAATCCTGGATTATGTAAAGAGTGTCACAGCAGATATAACACATGTTGTTTATTTAAAAGGCTGTTGTACCTCAGAAGCTGTTGTATTCACTGTATAGGCATCCATGGCCTCCAGTGCCTGAATGTAGGAGTTGTAATAAACCGCAGCCTCCTGCCAGTTATGAAGCAACATCGCATCTCTGATCCGCTTTAGACACCTTCTGTTCGACTTGAGAAAGCTGGTAGTTGTGCGTACACCTGAACAGGAACATCAGTGGGATTGAGTTGCCTTGACCACATAAACATGTAAATATGATAACAGCAGAACATCACCTTTGTCGTCCTTATAATAGTGGATGATGGGCTTCTTAATCCGTTCCCGATTTGTCGTTTCATCCTCTGGAAAATCATGTGCAATACTGAACTCATCCTCGATATCATCCATAACTCACTTGCTCTCCTCTTGAGAGTATTATGACGATCGTGTGTCTCAACACGTGCTCCTCATCAAAACAAGCCGGCCGACAGCGCCACCTGCCGCACGGGCGGACAATAACAGACAACGCGCAGGCTGTTCACTCGACGGAAGACGGATGAATGCTTGTCAATAATCAATACCAGGGGGGTATTCCAGAAAGCAAGGTTAACTTACCGTCAACTCTCGGTTGATTAACCCAAAACTTGCTTACTCGAGGTATGCTGGTGCCAAAAACAAACGTAACAACTCGCCTACTTATACTAACAGCAGAAAGGAGTTTCTCAGAG
>CM031962.1:819084-836584 GCA_018749465.1 Paracanthobrama guichenoti | reverse complement strand
ACAATTTGCACGAGCTCACCAAAATTGGACAGTTGAAGACTGGAAAAATGTTGCCTGGTCTGATGAGTCTGGATTTCTGTTGAGACATTCAGATGGTAGAGTCAGAATTTGGTGTAAACAGAATGAGAACATGGATCCATCATGCCTTGTTACCACTGTGCAGGCTGGTGGTGGTGGTGTAATGGTGTGGGGGATGTTTTCTTGGCACACTTTAGGCCCCTTAGTGCCAATTGGGCATCGTTTAAATGCCACGGCCTACCTGAGCATTGTTTCTGACCATGTCCTTCCCTTTATGACCACCATGTACCCATTCTCTGATGGCTACTTCCAGCAGTACTGGAAGTACGTACGAAAATTTGCTTAATTTTGGCTTAATATTTTTTAGCTATAAAATTAGATTTATTTGAAAACTATAAATAATGCATTTTGATGTAGTCCAGGTTAATGAACTATATCTGCAAAATATACTTTATGAAAAATTACATTTCAGCATAACAGGTTATACAAATAAATATATAATAAAAAAATAATCATCCTGGAAGATTCTCTTTAGGTTATATAAAATAAAACCTATTTAGTTAGAAAAATAAGAACCTACAGAGAAGGTTCTTATCTGGTTCCCAAAAAATAACCAAATTGTAACCATATGGGAACGTTAGGGGAACGTTCTGTGTTTGCTTTCTCTCCATCCATCCATCTTTTTTTTTTTTTTTGGATGTGAAGGAGGATCCAGTCTCTGAGCTCTACATTAAGAAACAACAGGAATGAGGCATGAAGCCTCCACAGAATTCAGTTTTTCAGCCGCATTCGCTTGATTCATGATTCAGTTCTGGGATCTTGCTCAGCACAAATGTTCCGACGGCCATGATGAGCAACACAAACCTGCTGCCCGTGACGAGATGCTGTCATTGATTTCAAACACAATCCATGGAGTTATTACATCCATCTGAGCTCTGAATCGGTTTATACAACAGGTTTGGAGAGTCGACTGATGAAACCAACTTCAGTTCATACATCAGACAAGACAAAAAGTGCCGTTTCTTTGCCTTTAAGTTACTCCAAACATTAGCCCTAAACAATCCCTGTTGAAGAAGATCATACCCAGAGTAAAAGACCAAAGATGAAAAATTAAAAACATGTTAAACTTTATGAATTATAAATTTTTAGATTTTTTAATTAAATTATTAACCCTCTAATATAATCTATTAAAAGGCAAAACAAATTATTAAAGTTTCTTTCTACAAATAACAAACTTCACACCAGGATTTGGTTGTGGAAAGCAACGCAGCATTTGCGCTCCCTGCTGGTCACAATCAAGACTCGTTCACTGCATTTCCATTATTTTAATTCAGTGAAGCTCAACATGAGCAGATACTCAGTATATAAAGAAAGAGTCTTGTGTCATACATTAGACAAGTGAAACGTTGTCTGGTACAGATCTACAAACATTTTCAACATTTATTATAAAAATTTACTTAGACGTTGTCTTCATCTTTTTCCTCTCCATCTTCATCTTCTCCATCTTTTTCTTTTCCTTCTTCATCTTTTTCTTCTTCTCCCTGACTGTGCATTCCTTTGTTTTACTTTCAGACATTCTCTCAGCTTTATTGGGAACACAGTCCAATAATGCCGTGCTACAAGTGCAGTACGGAAGACCCGTCTTGCGAGCCCAGCCCAAAGCGCTCAGGGATGAACACTTGAAATGGGCTGACATAGGAAACACTAGAGAAGAATTTGCCCTGTATGGTGAGGCTCAGACCAATGAGGCCAAAACCCCTGAGGCATGCCCTCTGTGGGGCATGAGCCCTGAACAGGCTTGACTGTAAGGAGTCATAGACTGTTTAACCAGACAAAATCCGTGGTTATAAAACCAGGGAAAGGTAGACAGAGAGGACAAGCCAGCCGCTGTGCAAATGTCACCAATGGATAATCCAGCCTAAGGAAGTGAAAGCACGAACGCATCTGCTATCCAATCAGCTAGTCTCTGCTTTGTAACTGGCAGCCCTTTAGTGCGGCCTGTGAAGCATTCAAAGAGCTGCTCTGACGGTTCAGATTGGCTAGACCGCTCTACATACACTAGCCTGGCTCCGCCCTCCTACATACTTCCGCTCAATTTTCATTTTCCTTCAGTACTCCGTCTGGGATTGCGGTATATTCTCTGTTTTTCTCCGGTCAAATTTTAACCGATCCAAACAGCGAAAAGAGGGAGTGGCTGAGAATGATGACATTGATGTCATGCGCTAGTTTGAGATGACATACGTCACGACCAAATGTTAGCGATTGGTTATGGCAGATCCAGAGCGGCTCTGGGCAGATCCAATAGTTTTAAACTTCAACAGAGTAACCGCCTTCAAGGAAGTTAATGCTTGTCACTGGAGAGTGACCAGACTCTCTGTACAAATTAAATGTATGAGAGTCTGGTAGGACCTGGCTATACATACACTATATTGCCAAAAGTTTTAGGACGCCTGCCTTCACATGCATGTGAACTTTAATGCCGTCCTATTTTTAATCCGTAGGGTTTAATATGGAGTTGGCCCACCCTTTGCAGCTATAACAGCTTCAACTCTTCTGGGAAGGCTTTCCACAAGGTTTAGGAGTGTATTTATGGGAATTTTTGACCATTCTTCTAGAAGCGCATTTGTGAGGTCAGGCACTGATGTTGGACGAGAAGGCCTGGCTCTCAGTCTCCGCTCTAATTCATCCCAAAGGTGTTCTATCAGGATGAGGTCAGGACTCTGTGCAGGCCAGTCAAGTTCCTCCACACCAAACTCGTCACTCCAGAGAACACGTCTTGACTACTCTAGAGTCCAGCAGTGGCGTGATTTACACCACTGTATCCCACGCTTTGCATTGCACTTGGTGATGCACTTGGTGTGCTGGCTTGGATGAGCTGCTCGGCCATGAAAACCCATTCCATGAAGCTCTCTACGCACTGTTCTTGAGCTTATCTGAAGGCCACAGAAGTTTGGAGGTCTGTAGCTATCGACTCTGCAGAAAGTTGGCGACTTCTGCGCACTGTGCACCTCAGCATGCACTGACCCCGCTCTGTGATTTTACATGGCCTATCACTTCATGGCTGAGTTGCTGTTGTTTCCAATTGCTTCCACTTTGTTATAATCCCGTGGAATATTTAGTAGTAAGGAAATTTCAGGAATGGATTTATTGCACAGGTGGGAACCTATCACGGTACCACGCTTGAGTTCACTGAGCTCCTGAGAGCGACCCATTCTTTCACAAATGTTTGTAGAAGCGTCTGCATGCCTAGTGCTTAATTTTATACACCTGTGGCCATGAAGGGATTGAACACCTGAACTCAGGGATTTGGAGGGGTGTCCCAATACTTTTGAAAATATATTGTGTATATTCTGAGGGCCGGATCAGGCAGAGTAGTTGCAAGAACTGCTCAAGAAATGCAATTATCCCTTTTGCTTGAGAAAGAAGGTCCCTCCTTAGTGAAATTGGCCAGGCTTTCAGTACCAGAAAAACTGCCATTATTTCCAGACAGTTGATGTGCCATCATTGCGCAGGCCCCAACCAGGAACCGAACACCGGTCTGCTGTCGTACAGGGCACCCCAAACTGAGCTGAAAGTGTCCATCATGACTACTTTCCTTTTGGAGACTTTGAAGGATGCAGCAAGTCACTCTGTCTCCACTTTCAGTCAGCTTTCCAGCGATAACCCGGCCTGCATCTCTGCAGAGTCAAAAACTGCACCGAGGAACAATAATTGTTAGTTGGTAGACAGCAAACTCTTGGCTAGATTGCCTGGGGCTCAGAATTATTCCAAACGGCTGAGGAGCAAGGATCTGTGTTTGCACAGTTTGTGCTTCAACTGGGCTAAAACAAGCCAGTCGTTGAGGTAATTGAGGATGAGCACTCCTGCTAATTTTGAGCGGGGACCCTGGCACTTTAGGAAAGGGCAGCTCTTGGTGTTGCAGGGATGCTCTTTCTGACCTCAGGCTCTGCCTTGGGTTGAGACTGAACAGACATTATGCCTGTAAGCTATAGAGGGGTGAACAGTCTTGGCTATCCATCCCAGGGCCGTGGACGGGCAGAGATGCACGGAAACGGCCTCCTCCTTGGGGGAAGATTTCATTGTATTTGTTCTGTGCTGTCAACAGTGGTGAGGGCAGGCAAAGCATAAGACCAAGTGGGGGGTGCACCATGACTTGGTCAGTTCATCATTAACTTCAGGAAAGAATGGAGCAGTTCTCTGCAGGGTTTGCAGGTGGTGTTCCAGTTGTAGGAACCACTTATCAAGGCGGCTGTTGGTGGGCTCTTTCGGGAGACCACTCCATGCCAAGATCTTCATTAGCCTTGGTCAGGACATGGATAAGTTCGGCGCCCAGACCAGGCATGAAACCACCTGTCACTTTAGGTGGCAAGGGCCGGAGTCCTCCATGGAGTTCAACCACTCCTCCACATCAGAAGCTGCCAATGATATAGTGTCATTAGCAAATTCCTCCTCAGAACCCTGAGAAATAGACTAAACCTCTCGCACCAGACAAGGGCGCTGGGGAATCCCCTCACTGTGGAGAGAGTGATGTACACGGGATCTGGACCAGCGTTTGCTCACTTAGTCCTGTCTGCTCGGCCCTGAGACTCTCTGTTAACTCCTCTCAAGATTGTGAGAGGAAGGGAACGACGGAGCACGAAGGCCGGAGTCGCTTTCTTAAAATAAAGAGGCCTGCGAAGACTCATGCTCTTGCAACGAGAATAGCCCGTTTCAATAAGCATGGCCCAGACAGGCAACACACTTATGGTGCTCATCTGAAGAATGTGCCACATTCATGTCATTGCATTTTGCAATAAATGCCTCCAAAATAAGTGAAATTTGTCAGATTCTCCAGATGGCCACAGAGGAGAAGCGCCGTTCTCAGCTGCAGAGCTGTCAGCACCGTCACTCTGCTGAAGTTCTGCAAAGTTCCAAAGCAGAGTCACTCCAAAGTGAGTTATTCTCTATACCAGTGCTCACTGTTTCTGAAACCCCTGAAACACTTCCACTGTAGTCTTGGAATTTCTCCCGGGAATGAACATGTCACAATATTCGTCATTTAAATGATTCCCGGGGGAGGGCTTGGTTGAGTTAGTTAGTAGTGTGTTGATTTCGATTTTTAGAATTTGACCCAGTGCAACTTATTTTCCAGAATATTACCATACATTAAGCGTAACTTACTTTTCTTTGAGTATCTTCATAATATTCAGAAGACAGGACCAAGCCCTTATGTCACATTTCCAACTGGAAAACTCAAGAAGGTCCATTGAAATGGTGAGTTTCTTCTAGATCGTTCATGAGACCTGGAAAAAAAGCAGAAACTGATTTAAATCAAAGCCTTTATACATTTCAGTTGCTGGTGGGTGATGAATCTAACAAATAAACCCAACAGACCTACAGTGAAGGAGGATCCCGAGCCACCCAGAACACAGCAACATGCTAAAAGCCAATCAGAAAAGTCTAGTTTCCATACGTACTGGTGCACAGCAGGAGAGAGCAGAGCTCCAGCATCAGCTCATGACTCGGGACTAAAGTGCGCAGAATCTGAGCAGAACAGAAACCAGAATAAATTAATCATTTTAATCAGAAACTTACTGCACGTTCTGATTGGCTGAACATTTCATACCCTTAATGAACCGATGAGTCGCTCTTGTGGGGCATCGTGTCTCTTGAGGAACTGGTACAAGTACACATGAGCGTTGGGATTGGTTGGGATATTAGTCGCCATTTCGTTTCGAGAAGTGCAAGATTTGACAAGTAAAATAAAGAAAAGTCTGTCTTTAATGGAGCATATTATTTGTACCTTGTAGTACTGAGTAAGAAATCTATTCAACCGCAGCTAACATTGGTTCCCAGAACGTTCAGGGAACGTTAGTTTTGGGTTTCCAGAACGTTCCCATTTGTAACGTTTGTTATCGGTTAGCCAGAAAAGTTTTCATTACGGAAATATAACTTTTTTTTTTTTTTTTTTTTTTTTTTAGGTTTGCAGAACTTTCCCCTAACCTTCCCATAGGGTTCTATTAACATATTTTCATCATATTTATTTTACATATTCTCCCGCGTCCTGTGTATAAGCGGCACGGAAGACAAAACGGATGGACGTCAATAATCAATAGCCATCTCGATCCGAGCACGTAAACCGTCATACGGAGGATTAAATAAGATTTTATTAATATGTAGGATTTCGTAACTTGTATCACTGTAACGTTAGCACAGTAACAGGTTTTTTTTAATGATTAACATTAAAAACGGGCCTACAACATTAAAACATAGACAACATGTATGTGTCTAACTATAGATGAACATTACATTAGTTTCTTACCGCTAAATTAGCCAGACGCGCTTCTCTTTTTTTTTTTAATGTTACACAAAAACTTCTTGATTAACTTAATGTTCAATTAGACGTGACAAATCTCTCTGAAATCACACTATTTACGCTCGTATATATATATTAAATATAAGCAATTATTCAATAGAGGTCGATAAACTAATGTTAGTCAGTTAACAAAACGAAATGACCGTTAATTTTTAAATTACGCAAGCGCGCGGCTTTCTGTGGAAAAAGAAATCGGCGCGCAGTGAAGAAAGTAAACCACACATTTATGATTGTTTTTTTCATACTGCTTAACCTTATCTTAATATTTTTAGCTATCAAAATGTATGGATTTATCTGAAAATGCGTTTTGGCTGTTCCAATCCAGGTTTTAATAAACTGTATCTGCAAATAGCCTGTTATACTTTGGTTATGAAAAATGACATTTCAGCATTACATATGGTTATACAAACAAAACGTTTACAGTGGAAGTGTGTTTGCTGGGATCCAATCATCCATCTATCATTATCACAACGTGCCACTGTATTTTTTAGTAGTACTTCCTTTTAACATCAGCTGAACACTTTCCAGTGTTCATATTATTTATTCATCTAACTCTTACTATGTTATGTTGTATGTCCTTTTAACACATAGCCTATATGTAGGCTATGTTAAGATGTGTGGTTATATACATATGTTGGAATGATTGCTAAAGTACACTCTAAAAAATGCTGGGTTAAAAACCCAAGTTGGGTTGAAAATGGACTAACCCAGCGATTGGGTTGTCTTAAGCAAACATTCAACCCAACTTGGGTTGTTTTTAACCCAGCATTTTTAGAGTGTACTTTATTCTGCATTATTCTTTATTCCTGGTTGGGTGTTAACTGCATTTCATTGGCTTTGTATTCATACTTCCCTCAATGATAATAAACTGAATAGAATATCAAACCTACTAGAATAAGAAAATTCATATTTTTAATTCTAATAAACATATCTTAAATTTAAGTCAGGTAATGTACTGTTAACCAAATTGATATACATTTAAACTTATTAAATTAACTGTATACTGTCCATCAGGTGATAGAATGGGGAAAAATCCTTGGGAGAAACCAGGCTCAGGGGCCAACAAACACAATGTCATTATGATTCAAAATTCAGATCGGGATCAGTAGCAAATATTCATCCGGTTCCTTTTGCTTGAAGATCGATTCATCACGCCAGTATGGAGCTGAAGCGTGTGTCTCTGCTGAGGATCTGTGGTGAAGGCAGTCATGTCGGCAGAGGCCTTTACAGGGGATTGTCTAGTAGATACGGTCTCTGCTGACAGTCAGGGCTGGTTGTGTCTAGGTGCCGGTCCACCACCTGATATGGATACGGACCGGATCTGGACTATGGGAACCTTTGGGATGCCATTCTTCTTACGGTGTAACAAGTACATCGGGTGTTATAAGAAGTGTTCCTGGTTCCCAGTTGACCTACTTTATGCAGCCTAACAATCGTTTAACTGATTTGAAAAATTGAAATTGTTTATGTGCTATGTGTATGCCAGGTTAAAGAGATGTGTTTTTAGTCTAGATTTAAACTGACAGAGTGTGTCTGCTTCCCGGTCAATGCTCGGAAGACTGTTCCAGAGTTAAGGTTCTAAATAGGAAACGGATCTATCACCAGTTGATTTTGATATTCTAGGTATTATCAACTGGCCAGAGTTGAGACCGCAATAGACGTGAAGGACTATAATGCATTAAAAACTTGTTCAAGTACTGGGAGCTAAACCATTTAATACTTTGCAAGTAATTAGCAAGATTTTAAAATGTATGTGATGTTTAATAGGGAGCCAACGCAGTGTTGACAGAACCGAGTTAATACGGTCATACTTCCTGGTTCTAGTAAGAGCTCGAGCTGCTGCGTTTTGGACCAACTGGAGTTTGTTTATTATTGCTTGAGCAGGGCAACCACCCAGTAGAGCATTACAATAATCTAGCCTTGAGGTCATGAACGCATGAACTAACTGTTCAGCATTTGTCATTGATAGCATATGCCGTAATTTAGATATTTTTAAGATAGAAGAATGTGGATTTATAGATGCTAAAAATGTGGCTTTCAAATGAAAGATGGTATCAAAGAGCACACCCAGGTTTATATTCGAATGATCTTGCTCCCCCTCCCTCGTATCATCAGCATAAATCTGTTATGCTGATGATACGAGGGAGGGGGAGCATGATCATTCGAATATACTACCGGATTTCTACTAATACAAAGCTTAATCCTAAACACTGAAGTATCCCTTTAACGCATATTCACTTTGATGATAAAACTGGAAAAAGTGGATGTTAATTTGGCTAGTTGTGAGGATACTGCCTTTTCTAGTATTTTTGACAGAAATGGTAGATTACTCAACTGTAGATTTAAATGTAAATTGATCTTTCTGTTCAGGGAGACTCTTTTGGTTCTTGTGACCAATGATCTCCTAGCTGTGAATAAAACTTAATTCCTGCAAAGAACAAGATAAGTACTAAAGATAGTAGTTAGTATTAATGACCCTGTGTTGGACCAGCGTACACCTGAGAGAAGGCGGTGGGAGTGTGTAGATGCTAAAGACCTGGTGCTCACGTGTGGTTTGAGGAAGTGATAGTAGATTCTTGACAGGACGCCGTCACCATACTTTGAGAGTGGAATTACCTCGAGACACTGTAATATATTATATTATATTGACAACTGGAAGTTGTTTGAATTGTCCGTGGTGAAGAACTCCGATAAAAAGGTTGTATTCATATTGAGAATTTCCACGACACTTCACGCTAGGCTTTGGTTCTGGAAAACAACAGGCATTTCCATTACTTTAATTCAAAGTGAAGCTCAACATGAGCAGATACTCAGTATACAAAGGAGTCTTATGTCATACATAGACACTGTCTGCTACAAATCTGCAAAAATCTCAATTTTACATGATTATTATAAAATGTACTAAGACTTCTTAGTCGTCTTCTATATCTTCATCCTCAATCATTTTCTTCTTTATCTTTGCCATCTTAATCATTTTCTTCTTCTCCTTCTCCACCTTTCTCTTCTCCATCTCCATCTTTCTTTTCTTCTTTTCCATCTTTCTCCTCTTCTCCATCTTTTTCTTCTCCTTCTCCTGCTTTTTCTTCTCCTTCTCCTGCCTTTTCTTCTCCTGCTCCTGCCTTTTCTTCTCCTTCTCCTGCCTTTTCTTCTCCTTCTCCTGCCTTTTCTTCTCCTTCTCCATCTCCATCCTTTTCTTCTCCTTCTCCATCTCCATCTTTTTCTTCTCCTCCATCTTTGCCTTCTCCTCCATCATCTGTTTCTTCATCTCCTTCCTCTTTTCCTCATCTCCCTGACTGTGTGTTCCTTTGCTTTACTTCCAGACTTCCTCTCGATTTTCAAAGCATATCTAATGTAACGTGAACCTGTGAACAGAAAACAAAAAGCACAGGAACATTACATTTGTCATGTCAGGAATCATTACAGACTCCACACATAAAGGTTTCTCTGTTCTACTGAGGACACGGAAACATTCACATTGTACCTGGAAAAAGACAATCATGTACTTACCGTATATATGTACTACCCTCAAAACGTCTCTCTTGACCTTCATTACGCTGGCGTTCTCTGCCATGTCTTTCCTGCCGATATAGCTTCTGTAGTGTAAGGAGAACCACAGCGAATACCTGGCGTCCCATTCCCTCTGTACAGTCTCTAAGCACTTTCTAAAAGAGAACATCAGAAGAAACATTCAAGGGTCATACGCTGCTTTCTGACATGTTCAAATTTCTTTAGTGATGCTGTTGAAAAGGTCTGAAAAGTTTAAAAACACATCACAATATTCCTCATTTCAATAATTCATACGGAGAATAAAGGGCGGTTCTGATTGAGTTAGTTAGTAGCGTGTTGAAACTAGCGGTTATGGTAAGGGACGGGACATTTCCCAAACACGCTCAAAGCACTTCACCAATTACAACACACTGCTCCAACCGACCAATCAGAGTACAGTGTGCTTTTCAGAAGGAGGGGCCATAGAGACAGGAACTAAACGGAGCATTACTGACAGACTGGGAAGAGACGAGCCGCACTAATGGAGAATATGAGGAAAATCATTAACATTCAAGCATGAAAACCTATTCTATTAGATACAAAATCAAGACTCTGTAAAAGGGCACAATAGGTCTCCTTTAAAGATGTTTGAGTTTGAACCCAAAGTGGCTCCTTCATCCAGATGTGTTTGAAAGCAGCTGCTTGTCAGTACTGAATATATGCCATGTTTGATGAAGTATACATCAAACATGGCATATACATCTAGGATGACCCGAGGAGGAGTAAATCATGGGCTAATTTTCATTTTTGGGTGAACTTTTCATTCCAGCTCTGTTCGGAATACCATTGAATGTAAAGGAACTTATTTTTGTAAATGTTTCAGTATTATACATAATTTCTGAATGTAATAAATGTTTTTACTTATACACCAATGCAACTAGTTTTTGTTTTTTCAACAATGCAATTTTGACCCAGTGTGACTAATTTTCCAGAATATTACCATACATTAAGCGTAACTTACTTCCGTTTCAGTATCTTCATAATATTCAGAAGACAGGACCAAGCCCTTATGTCACATTTCCAACTGGAAAACTCCAGAAGGTCCATTGAAATGGTGAGAGCTTCTTCTAGATCGCTCATGAGTTCTGGGAAACAAAAGCAGAAACTGATTTAAATCAAAGACTTTATACATTTCAGTTGCTGGTGGGTGATGAGTCTAACAAATAAACCCAACAGACCTACAGTGAAGGAGGATCCCGAGCCACCCAGAACACAGCAACATGCTAAAAGCCAATCAGAAAAGTCTAGTTTCCATACGTACTGGTGCACAGCAGGAGAGAGCAGAGCTCCAGCATCAGCTCATGACTCGGGACTAAAGTGCGCAGAATCTGAGCAGAACAGAAACCAGAATAAATTAATCATTTTAAATCAGAAACTTACTGCACGTTCTGATTGGCTGAACATTTCATACCCTTAATGAACCGATGAGTCGCTCTTGTGGGGCATCGTGTCTCTTGAGGAACTGGTACAAGTACACATGAGCGTTGGGATTGGTTGGGAATTCCTTGTTGTAAGCGTAATTCTCCAGAATCTGCAGAGCGCCTTCCTCATCGTCGTAAAACTCCAGCATCTGCAGTGGACGACACATAGGAATCACATTTTAGGAATAATGTCATTTTGGTCTAAACGAGGCATTTAAACAAAGACAATCGTCACATTGCACAAGGTAAGATGGTGTCTCACATCAATGTAGCTCAACACAAAAGGGTCCCAGACTCCAGGCTGAGTGATGATATCCTTC
This sequence comes from Paracanthobrama guichenoti, assembly GCA_018749465.1. Taxonomy (NCBI): domain Eukaryota; kingdom Metazoa; phylum Chordata; class Actinopteri; order Cypriniformes; family Gobionidae; genus Paracanthobrama; species Paracanthobrama guichenoti. Next base: position 824,924 of record CM031962.1, on the reverse strand, counting down.
AGGGTCACAGAAGCTTGTCTGAAGTAGCTGTGCATCTCATGGTTACTGCTCGCCTCATCTGACACCAGAAACACGGACAAGGACAAACTGATCAAAAGTGACAGTAAAGACATCTGTAATGTTACAAAAAGATTTCAGTTTCGAATGAATGCTGTTCTTTGGAGCGCTCTATTCATCAAAGAACCAATGCAATTCGCACTATCCAGTCACCACACGTTTATTTATAGCCTACTACTAAATAATATTTGTAGCTTTAAAGCAATATTTTATAGTTATCTAAAGGCCTACTGTAATTGAGACATTTATTCGAGAAATTAATTACAAACAGAAACACGCACAGTACAGAGAAACACCAGTGAGCGAGAGGAGCATAGAGTGCAATATTGAGCGTCTCCATTGTTGTCTTGAGGTTTCTTCCCGGGAGCGAACACGTCACAATATTCCTCATTTCAATAATTCATACGCAAAATGAAGAGGCGGGACCGGGTTGAGTGAGTTAGTAGTGTGTTGAAACTAGTGGTTATGTTAAAGGGCGGGACATTCCCGAATAGTGCTGGGCGGTATGACCAAAAATTTATATCACGGTATTTTTCTAAATTATATCGTTTTGCGGTATATGACGGTATTTTTTCCCTATACATGACCGGGTGTTAACCACATTTTCTACTGATTGAGAGCGGAAATACGCAGGAGATTGACTAGAATGCCCTATTTTACTAATCCCATAAATCCACACTAGAGTTATTAACTAAATACAGGTTTGCAAAGTCCCACAAAATGATGCTGTGGGGAGACAACAACCAATAAAACACGCTCATTAGACACATGAATATTAAAATATGACCACGGAGAGAATTGAGGGCACATTAAGCATTTTGAAAATCTAACCCTATATAACGTTAACAACAAACAAACGAGGGAGAAACGCGGAAGAACATTTAAAAGGTCTAAGGATATTTTCAATACATTTAAGAACACGTGTCAGGTAAACACAGAAAGAATAAAGCAGTTAATTTTTTTTCCCAGTCTATTTATTAACTGACATCGTTGTCGTCCGTTTAGCAGAGTAATCTATGGTGTCATCGCAGTCGCGATGTATCAGTGTCCTTTGCATACATTTAATTTGAAGAAGACGGGATGAAATATGTACGCATACACGCTGCTATTTCATGTTTAGACCATTAGAGTATATGAAATAGGTCCATAAGAAACTCAAACGCGCTCGCTCCGCTCTGAATCTGATCCATGTGGAGAACGCTGTTAATCTCATCACGGCGCTCTGCACAGAAACCGTTCTCATGCGCACGCCGCGTGAAGTTTGAATTCTCTGCTGTAATCAAGGGCTGAATCCGAAATCTCCCAGTGTAACCTCAAATAGGGCATTATTTGAAGGGACAGCCATTTGTAGTGGTGTTCGAAACCACAGTGGACGTTATTGAGTGCACTCATTCAATCCCACAATGCAAAGCAATAATGAGTGTACAGCCGATGTACACAGAGCGGCTGTCTGACTTCACTCACTCCTTCAAGTGAACAATAAGTGGATAATGTAGGGAGTAGTGAATACGATTTCGGATTCAGCCTTGCGATCTCAGCTGTGCTCTCACTACAGTGCAACAGTGAAAGGGACCCTCTCAAACAGTGTCGCTGCGCCACGTTCCCAACGTTGTTTAAGCGACATGCACTCACCTAAAGGATTATTAGGAACACCTGTTCAATTTCTCAATGCAATTATCTAATCAACCAATCACATGGCAGTTGCTTCAATGCATTTAGGGTGTGGTCCTGGTCAAGACAATCTCCTGAACTCCAAACTGAATGTCAGAATGGGAAAGAAAGGTGATTTAAGCAATTTTGAGCGTGGCATGGTTCTTGGTGCCAGACGGGCCGGTCTGAGTATTTCACAATCTGCTCAGTTACTGGGATTTTCATAAAAACCATTTCTAGGGTTTACAAAGAATGGTGTGAAAAGGGAAAAACATCCAGTATGCGGCAGTCCTGTGGGCGAAAATGCCTTGTTGATGCTAGAGGTCAGAGGAGAATGGGCCGACTGATTCAAGCTGATAGAAGAGCAACTTTGACTGAAATAACCACTCGTTACAACCGAGGTATGCAGCAAAGCATTTGTGAAGCCACAACATGCACAACCTTGAGGCGGATGGGCTACAACAGCAGAAGACCCCACCGGTACAACTCATCTCCACTACAAATAGGAAAAAGAGGCTACAATTTGCACAAGCTCACAAAAATTGGACAGATGAAGACTGGAAAAATGTTGCCTGGTCTGATGAGTCTGAATTTGGTGTAAACAGAATGAGAACATGGATCCATCATGCCTTGTTACCACTGTGCAGGCTGGTGGTGGTGGTGTAATGGTGTGGGGGATGTTTTCTTGGCACACTTTAGGCCCCTTAGTGCCAATTGGGCATCGTTTAAATGCCACGGCCTACCTGAGCATTGTTTCTGACCATGTCCATCCCTTTATGACCACCATGTACCCATTCTCTGATGGCTACTTCCAGCAGGATAATGCACCATGTCACAAAGCTCGAATCATTTCAAATTGGTTTCTTGAACATGACAATGAGTTCACTGTACTAAAATGGCCCCCACAGTCACCAGATCTCAACCCAATAGAGCATCTTTGGGATGTGGTGGAACGGGAGCTTCGTGCCCTGGATGTGCATCCCACAAATCTCCATCAACTGCAAGATGCTATCCTATCAATATGGGCCAAAATTTCTAAACAATGCTTTCAGCACCTTGTTGAATCAATGCCACGTAGAATTAAGGCAGTTCTGAAGGCGACAGGGGTTCAAACACAGTATTAGTATGGTGTTCCTAATAATCATTTAGGTGAGTGTATACCGGTATTACGGTATAATCAAAATTCATATCATAACAAAAATAAATACCGGTATTCGCTATGAACCGGTATAGCGCCCAACACTACGCTCAAAACACTTGACCAATCGCAACACACTGCTCCAGTATGTAATTTGTCAGAGAGAACACTGTGCTTCATCCTTAAATATAGATGCAAGAAGAACTTTGATAAAATATCTTCCTACCGCCTGCAGAGGACATCTTCTCACACCAGATCAAGTAATCTAGGAAACCGCTGTAGCGTGGATGATTTTTTGGTGTCGCCCTGAGCAATCGAGAAGTTGCCATATCTCCAGCTCTCTCCGATGGACAGCTGCGCTTGGCTTCTTCCATCTGCCCGGTCAGCATGAGATGAAAGCAATGCTCCAAACAGATCTACAACATTCACATGACATACTGATACAAATGCATGCCTTGAATGCAGTGTAAATGCTGCAAAAGGAGGTTTGAGCTTCTTAATGCAATGCATACCTTCGAGAAGTTTTTGACTCCATTGTTTTTCAACTGTTCATACACAGCGTTGAAATCTTCAGCGCTGGCGTTAGGGAGATGACGCAGAATTTCTGTGCCTAATCTCCACGTGATCTGACGGACATAATCATGCAGTCAGCAGTGAAACTCTTCATCCGTACAGTAGCAAACACACACGACAGCAACAAAAAGCGAATAGAGGATCCAACAGGAAAGTCAGGACGAAGATGACGTCATGGTTTTATGATAATAAAAATAAATGCATGGCCTGAAAAAGCAGCATTCAATTCCTTTATCCTTATAAAACAATGTTAAACCTTATACAGTGCATTCAACTTTGCAAGCACATAGTATGGCGTCATTCCATGTCAAATCAACCAAATTTATTCGATTCTTCCCCGGCTCGATTGTTTGATTTTGTCTGTATTTTTTCTAAAGAAAGACGAACATAAATCGTGATGAAAGCGAAAATATTAAACGTAATGGCTGTATATTTACTGATAATCCACTATTTTGCAAGGCAAGGGGGTAAAAATGACTTTAAAAGAGATGGCAGCATCATTTTATTTTCACAGAGATTGACAGGTCTATTGGTTAAATCTGTTGACTTTAGCAATCTTTGTTGCATTAAATGCAAACGGTGACCGTTCAAAAACGGGGAAACGCACATCTTGTTCTTTTGCCCCAACTAAAAATGTATACAATTGACTAATTTACTCACAAAGCCACATTAAGATTCTCCGTATCTCCAGGATTGAACCATATAGGGCCTTTAAAATGAAGATAACAAAATAAGTTTATTAAGAGCCAAAATTTAAAAAGATATTAAAGGTGCAGTGTGTAATATTTATGAGGATCTATTGACAGAAATGCAACTATGTTTTCAGTGGAGTATAAAGACCATACATAATGAACCGTTATGTTTTTACTACCTTAGAATGAGCCGTTTCTATCTACACACACCACGGTCCCCTTACAGTGAAGTCGCCATGTTTCTCTGGTAGCCCTAAAGGGACAAACTTCTCTACAGAGCACTAGCTGCTCTCTCCGATGACTGACATCTTTGTCCTGTGTCGGCCACCGTAGCTTCTCTGTGTGCTTGAAAGGGAGGGAGGGCGGCGGTTGCAATTCACAACCTCACCACTAGATAAAATTCACACACTGCACCTTTAAGATATCTTTAAAACGCGTCTCGAGTTACAGGCATGCAATCCTTTTCCCCCATTTTTGAACAGTCACTGTTGACATATAAAGCAAAGATTGCAACAGATTTAACTAATAGACCTACCAATCTCTGTGTAATAATAAAATAATGCTGCCATCTTTCTAAAGTCATGTTTACCCCCTTGTGGATTACTCAGTAAATATACATCCAGGACATTTAATATTTTGGACTTCTCATTAATTTATGCATTTCTTTCACCAGAAAAAAACAATATGATCATCAAACTCCAGATTTTTAGCAGGGGACGTCTGGTACAGTTGACATGGGATGACCCAATGGCAAAGCAGCATTTATGATCAAAAATATGATTCATAAAGCAACATTACGCAGTGCCTCCAGTTTTCCGCGATGGCTGAATAAAACACAAAGCGTCACATTTTTTTGCGATCCTGCATAATTTGACTGGCTGCGGATGTTTGCCGCCTGTCAGCGCTCGCGAGAATACAGAAATGTGTTTATAGGCTTATTGCCCTTGAACAATCAAAACCAAATACACACATAATCATCACTAAATGTCCGTCTCGGCGGTTATGTGAATAAGTTAGGGACGCGTGACAGCATTGGGTCTTTAAAGTGAAAGCTACATAATGTAGACAAACAGTAGCCTAAAGCACTTGTATTTATTTGTCCTCTTATCATTTGTTCGTTAGTTCTTATTTCATTACTGACTGTTTAATTCATTGACAACTTTTTACTTATATTAGGCAATTGCGGTGATATCCTTCTCCCAGTCATATCTCCCACCCTAAGTGGTCAGGTTATTAAAGCCACATAGCTATTTTAAGTAAGATACCAAAATAAACAAGATTTGTGCATTTTGTGCATCTAACACAATACAGAATATGATAAATGTGGTATGCTAATTATTAAAAATTGCAACATTTTCGCATTTTACCACCACAAAATCAGTCATTTCGATCGCAGAAATAATATTGTGAAATCCTGGATTATGTAAAGAGTGTCACAGCAGATATAACACATGTTGTTTATTTAAAAGGCTGTTGTACCTCAGAAGCTGTTGTATTCACTGTATAGGCATCCATGGCCTCCAGTGCCTGAATGTAGGAGTTGTAATAAACCGCAGCCTCCTGCCAGTTATGAAGCAGCATCGCATCTCTGATCCGCTTTAGACACCTTCTGTTCGACTTGAGAAAGCTGGTAGTTGTGCGTACACCTGAACAGGAACATCAGTGGGATTGAGTTGCCTTGACCACATAAACATGTAAATATGATAACAGCAGAACATCACCTTTGTCGT
>CM031962.1:811584-814084 GCA_018749465.1 Paracanthobrama guichenoti | reverse complement strand
CGTACATGCACATACATAAATGTATACATGCAGCCATATGCACATCAATACATACACACATATGCATAAATACACATACATGCACACATGTTACACGTATACATGCGTACATACATACACATACACGTATGCGTATACACACAGCATGTATATGTACAGATGCATGTATACACACATATACACATAATGCACATATACATATGTCTAGATATATGCATGCACATATATAGATGCATGCAGCATATACACAAGATGCACATATAATATATGCATACATATGCCGTATGCACAGATGCATGCATATGCATATATGACAAATACACATATGCACATATGGCACATGCATACATGTATGCACATATGTACATATGCACATGTACAGATACACGTATACACATGCATACATACATACATACATGCATACAAATGCATGTATGCATATACACATACATACGCATGCATGCACATATGCATATGTGCATGTATATGCACAAATATGTAATATGCATATATATGCATGCATGCGTACACAGATGCATGTATATATGCGTACATATACAGATGCGCGTATGTATACATGCACAGATGCATGCATATATACACATACATACGCATATACATATGCACAGATACACATGCATGCATACATATACAGATACACGTATACGTACATAGATGCATATATGTGCACATATACAGATGCGTACGTGTATGCATATGCACAAGATACGTATGCACAGATATACATATGCATATATGCAAATATATACATATGCACAAATGCGTACGTATGCATACAAATACATGCATATATATAAATGCATATGCATATATGCATATACGTATACATGCATAGTGCGTATGTATACAAATACATACATATATGTACAAATGCATATGCATGCATATGCATAAATACATATATACATATATATACAAATGCACATATATGCATATGTACAAATACAAGATGCATGCATATATGTGCATATACAGATACATACGTATATGCGTATACATATATGCATATACATGCATATACAAATACATACATATATGCATACATATATACGTATACGTAATACATATAGATGCGCATATACAAATACATACGTGCATATACATATAGCGTACATATATACATGCGTATACGCATATATACATATATATGCAGTATACATATATATATATACATACATATATACAAATACATATATAATATGATGCGCATATACAGATGCACATATATATATGCCGTACATACATATACATGCGCGTATATGCAGATACATACATATATGCATATACAAATACATATGCGTACATATGTGCACACAAATACGTATGCACAGATGCATATATCTGCGTAATGCATGTACATATACATATATACGCATATACATAATACAAATATGCATATGTGCAACATACATGCACATATGCATATATGTGCAAATACACGTATACAAATGCATATATACGTATATACATATGTGCGCATGTGCACAAATGGTGCCTATACATATGCAGTTAATGCATACATATACATGCACACACATACATACATATATACATATACATACATATGCATATGCACCATACATACATATATACACATATACATACACATATACACATATGCACATATACACATATGCCGCATATACACAAACATACATACATACACAAGATACAAATATGCATACACATGTACATATGCATACACATATACATATATATATGTACATATACATATGCCACATATACATACGCATGTCTATATGTACACATATATATATACAAATACACATATACACACATACAGATTAAATACACATATACATATGCACATATACATATATACAAATGCACATATACATATATGCAAATACACATACATATATACAAATACGTATGTACATATATACACAAATATACATATATGCACATATATACATGTACCACATGCATACATATATATGCAAATACATACATATATACATATATACAAATACATACATATATACATGTACACACATATGTACGTAAACATACACGTACATATATATACACATATATACAAATATATACATATATACTACATACACATACACACATACACATCATACATATATACACAAATACATACATATATACATATACAACATATTATACATATATACATATATATACATATATATACATATGCATGCATATACAAATACATACATATATACACATACATACATACATATACATACATACATATATAAATATATACATATATACATATACATACATATATACAAATACATACATACATATACCTTATATACATACATACATATATACATATACATACATACATACATATATACATATATATATATATACACATATATACATATACATATACATACATATATACAAATACATATACATATATACAAATATACATATATATACAATACATACATACATACATACATATGTATACATA
>CM031962.1:796963-811484 GCA_018749465.1 Paracanthobrama guichenoti | reverse complement strand
TCTGTGCTGTCAGCAGTGGTAAAGGGCAGGCAAAGCATAAGACCAAGTGGGGTGGTGCACCATGACTTCATAAGTTCATCATTAACTTCAGGAAAGAATGGAGCAGTTCTCTGCAGGGTTTGCAGGTGGTGTTCCAGTTGTAGGAACCACTTATCAAGGCGGGCTGTTGGTGGGCTCTTCGGGGAGACCACTCCATGCCAAGATCTTCATTAGCCTTGGGTCAGGACATGGGATAAGTTCGCGCCTAGACCAGGCATGAAACCACCTGTCACTTTAGGTGGCAAGGGCCGAGTCCTCCATGGAGTTCAACCACTCCTCCACATCAGAAGCTGCCAATGATATAGTGTCATTAGCAAATTCCTCCTCAGAACCCTGAGAAATAGACTAAACCTCTCGCACCAGACAAGGGCGCTGGGGAATCCCCTCACTGTGGAGAGAGTGATGTGCACGGGATCTGGACCAGCGCTGCTCACTTAGTCTCTGTCTGCTCGGCCCTGTGGAGACTTTCTGTTAACCTCCTCTCAAGATTGTGAGAGGAAGGGAACGACGGAGCACGGCGTCGGAGTCGCTTAAATAAAGAGGCTCATGGGCGATTCCACTGCTTCTGCAACGAGAATAGCCCGCTTTCAATAAGCATGGCTCCAGATGACTAAATACACTTATGAAACTCATCTGAAGAATGTGCCACATTCATGTCATTGCATTTTGCAATAAATGCCTCCCAAAATAAGTGAAATTTGTCAGATTCTCCAGATGGCCACAGAGGAGAAGCGCTGCTCTCAGCTGCAGAGCTGTCAGCACCGGCCACTCTTGCTGAAGTTCTGCAAAGTTCCAAAGCAGAGCTACCCAAAGTGAGTTATTCTCTATACCAGTTAACTCTCACTGTTTCTGGAAACCCTGAAACACTTCCACTGTAGTCTTGGGAATTTCTCCCGGGAATGAACATGTCACAATATTCGGGCTATTTAAATGATTCTTCTGGGAGGGCTTGGTTGAGTTAGTTAGTAGTGTGTTGATTTCGATTTTTAGAATTTGACCCAGTGCAACTTATTTTCTCAGAATATTACCACACATTAAAGCGTAACTTACTTTTCTTTGAGTATCTTCATAATATTCAGAAGACAGGACCAAGCCCCCTATGTCACATTTCCAACTGGAAAACTCAAGAAGGTCCATTGAAATGGTGAGTTTCTTCTAGATCGTTCATGAGACCTGGAAAAAAAATACAGAAAACCGATTTTAAATCAAAGCCTTTATACATTTCAGTTGCTGGTGGGTGATGAATCTAACAAATAAACCCAACAGACCACCTACAGTGAAGGGAGGATCCCGAGCCACCCAGAACACAGCAACATGCTAAAAGCCAATCAGAAAAGTCTAGTTTCCATACGCACTGGTGCACAGCAGTGAGAGAGAGCAGAGCTCCAGCATCAGCTCATGACTCGGGACTAAAGTGCAAGCAGAATCTGAGCAGAACAGAAACCAGAATAAATTAATCATTTTAATCAGAAACTTACTGCACGCTCTGATTGGCTGAACATTTACATACCCTTAATGAACCGATGAGTCGCTTCTTGTGGGGCATCGTGTCTCTTGAGGAACTGGTACAAGTACACATGAGCGTTGGGATTGGTTGGGATATTAGTCGCCATTTCGTTTCGAGAAGTGCAAGATTTGACAAAGTAAAATAAAGAAAAGTCTGTCTTTAATGGAGCATATTATTTGTACCTTGTAGTACTGAGTAAGAAATCTATTCAACCGCAGCTAACATTGGTTCCCAGAACGCTCAGGGAACGTTAGTTTTGGGTTTCCAGAACGCTCCCATTTGTAACGCTTGTTATCGGTTAGCCAGAAAAGTTTTCATTACGGAAATATAACTTTTTTTTTTTTTTTAGGTTTGCAGAACTTTCCCTAACCTTCCCATAGGGTTCTATTAACATATTTTCATCATATTTATTTTACATATTCTCCGCGTCCTGTGTATAAGCGTGCACGGAAGACAAAACGGATGGACGCTTAATAATCAATAGCCATCTCGATCCGAGCACGTAAACCGTCATACGGAGGATTAAATAAGATTTTATTAATATGTAGGATTCGTAACTTGTATCACTGTAACGTTAGCACAGTAACAGGTTTTTTTTTTAATGATTAACATTAAAACGGACCTACAACATTAAAACATAGACAACATGTATGTGTCTAACTATAGATGAACATTACATTAGTTTCTTATCGCTAAATTAGCCAGACGCGCTTTCTTTTTTTTTTTTAATGTTACACAAAAACTTCTTGATTAACTTAATATTCAATTAGACGTGACAAATCTCTCTGAAATCACACTATTTACGCTCGTATATATATATTAAATATAAGCAATTATTCAATAGAGGTCGATAAACTAATGTTAGTCAGTTAACAAAACGAAATGACCGTTAATTTTAAATCACGCAAGCGCGCGGCTTTCTGTGGAAAAAGAAATCGGCGCAATAGTGAAGAAAGTAAACCACACATTTATGATTGTTTTTTCATACTGCTTAACCTTATCTTAATATTTTTAGCTATCAAAATGTATGGATTTATCTGAAAATGCGTTTTGGCTGTTCCAATCCAGGTTTTAATAAACTGTATCTGCAAATAGCCTGTTATACTTTGGTTATGAAATGACATTTCAGCATTACATATGGTTATACAAACAAAACGTTTACAGTGGAAGTGTGTTTGCTGGGATCCAATCATCCATCTATCATTATCACAACGTGCCACTGTATTTTTAGTAGTACTTCCTTTTAACATCAGCTGAACACTTTCCAGTGTTCATATTATTTATTCATCTAACTCTTACTATGTTATGTTGTATGTCCTTTTAACACATAGCCTATATGTAGGCTATGTTAAGATGTGTGGTTATATACATATGTTGGAATGATTGCTAAAGTACACTCTAAAAATGCTGGGTTAAAACCCAAGTTGGGTTGAAAATGGACTAACCCAGCGATTGGGTTGTCTTAAGCAAACATTCAACCCAACTTCTGGGTTGTTTTTAACCCAGCATTTTTTAGAGTGTACTTTATTCTGCATTATTCTTTATTCCTGGTTGGGTGTTAACTGCATTTCATTGGCTTTGTATTCATACTTCCCTCAATGATAATAAACTGAATAGAATATCAAACCTACTAGAATAAGAAAATTCATATTTTTAATTCTAATAAACATATCTTAAATTTAAGTCAGGTAATGTACTGTTAACCAAATTGATATACATTTAAACTTATTAAATTAACTGTATACTGTCCATCAGGTGATAGAATGGGGAAAAATCCTTGGGAGAAACCAGGCTCAGGGGCCAACAAACACAATGTCATTATGATTCAAAATTCAGATCGGGATCAGTAGCAAATATTCATCCGGTTCCTTTTGCTTGAAGATCGATTCATCACGCCAGTATGGAGCTGAAGCGTGTGTCTCTGCTGAGGATCTGTGGTGAAGGCAGTCATGTCGACGAGGCCTTTACAGGGGATTGTCTAGTAGATACGGTCTCTGCTGACAGTCAGGGCTGGTTGTGTCTAGGTGCCGGTCCACCACCTGATATGGATACGGACCGGATCTGGACTATGGGAACCTTTGGGATGCCATTCTTCTTACGGTGTAACAAGTACATCGGGTGTTATAAGAAGTGTTCCTGGTTCCCAGTTGACCTACTTTATGCAGCCTAACAATCGTTTAACTGATTTGAAAAATTGAAATTGTTTATGTGCTATGTGTATGCCAGGTTAAAGAGATGTGTTTTTAGTCTAGATTTAAACTGACAGAGTGTGTCTGCTTCCCGGTCAATGCTCGGAAGACTGTTCCAGAGTTAAGGTTCTAAATAGGAAACGGATCTATCACCAGTTGATTTTGATATTCTAGGTATTATCAACTGGCCAGAGTTGAGACCGCAATAGACGTGAAGGACTATAATGCATTAAAAACTTGTTCAAGTACTGGGGAGCTAAACCATTTAATACTTTGCAAGTAATTAGCAAGATTTTAAAATGTATGTGATGTTTAATAGGGAGCCAACGCAGTGTTGACAGAACCGAGTTAATACGGTCATACTTCCTGGTTCTAGTAAGAGCTCGAGCTGCTGCGTTTTGGACCAACTGGAGTTTGTTTATTAAGCGAGCAGGGCAACCACCCAGTAGAGCATTACAATAATCTAGCCTTGAGGTCATGAACGCATGAACTAACTGTTCAGCATTTGTCATTGATAGCATATGCCGTAATTTAGATATTTTTAAGATAGAAGAATGTGGATTTATAGATGCTAAAAATGTGGCTTTCAAATGAAAGATGGTATCAAAGAGCACACCCAGGTTTATATTCGAATGATCTTGCTCCCCCCTCCCCGTATCATCAGCATAAATCTGTTATGCTGATGATACGGGGAGGGGGAGCATGATCATTCGAATATACTACCGGATTTCTACTAATACAAAGCTTAATCCTAAACACTGAAGTATCCCTTTAACGCATATTCACTTTGATGATAAAACTGGAAAAAGTGGATGTTAATTTGGCTAGTTGTGAGGATACTGCCTTTTCTAGTATTTTTGACAGAAATGGTAGATTACTCAACTGTAGATTTAAATGTAAATTGATCTTTCTGTTCAGGAGACTCTTTTTGGTTCTTGTGACCAATGATCTCCTAGCTGTGAATAAAACTTAATTCCTGCAAAGAACAAGATAAGTACTAAAGATAGTAGTTAGTATTAATGACCCTGTGTTGGACCAGCGTACACCTGAGAAGGGCGGTGGGAGTGTGTAGATGCTAAAGACCTGGTGCTCACGTGTGGTTTGAGGAAGTGATAGTAGATTCTTGACAGGACGCCGTCACCATACTTTGAGAGTGGAATTACCTCGAGACACTGTAATATATTATATTATATTGACAACTGGAAGTTGTTTGAATTGTCCGTGGTGAAGAACTCCGATAAAAAGGTTGTATTCATATTGAGAATTTCCACGACACTTCACGCTAGGCTTTGGTTCTGGAAAACAACAGGCATTTCCATTACTTTAATTCAAAGTGAAGCTCAACATGAGCAGATACTCAGTATACAAAGGAGTCTTATGTCATACATAGACACTGTCTGCTACAAATCTGCAAAAATCTCAATTTTACATGATTATTATAAAATGTACTAAGACTTCTTAGTCGTCTTCTATATCTTCATCCTCAATCATTTTCTTCTTTATCTTTGCCATCTTAATCATTTTCTTCTTCTCCTTCTCCACCTTTCTCTTCTCCATCTCCATCTTTCTTTTCTTCTTTTCCATCTTTCTCCTCTTCTCCATCTTTTCTTCTCCTTCTCCTGCTTTTTCTTCTCCTTCTCCTGCCTTTTTCTTCTCCTGCTCCTGCCTTTTCTTCTCCTTCTCCTGCCTTTTCTTCCTCCTTCTCCTGCCTTTTCTTCTCCTTCTCCATCTCCATCCTTTTCTTCTCCTTCTCCATCTCCATCTTTTTCTTCTCCTCCATCTTTGCCTTCTCCTCCATCATCTGTTTCTTCATCTCCTTCCTCTTTTCCTCATCTCCCTGACTGTGTGTTCCTTTGCTTTACTTCCAGACTTCCTCTCGATTTTCAAAGCATATCTAATGTAACGTGAACCTGTGAACAGAAAACAAAAAGCACAGGAACATTACATTTGTCATGTCAGGAATCATTACAGACTCCACACATAAAGGTTTCTCTGTTCTACTGAGGACACGGAAACATTCACATTGTACCTGGAAAAAGACAATCATGTACTTACCGTATATATGTACTACCCTCAAAACGTCTCTCTTGACCTTCATTACGCTGGCGTTCTCTGCCATGTCTTTCCTGCCGATATAGCTTCTGTAGTGTAAGGAGAACCACAGCGAATACCTGGCGCCCCATTCCTCTGTACAGTCTCTAAGCACTTTCTAAAAGAGAACATCAGAAGAAACATTCAAGGGGTCATACGCTGCTTTCTGACATGTTCAAATTTCTTTAGTGATGCTGTTGAAAAGGTCTGAAAAGTTTAAAAACACATCACAATATTCCTCATTTCAATAATTCATACGGAGAATAAAGGGGCGGTTCTGATTGAGTTAGTTAGTAGCGTGTTGAAACTAGCGGTTATGGTAAGGGACGGACATTTCCCAAACACGCTCAAAGCACTTCACCAATTACAACACACTGCTCCAACCGACCAATCAGAGTACAGTGTGCTTTTCAGAAGGAGGGGCCATAGAGACAGGAACTTCAGCGAGCATTACTGACAGACTGGGAAGAGACGAGCCGCACTAATGGAGAATATGAGGAAAATCATTAACATTCAAGCATGAAAACCTATTCTATTAGATACAAAATCAAGACTCTGTAAAAGGGCACAATAGGTCTCCTTTAAAGATGTTTGAGTTTGAACCCAAAGTGGCTCCTTCATCCAGATGTGTTTGAAAGCAGCTGCTTGTCAGTACTGAATATATGCCATGTTTGATGAAGTATACATCAAACATGGCATATACATCTAGGATGACCGAGGATGAGTAAATCATGGGCTAATTTTCATTTTTGGGTGAACTTTTCATTCCAGCTCTGTTCGGAATACCATTGAATGTAAAGGAACTTATTTTTGTAAATGTTTCAGTATTATACATAATTTCTGAATGTAATAAATGTTTTTTACTTATACACCAATGCAACTAGTTTTTGTTTTTTCAACAATGCAATTTTGACCCAGTGTGACTAATTTTCCAGAATATTACCATACATTAAAGCGTAACTTACTTCCGTTTCAGTATCTTCATAATATTCAGAAGACAGGACCAAGCCCTTATGTCACATTTCCAACTGGAAAACTCCAGAAGGTCCATTGAAATGGTGAGAGCTTCTTCTAGATCGCTCATGAGTTCTGGGGAAACAAAAGCAGAAACTGATTTAAATCAAAGACTTTATACATTTCAGTTGCTGGTGGGTGATGAGTCTAACAAATAAACCCAACAGACCTACAGTGAAGGAGGATCCCGAGCCACCCAGAACACAGCAACATGCTAAAAGCCAATCAGAAAAGTCTAGTTTCCATACGTACTGGTGCACAGCAGGAGAGAGCAGAGCTCCAGCATCAGCTCATGACTCGGGACTAAAGTCGCAGAATCTGAGCAGAACAGAAACCAGAATAAATTAATCATTTTAAATCAGAAACTTACTGCACGCTCTGATTGGCTGAACATTTCATACCCTTAATGAACCGATGAGTCGCTCTTGTGGGGCATCGTGTCTCTTGAGGAACTGGTACAAGTACACATGAGCGTTGGGATTGGTTGGGAATTCCTTGTTGTAGCGTAATTCTCCAGAATCTGCAGAGCGCCTTCCTCATCGTCGTAAAACTCCAGCATCTGCAGTGGACGACACATAGGAATCACATTTTAGGAATAATGTCATTTTGGTCTAAACGAGGCATTTAAACAAAGACAATCGTCACATTGCACAAGGTAAGATGGTGTCTCACATCAATGTAGCTCAACACAAAAGGGTCCCAGACTCCAGGCTGAGTGATGATATCCTTCAGGGTCACAGAAGCTTGTCTGAAGTAGCTGTGCATCTCATGGTTACTGCTCGCCTCATCTGACACCAGAAACACGGACAAGGACAAACTGATCAAAAGTGACAGTAAAGACATCTGTAATGTTACAAAAAGATTTCAGTTTCGAATGAATGCTGTTCTTTGGAGCGCTCTATTCATCAAAGAACCAATGCAATTCGGCACTATCCAGTCACCACACGTTTATTTATAGCCTACTACTAAATAATATTTGTAGCTTTAAAGCAATATTTTATAGTTATCTAAAGGCCTACTGTAATTGAGACATTTATTCAAGAAATTAATTACAAACAGAAACACGCACAGTACAGAGAAACACCAGTGAGCGAGAGGAGCATAGAGTGCAATATTGAGCGTCTCCATTGTTGTCTTGAGGTTTCTTCCCGGGAGCGAACACGTCACAATATTCCTCATTTCAATAATTCATACGCAAAATGAAGAGGCGGGACCGGGTTGAGTGAGTTAGTAGTGTGTTGAAACTAGTGGTTATGTTAAAGGGCGGGACATTCCCGAATAGTGCTGGGCGGTATGACCAAAAATTTATATCACGGTATTTTTCTAAATTATATCGTTTTGCGGTATATGACGGTATTTTTTCCCTATACATGACCGGGTGTTAACCACATTTTCTACTGATTGAGAGCGGAAATACGCAGGAGATTGACTAGAATGCCCTATTTTACTAATCCCATAAATCCACACTAGAGTTATTAACTAAATACAGGTTTGCAAAGTCCCACAAAATGATGCTGTGGGGAGACAACAACCAATAAAACACGCTCATTAGACACATGAATATTAAAATATGACCACGGAGAGAGAATGAGGGCACATTAAGCATTTTGAAAATCTAACCCTATATAACGTTAACAACAAACAAACGAGGAGAAACGCGGAAGAACATTTAAAAGGTCTAAGGATATTTTCAATACATTTAAGAACACGTGTCAGGTAAACACAGAAAGAATAAAGCAGTTAATTTTTTCCCAGTCTATTTATTAACTGACATCGTTGTCGTCCGTTTAGCAGAGTAATCTATGGTGTCATCGCAGTCGCGATGTATCAGTGTCCTTTGCATACATTTAATTTGAAGAAGACGGGATGAAATATGCGCGCATACACGCTGCTATTTCATGTTTAGACCATTAGAGTATATGAAATAGGTCCATAAGAAACTCAAACGCGCTCGCTCCGCTCTGAATCTGATCCATGTGGAGAACGCTGTTAATCTCATCACGCGCCTGCACAGAAACCGTTCTCATGCGCACGCCGCGTGAAGTTTGAATTCTCTGCTGTAATCAAGGGCTGAATCCGAAATCTCCCAGTGTAACCTCAAATAGGGCATTATTTGAAGGGACAGCCATTTGTAGTGGTGTTCGAAACCACAGTGGACGTTATTGAGTGCACTCATTCAATCCCACAATGCAAAGCAATAATGAGTGTACAGCCGATGTACACAGAGCGGCTGTCTGACTTCACTCACTCCTTCAAGTGAACAATAAGTGGATAATGTAGGGAGTAGTGAATACGATTTCGGATTCAGCCTTGCGATCTCAGCTGTGCTCTCACTACAGTGCAACAGTGAAAAGGGACCCCTCTCAAACAGTGTCGCGCTGCGCCACGTTCCCAACGTTGTTTAAGCGACATGCACTCACCTAAAGGATTATTAGGAACACCTGTTCAATTTCTCAATGCAATTATCTAATCAACCAATCACATGGCAGTTGCTTCAATGCATTTAGGGGTGTGGTCCTGGTCAAGACAATCTCCTGAACTCCAAACTGAATGTCAGAATGGGAAAGAAAGGTGATTTAAGCAATTTTGAGCGTGGCATGGTTCTTGGTGCCAGACGGGCCGGTCTGAGTATTTCACAATCTGCTCAGTTACTGGGATTTTCACGCAAAACCATTTCTAGGGTTTACAAAGAATGGTGTGAAAAGGAAAAACATCCAGTATGCGGCAGTCCTGTGGGCGAAAATGCCTTGTTGATGCTAGAGGTCAGAGGAGAATGGGCCGACTGATTCAAGCTGATAGAAGAGCAACTTTGACTGAAATAACCACTCGTTACAACCGAGGTATGCAGCAAAGCATTTGTGAAGCCACAACATGCACAACCTTGAGGCGGATGGGCTACAACAGCAGAAGACCCCACCGGGTACAACTCATCTCCACTACAAATAGGAAAAAGAGGCTACAATTTGCACAAGCTCACAAAAATTGGACAGATGAAGACTGGAAAAATGTTGCCTGGTCTGATGAGTCTGAATTTGGTGTAAACAGAATGAGAACATGGATCCATCATGCCTTGTTACCACTGTGCAGGCTGGTGGTGGTGGTGTAATGGTGTGGGGGATGTTTTCTTGGCACACTTTAGGCCCCTTAGTGCCAATTGGGCATCGTTTAAATGCCACGGCCTACCTGAGCATTGTTTCTGACCATGTCCATCCCTTTATGACCACCATGTACCCATTCTCTGATGGCTACTTCCAGCAGGATAATGCACCATGTCACAAAGCTCGAATCATTTCAAATTGGTTTCTTGAACATGACAATGAGTTCACTGTACTAAAATGGCCCCCACAGTCACCAGATCTCAACCCAATAGAGCATCTTTGGGATGTGGTGGAACGGGAGCTTCGTGCCCTGGATGTGCATCCCACAAATCTCCATCAACTGCAAGATGCTATCCTATCAATATGGGCCAAAATTTCTAAACAATGCTTTCAGCACCTTGTTGAATCAATGCCACGTAGAATTAAGGCAGTTCTGAAGGCGACAGGGGTTCAAACACAGTATTAGTATGGTGTTCCTAATAATCATTTAGGTGAGTGTATACCGGTATTGCGGTATAATCAAAATTCATATCATAACAAAAATAAATACCGGTATTCGCTATGAACCGGTATAGCGCCCAGCACTACGCTCAAAACACTTGACCAATCGCAACACACTGCTCCAGTATGTAATTTGTCAGAGAGAACACTGTGCTTCATCCTTAAATATAGATGCAAGAAAGAACTTTGATAAAATATCTTCCTACCGCCTGCAGAGGACATCTTCTCACACCAGATCAAGTAATCTAGGAAACCGCTGTAGGCGTGGATGATTTTTTTGGTGTCGCCCTGAGCAATCGAGAAGTTGCCATATCTCCAGCTCTCTCCGATGGACAGCTGCCGCTTGGCTTCTTCCATCTGCCCGGTCAGCATGAGATGAAAGCAATGCTCCAAACAGATCTACAACATTCACATGACATACTGATACAAATGCATGCCTTGAATGCAGTGTAAATGCTGCAAAAGGGAGGTTTGAGCTTCTTAATGCAATGCATACCTTCGAGAAGTTTTTGACTCCATTGTTTTTCAACTGTTCATACACAGCGTTGAAATCTTCAGCGCTGGCGTTAGGGAGATGACGCAGAATTTCTGTGCCTAATCTCCACGTGATCTGACGGACATAATCATGCAGTCAGCAGTGAAACTCTTCATCCGTACAGTAGCAAACACACACGACAGCAACAAAAAGCGAATAGAGGATCCAACAGGAAAGTCAGGACGAAGATGACGTCATGGTTTTATGATAATAAAAATAAATGCATGGCCTGAAAAAGCAGCATTCAATTCCTTTATCCTTATAAAACAATGTTAAACCTTATACAGTGCATTCAACTTTGCAAGCACATAGTATGGCGTCATTCCATGTCAAATCAACCAAATTTATTCGATTCTTCCCCGGCTCGATTGTTTGATTTTGTCTGTATTTTTTCTAAAGAAAGACGAACATAAATCGTGATGAAAGCCGAAATATTAAACGTAATGGCTGTATATTTACTGATAATCCACTATTTTGCAAGGCAAGGGGGGTAAAAATGACTTTAAAAAGAGATGGCAGCATCATTTTATTTTTCACAGAGATTGACAGGTCTATTGGTTAAATCTGTTGACTTTAGCAATCTTTGTTGCATTAAATGCAAACGGTGACCGTTCAAAAACGGGGAAACGCACATCTTGTTCTTGTTCTTTTGCCCCAACTAAAAATGTATACAATTGACTAATTTACTCACAAAGCCACATTAAGATTCTCCGTATCTCCAGGATTGAACCATATAGGGCCTTTAAAATGAAGATAACAAAATAAGTTTATTAAGAGCCAAAATTTAAAAGGATATTAAAGGTGCAGTGTGTAATATTTATGAGGATCTATTGACAGAAATGCAACTATGTTTTCAGTGGAGTATAAAGACCATACATAATGAACCGTTATGTTTTTACTACCTTAGAATGAGCCGTTTCTATCTACACACACCACGGTCCCCTTACAGTGAAGTCGCCATGTTTCTCTGGTAGCCCTAAAGGGACAAACTTCTCTACAGAGCACTAGCTGCTCTCTCCGATGACGACATCTTTGTCCTGTGTCGGCCACCGTAGCTTCTCTGTGTGCTTCGAAAGGGAGGGGCGAGCGGTTGCAATTCACAACCTCACCACTAGATAAAATTCACACACTGCACCTTTAAGATATCTTTAAAACGTCTCGAGTTACAGGCATGCAATCCTTTTCCCCATTTTTGAACAGTCACTGTTGACATATAAAGCAAAGATTGCAACAGATTTAACTAATAGACCTACCAATCTCTGTGTAATAATAAAATAATGCTGCCATCTTTCTAAAGTCATGTTTACCCCCTTGTGGATTACTCAGTAAATATACATCCAGGACATTTAATATTTTGGACTTCTCATTAATTTATGCATTTCTTTCACCAGAAAAAAACAATATGATCATCAAACTCCAGATTTTTAGCAGGGGACGTCTGGTACAGTTGACATGGGATGACCCAATGGCAAAGCAGCATTTATGATCAAAAATATGATTCATAAAGCAACATTACGCAGTGCCTCCAGTTTTCGCGATGGCTGAATAAAACACAAAAGCGTCACATTTTTTTATGATCCTGCATAATTTGACTGGCTGCGGATGTTTGCCGCCTGTCAGCGCTCAGCGAGAATACAGAAATGTGTTTATAGGCTTATTGCCCTTGAACAATCAAAACCAAATACACACATAATCATCACTAAATGTCCGTCTCGCGGTTATGTGAATAAGTTAGGGACGCCGTGACAGCATTGGGTCTTTAAAGTGAAAGCTACATAATGTAGACAAACAGTAGCCTAAAGCACTTGTATTTATTTGTCCTCTTATCATTTGTTCGTTAGTTCTTATTTCATTACTGACTGTTTAATTCATTGACAACTTTTTACTTATATTAGGCAATTGCGGTGATATCCTTCTCCCAGTCATATCTCCCACCCTAAGTGGTCAGGTTATTAAAGCCACATAGCTATTTTTAAGTAAGATACCAAAATAAACAAGATTTGTGCATTTTGTGCATCTAACACAATACAGAATATGGTAAATGTGGTATGCTAATTATTAAAAATTGCAACATTTTCGCATTTTACCACCACAAAATCAGTCATTTCGATCGCAGAAATAATATTGTGAAATCCTGGATTATGTAAAGAGTGTCACAGCAGATATAACACATGTTGTTTATTTAAAAGGCTGTTGTACCTCAGAAGCTGTTGTATTCACTGTATAGGCATCCATGGCCTCCAGTGTCTGAATGTAGGAGTTGTAATAAACCGCAGCCTCCTGCCAGTTATGAAGCAGCATCGCATCTCTGATCCGCTTTAGACACCTTCTGTTCGACTTGAGAAAGCTGGTAGTTGTGCGTACACCTGAACAGGAACATCAGTGGGATTGAGTTGCCTTGACCACATAAACATGTAAATATGATAACAGCAGAACATCACCTTTGTCGTCCTTATAATAGTGGATGATGGGCTTCTTAATCCGTTCCCGATTTGTCGTTTCATCCTCTGGAAAATCATGTGCAATACTGAACTCATCCTCGATATCATCCATAACTCACTTGCTCTCCTCTTGAGAGTATTATGACGATCGTGTGTCTCAACACGTGCTCCTCATCAAAACAAGCCGGCCGACAGCGCCACCTGCCGCACGGGCGGACAATAACAGACAACGCGCAGGCTGTTCACTCGACGGAAGACGGATGAATGCTTGTCAATAATCAATACCAGGGGGGTATTCCAGAAAGCAAGGTTAATTTACCGTCAACTCTCGGTTGATTAACCCAAAACTTGCTTACTCGAGGTATGCTGGTGCCAAAAACAAACGTAACAACTCGCCTACTTATACTAACAGCTACGACCTAAAAGTATGTACTCTTTTTGTGAAGAGAATTTGTGCAGCAGAAGAGTGTGCAAGCTTTGGGACATACTACTACGTCATTTATAACGGACTTTGTCGCTTAGTTACGTGCATCCCGTCTGCCCTGTCAATCATCGTCACAGTTCAAATCCTCCACATTCAGTTTTTACCGTATCGGGGAGAAATGTAGTAGCACGTCGATTTGCCATTTGTGGGTCTTTAATGCAGAGACTCTCCTCGTGTGTTTGCGATTTAAATTACTCAAAGTTAATGGCCAAAGACAGTTGAGGTTATCTGCTAACTTACTCTTAAACATAGCCAGGTATGTGACATAACCTGCTTTCTGGAATACCCCACTCCCCCCACATCTTGATCCGAGTACATAAACCGTAATATGGAGGATTAAATAATTGATTTTAAACATTAAATGTAAGATAATGTAACGTATCAATGTACCACAATAACAGATTTTACATGACTTCAAAACAATACAGGATTTTAAAAATATGATTAACATTAAAAAACGAGCCTACAACATTAAAAAATTAACATTATATTTGTTTCTTACCACTGCATTAGATGCGCTTCTCTTTTGCTCACTAATTAAACAAAAACTTCTCAGTTAGCTTCATGTTCTATTACAAACCCGATTCCAAAAAAGTTGGGAGACTGGACAAATTGTGAATAA
>CM031962.1:784463-786963 GCA_018749465.1 Paracanthobrama guichenoti | reverse complement strand
TGCTACAAGTGCAGTACGGAAGACCCGTCCTGCGAGCCCAGCCCAAAGCGCTCAGGGATGAACACTTGAAATGGGCTGACATAGGAAACACTAGAGAAGAATTTGCCCTGTATGGTGAGGCTCAGACCAATGAGGCCAAAACCCCTGAGGCATGCCCTCTGTGGGGCATGAGCCCTGAACAGGCTTGACTGTAAGGAGTCATAGACTGTTTAACCAGACAAAATCCGTGGTTATAAAACCAGGGAAAGGTAGACAGAGAGGACAAGCCAGCCGCTGTGCAAATGTCACCAATGGATAATCCAGCCTAAGGAAGTGAAAGCACGAACGCATCTGCTATCCAATCAGCTAGTCTCTGCTTTGTAACTGGCAGCCCTTTAGTGCGGCCTGTGAAGCATTCAAAGAGCTGCTCTGACGGTTCAGATTGGCTAGACCGCTCTACATACACTAGCCTGGCTCCGCCCTCCTACATACGTCCGCTCAATTTTCATTTTCCTTCAGTACTCCGTCTGGGATTGCAGTATATTCTCTGGTTTTCTCCAGTCAAATTTTTAGCAATCCAATCAGCGAACAGAGAGAGTGGCTGAGAATGATGACATTGATGTCATGCGCTAGTTTGAGATGACATACGTCACGACCAAACGTTAGCGATTGGTTATGGCAGATCCAGAGCGGCTCTGGGCAGATCCAAGTTTTGGTTTTAAACTTCAACAGAGTAACCGCCTTCAAGGAAGTTAATGCTTGTCACTGGAGAGTGGCCAGACTCTCTGTACAAATGAAATGTTGTACAAATATTGTCTCTGGACAATACGAGAGTCTGGTAGGACCAGGCTATACATACACTATATTGCCAAAAGTTTTAGGACACCTGCCTTCACATGCATGTGAACTTTAATGCCGTCCTATTTTTAATCCGTAGGGTTTAATATGGAGTCGACCCACCCTTTACAACTATAACAGCTTCAACTCTTCTGGGAAGGCTTTCCACAAGGGTTTAGGAGTGTGTTTATGGGAATTTTTGACCATTCTTCTAGAAGCGCATTTGTGAGGTCAGGCACTGATGTTGGACGAGAAGGCCTGGCTCTCAGTCTCCGCTCTAATTCATCCCAAAGGTGTTCTATCGGGATGAGGTCAGGACACTGTGCAGGCCAGTCAAGTTCCTCCACACCAAACTCGTCACTCCAGAGAACACGTCTTGACTACGCTAGAGTCCAGTGGCGGCGTGCTTTACTCCACTGCATCCCACTTGCATTGCACTTGGTGATGTAAGGCTTGGATGAGCTGCTCGGCCATGGAAACCCATTCCATTAAGCTCTCTACACACTGTTCTTGAGCTTATCTGAAGGCCACAGAAGTTTGGAGGTCTGTAGCTATTGACTCTGCAGAAAGTTGGCGACTTCTGCGCACTGTGCACCTCAGCATGCACTGACCCCACTCTGTGATTTTACGTGGCCTATCACTTCATGGCTGAGTTGCTGTTGTTCCCAATTGCTTCCACTTTGTTATAATCCCACTAACAGTTGAGTGTGGAATATTTAGTAGTGAGGAAATTTCAGGAATGGACTTATTGCACAGGTGGCAACCTATCACGGTACCACGCTTGAGTTCACTGAGCTCCTGAGAGCGACCCATTCTTTCACAAATGTGTGTAGAAGCGTCTGCAGGCCTAGTGCTTGATTTATACACCTGTGGCCATGAAGGGATTGAACACCTGAATTCAGTGATTTGGAGGGGTGTCCCAATACTTTTGAAAATATATTGTGTATATTCTGAGGGGCCGGATCGGGCAGACTAGTTGCAAGAACTGCTCAAGAAATGCAATTATCCCTTTTGTTTGAGAAAGAAGGTCCCTCCTTAGTGAAATTGGCCAGGCTTTCAGTACCAGAAAAACTGCCATTATTTCCAGACAGTTGATGTGCCATCATTGCGCAGGCCCCAACCAGGAACCGAACACCGGTCTGCTGTCGTGACAGGGCACCCCAAACTGAGCTGAAAGTGTGTTCTTGACTACTCATCATGACTACTTTCCTTCTGAGACTTTGAAGGACGCAGCAAGCTACTCTGTCTCCACTTTCAGTCAGCTTTCCAGCGATAACCCAGCCCGCATCTTGGCAGTCGAAAAACTGCACCGAGGAACAATAATTGTTAGTTGGTAGACAGCAAACTCTTGGCTAGATTGCCTGGGGCTCAGAATTATTCCAAACGGCTGAGGAGCAAGGATCTGTGTTTGCACAGTTTGTGCTTCAACTGGGCTAAAAACAAGCCAGTCGTTGAGGAGGTAATTGAGGATGAGCACTCCTTCTCATCTCAGGGAAGAGGGCAGCATCCATGCACTTCATAAAAGTGATGTGAGGTGCCAGAGATAGTCCGAAAGGAAGGACAGTATATTGGTAAGCCACCCCTTTGAACACAAATCTGTGATGAGGGGATATCTGGTTATGAAAGTAAGCATCTTTCAGATCCACCGACAAAAACCAACACCCCTGGGCAGATCTATGAGAGG
>CM031962.1:748083-758488 GCA_018749465.1 Paracanthobrama guichenoti | reverse complement strand
GTGAGTGAGTGAGTGAGTGAGTGGCTGAATGAGTGAGTGGCTGAGTGAGTGAGCGAGTGAGTGTGTGAGTGACTGAGTGACTGAGTGAGCGAGTGGGTGGCTGAGTGAGTGTGTGAGTGGGTGAGTGGCTGAGTGAGTGAGTGGGTGAGTGAGTGGGCGTGTGAGTGGCTGAGTGAGTGTGTGAGTGTGTGAGTGGCTGAGTGAGTGAGTGGGTGGGTGGGTGTGTGAGTGGCTGAGTGAGTGGGTGAGTGGCTGAGTGGCTGAGTGAGTGGGTGAGTGGCTGAGTGGCTGAGTGAGTGGGTGAGTGGCTGAGTGAGTGAGTGGGTGGGTAGGTGAGTTGCTGAGTGAGTGTGTGAGTGAGTGAGTGGGTGGGTGAGTGGCTGGGTGGCTGAGTGAGTGTGTGAGTGGGTGAGTGGCTGAGTGAGTGAGTGGGTGAGTGAGTGGGTGTGTGAGTGGCTGAGTGAGTGTGTGAGTGGCTGAGTGAGTGAGTGAGTGAGTGAGTGGGTGAGTGGGTGTGTGAGTGGCTGAGTGAGTGGGTGAGTGGCTGAGTGAGTGGGTGAGTGGCTGAGTGAGTGGGTGAGTGAGTGGGTGGGTAGGTGAGTTGCTGAGTGAGTGTGTGAGTGAGTGTGTGAGTGAGTGAGTGGGTGGGTGGGTGACTGGCTGGGTGGCTGAGTGAGTGGGTGAGTGGCTGAGTGAGTGAGTGGGTGGGTGAGTGGGTGTGTGAGTGGCTGAGTGAGTGAGTGGGTGGGTGAGTGGCTGAGTGAGTGGGTGAGTGGCTGAGTGGGTGGGTGAGTGGCTGAGTGGGTGGGTGAGTGGCTGAGTGAGTGTGTGGGTGGGTGAGTGGCTGAGTGAGTGTGTGAGTGGGTGGGTGAGTGGCTGAGTGAGTGTGTGGGTGGGTGAGTGGCTGAGTGAGTGTGTGGGTGGGTGAGTGGGTGAGTGAGCGAGTGAGCGAGTGAGTGAGTGAGTGGGCGGGTGGCTGAGTGAGTGTGTGAGTGTGTGAGTGGGTGTGTGAGTGGCTGAGTGGGTGGGTGGCTGAGTGAGTGTGTGAGTGGCTGAGTGAGTGAGTGGGTGGGTGAGTGGCTGAGTGAGTGTGTGAGTGGCTGAGTGAGTGTGTGGGTGGGTGAGTGGCTGAGTGAGTGTGTGAGTGGCTGAGTGAGTGTGTGGGTGGGTGAGTGTGTGAGTGAGTGTGTGAGTGGGTGGGTGAGTGGCTGAGTGAGTGGGTGAGTGGCTGAGTGGGTGAGTGAGTGAGTGAGTGAGTGAGTGGGTGGGTGAGTGGCTGAGTGAGTGAGTGAGTGAGTGAGTATGTGCGCGTGTGAGTGAGTGAGTTTATGTGAGCGTGTGTGTGTCTTACTCATGGTGCAGCTTGAGCGAGTGTGGAATGGGGATCTGGAGTTTGGAGTTGTCATTCTGGGCTTTGCGGTTCAGGTGAATCCAAATGCAGGTCATTGCGAAGGCATGCGTGGACTGGGGCTTATTGATGTCCGGCACTGGAATGCACTACACACACAAAACAAAGTCAAAAGCATTTAAAAATACTGTCAAGACGCATACAAGAGCCAGTGAAGCATCTGCACAGTTTCATTCTTCTCTTCATTCTGAGCACAAAGACATAAGTACAGGTATGCATCATAATTTGAGTGTGGAGAAGATTTTCAGTAAATTACATTTTAAATATCAGTCTGTTCCTCATGATGTAACATATCTTGCTAGCATGTATCTTTAAATGCAAATGAGCTGCTCTGGATCTCAGACGGAGCGTCCTGTGAGTGTTAAACCAAGTTTTCTTTCACATCTTATTTTGTTTAAACTGTCAAACACACAAAAGGTTATGTCATAAACAGTCAGTTATGTCTGTGAACGTAAAGAAATCTCATGTGTGCATTAGATCTGTGTATTAAAGTGACAGCAGCGTAATATACAGCACCTACTGCTAAATCTGCTGTTAATATGAATCAAACAAGAGACCAACAGAAAATCACTCACTGCTCTTGACTGAGTAACTTTAGTAGCTTTAATAAGAATACATTTCTTACTCGAATGCTGCTGTTAAATGCTCTGCAGAGGAGATAAACATGGCGGACTGTGTACAGCTCACTGAGGGGCGGGGTCTACACTAATAGGGTGGAGTCCGTCAGCAGTCATGGGTGAGTCTATGCTAATAGGGCAGAGTCGGTCAGCTGTCGTGGATGGGATCTATGCTAATAGGGCAGAGTCGATCAGCTGTCGTGGATGGGATCTATGCTAATAGGGCAGAGTCCGTCAGCAGTCATGGGTGAGTCTATGCTAATAGGGCAGAGTCCGTCAGCAGTCGTGGGTGAGTCTATGCTAATAGGGCAGAGTCCGTCAGCAGTCATGGGTGGAGTCTATGCTAAAAGGGCGGAGTCTGTCAGCAGTCATGGGTGGGACCTGGGCAATGTGAATGCTAGAATCTGCAAATGGCTGAGACACTGCTTATGATTTTTGGGGAGTAAAAAAAAAAAAAGAGGAGTGGATGGGTTTTCAAGATTATAGGGTGGTTGTGTAACACACTGGACACACTTATGTTCAAACCATGTAAAAGTGAATTTTGCATAATAGATCCCCTTCAAAATTTGCTGAAGGATATCTTACATGTTAGTGTGTCCAGAAAATAACAACTCGTTCACTCTGATTCCCTGAAATTGCATAAAGCCGTATAATAAGATCAAAGCTTCCATTTTGAAAGAAAAAAAACCTTTTACCATTTTCATGTATGATATGCATCAATGGGGTCATTAGCGTCCTTCAGTGAAGCGTGAGCTGCCGTTACACAGGAACTAACAGCAGGACTTAAAGGGATCTGCTTTCTGTCAATACAGACTCCTCAGCTTGTTTGATGGAGAAATCTCTAATGCTTTCCTCTGGGCGAGCATCTAATTGCCTTGTGCTCGTTACATCCGTTGGTTAAACTAATGGCTGCTGGGCAGTCGCAGCACATCTGTCTTTCACAGATGCTGTGGGCCAACGGCTGGAAAACAGCAGCCCAGCGCACGGAGCCAACAGCTCGTCTTTCATCAGCTGTCCTGCTGGGGTTCATACACGGACAACTCTGACGGTTACACACTGCGTGCAAACATCACTAAATCACACCAACTGCCCAAATTACTATTTTAGGGAGCTAATATTGGCAGCACTAATAACACCTGTCTGTTGAGTATATGGTAGCTTTAAAACATTCAGTGGGTATTCACTAAATCTGCTGCCTGCGCTGCTTCAGTGCCAGATTCATGAAAGGAAATATACACAAATGTGTACTAAACACTATTCGCACTTCACAGTTCGGATCTCAACATGATGAAAGTGTCCTTTACTACAGCACACATTTGGATATAGCGCTCTGATCAACATCGGCTCATGATCTATAGAAAGTGTACACAAACATCCTTGATATAAGTGTTCATTTACCACCTGCTTTCAAGTGGCAGTAGTAGCGTGATGTAAATTGGTAAAAAGCAGAGTTTTGTGAATAAAGCTCAAACAGTAATGAGCCTAATTTAGACAGAAAAGATATGACTTTCACTATATATGAAAGGGATGATTGTGTTCACTTTCTAGTAATCATGAGAGCAGTAAATCAGCCGATGTTGATCAGAATGTAATGAGAGTTCATTTAAATATTCAAAGTGCTATTTCAGTGCGGATTGCGCCGCCTTGTTTGCCAATGATTAGCGAATAAAGGTGCACATTATTAAAATCCCGCTTGCAAAAACAGATCCGGTGTCCTCTGTCAATAGTGTAGAAAAACCGGGCAGCTTTCAGTTGGTAATCAACTTATTTAATGTCTTTTTTGCTGGGTTTTCTCTCCTTTATTGAAATAGGATCGTATAGAGAACTGACAGGAAGTGAAGTAGGAAAGAGGGGGGACAGGATCGGGAAAGGGACCTGAGCCAGGACTCAAACTTGGATAACTTGAACAGCGCTACATGTGAGCAACTCAAATATGAGGAAATCTGCATGAGGAAATCCAAACTAAACTCATGAATTCCTACTGAAATGATTAAATTACGCTGAGCACCGGTACATTTGACCGCACTTACTAATCCAAATGCGATTGCTCTGATCCAATTTGTGTGTCCTGTGGCTCGCTTTCATTTTCCAGAACATCTGCATTGGTTTCTAATGGCAATCACATTGGTATGCCTAATGCCTACACCAAAAAACAACAACTACCACGACTGATGAGGCAGCGCAGAAACGCAGGAGTCCACCATGCAAGCCTTTATTTCCAATCAGAGCGTTCAGACTGAAACAGATCTGCAGAAATGTCATTTGAAAAGGATTTTCAACCACATATGAATGTAGCTTAAAACGGATTTGTAAGAAACGTATTTAATGTTACTTTTTGACGTTCACACTTGCTAAATATGATCAGATATTCACAAAAATTGGCATGATTGTGCCACTGACCATCTGTTTTTAAGGTACGTCTAACAGTATTCAGGTACAGAAATTAAAATAATC
Organism: Paracanthobrama guichenoti; assembly: GCA_018749465.1. Classification (NCBI taxonomy): domain Eukaryota; kingdom Metazoa; phylum Chordata; class Actinopteri; order Cypriniformes; family Gobionidae; genus Paracanthobrama; species Paracanthobrama guichenoti. Next base: position 754,009 of record CM031962.1, on the reverse strand, counting down.
AAATGTAAAATAATGTCTTCCCTGTTGTCACTTTAAGACTGAACGCACGGACCCAATATAATGATACACGCACCAAGTGTTTATGTTCACGTAAGCCATAAGCGACCATGTTTTAAGAGGATACTCACCGAGACGGCCATCTTGACATCATTTAGCATGTATGTGTCCGTTCAAGCACAAATAGGCAGGGAAGAGAACTGAATTAGGTGTTTGCATGCTGTCTGTGCGGCACAAGTTTGAGCTATCTTTTGTGGAAACACTTCACACACGGCCTGAACGACACACACTGCCGGCTCATCTGGAGACGCTTTCATCAGCCTCACACATGGCCCATTTCTTACTCTTCAGTTTACTACACACTCACTGGATAGCATGGAGTGCTTTAGTGTGCTAAAACTATAATCTCCAGCATCTATCCTCCTCATTACTTCAACACGATTAGACAGGCCAAACAGATGAGCACTGAATAGGCATCACTATGCCGGTTATTGTCAGAAGACAAAAAAGAACAATAGAACCAAAATGTGAGCAAAATCATAAATTAGTATGAAAGCAACACAAGTTGACCTAAAATGACCTCAGTTTGAGCTATCTTTTGTGTATTCTTGCGCTAGAATTGTATAAAATTACTGACAGGACCTAAAACACATGCAAATGATGATGAACTTTCGCTCTATAATGGTTAAACTTTGTAATCAAGCCGAGAATCAGATGCATTTCGTAACGTGGTGCCTCAACTACGATCCCTATACTTGACATCACATCCTGCAGTGTGACCATCAGAGATGCGACATCGTTGCTAAACCGATAGAGTCCCCATGTGTCCCAGAGCCAGGCACTGAAGCCTGCACTAAGTGCAGTGTGAGCCAAAGCGTCTGCTAAGTGATAACTAATAACCGACTGAATAATAGAGGTGTAACCCGCTAGCAGAGCAGACAGGAGTAAATGAAGCCTTGATCAGATGACCTTCACCTACAGCATGTTTAGAGTGTCACATTAGGAATTCATGAGCTCCTGCTGAAATAAAAGCAGCAGCAGAGCCATTCACCTCTTTCTCAGGATACAGCAGGTCGAACAGCTTCATGACAGGCAGGAAGTCAGCCAGAGCGTTCTTCTGAATGCTCCCAGAGATGAACTGCAGCAGCACCCACATCAGGTGATCCCGTCCCTTGATCAAGCCCCGACCGGCCAGCTGTTCAGAACAAGAGGGACAAAAACACGGTCAATGAAACACAGGCCAGAAGTGATCGGAGAGGAGGAGAAGGGTAATTCATATGTGAGAATGTGTGCTTTTGTGTGGCTCTGTCCCAAACGGTGCACTCTATGAGTCTTACAGTCTACTGATAATATACTGTTGTGGTGTTCCCTGTTGTGTTTGGAGCTTGTCCACTTTGAGATGTCATTGTATGGCCGGCAGTGAAGAGAGCAAGTCATTGGGGTTTGGATAAGCCTTGCAGAGAAGGAGCTGAAGGCACCATTTGGGACATTGACACATGTGAGCGTTTACCTTCTGATGGAGCGACAGCACCATGTGAGGGAAGCTGGCGAACTGGAACAGGACGAAGAAGATGAGCTGGCTGGAGAGGTGCTGCCACAGGAGCTGACTGGTGCCGCCGTCGTCGAACTGCTCCTCCGTCTCGGACCGCTCCATAGCGTACACCACCAGATCCACCAGCTGGTCCTCCAGAACCGGACATCTCTGCTTGTGCTGCAATAGGGCAGAACAGTGGACAGGAGCACACTCTTACACAGACCAGAACCACTACACACACCAGTAACTGGGCCTGTGGAAACACTTCACACACGGCCTGAACGACACACACTGCGGCTCATCTGGAGACGCTTTCATCAGCCTCACACATGCCCCATTTCTTACTCTTCAGTTTACTACACACTCACTGGATAGCATGGAGTGCTTTAGTGTGCTAAAACTACAATCTCCAGCATCTATCCTCCTCATTACTTCAACACGATTAGACAGGCCAAACGGATGAGCACTGAATAGGCATCACTATGCCGGTTATTGTCAGAAGACAAAAAAGAACAAGAGAACCAAAATGCGAGCAAAATCATAAATTAGTATGAAAGTGACACAAGTTGACCTAAAATGACCTCAGTTTTTATACTGTCAGCTGGATAGTCAGATTTTTTGATTTCTCAAGACCATCTCAAAATTGGCTCTGGCCGCCCTGCCAACGACGCTGTAGAAAGATTCGTGGACGCGCTGGCGCTCTGACGTAGATCGAATGCTTGGTCTTTTTTTAAACTATTTAAAGGGGCCGCAAAGCAAACAAGCATTGTTGATTGGCAGACTGACCACAAGTAGGGTACAAGTTACCCTCATTAAATCTTTTAAATGTGAAAGTAAGAATGAATTGCATTCCCGCTGAAAAACAAGCGCTCTAGCACCTATAAAAGTGTTGCGCGCCTTCTTACCAAATTACACATCACTATGAACGAATTTCTCTCAAGCAGAGCACTTCTACATTCCAACTGGTTGCCACCGATTACCATAAAGTTGACCTGATTTCAAATCATCCACGAGAGCTGCGCCACTCTCGCCGGCTCCAATTGAAAATGAATGACTTCCGGCCACTTTGACGCTCTCACCACTGGCGGTGTGAACGCACAGTTAGACTGGATTTTTACACGTTGTTTGGGACACGTCATTACGATGACACCAAAATAATAACCCAGCAAAGTGCAGGGAAACTCATATGTGAAGGCAACATGAAGGAAATAATGTTTAGTTGCCATCAAACTATTATATTAAATACTATTTACTACGCACATGGAAAAAAATATGTTAAGGGTATGATAAAACTAGAAAAATAAAACTAGAAAAATAAATCCAACTAATTTAGGTGACACTTATGACTAATAATAGTCATAAATCCAGCGATTTATGGATGGGTGATTTTTGTACTTTAGTTTGAATAAATGAGGAGGAAGTGTAGAGTGTGTATGTTCTCATGATCAAACCCATTTATTAGAGTAGATCAATGAAACGCTGATTTCTCTTGATATCGCCTGCAAGCAGTGTGTACCTTATCATAGTTTTTAAAACGTACATTGAAATGCAGCACAGGCCTGTCAATTTTCCATCTCAAAAGAAGAAAAGCAAAGAAATGTGAACAAAAGGCAGGTTTTGTGCACTTGTGATCCATAGACAGCTCCGTTCTAAAACGCTTAAGTTGAAAAACACCAAGTAATATTAGAAGTGATATCAAAGCACACCTTATTGATGATGCTCACTATATGCAGGCGAGCAGATGAGCCCAGAATGCAATGCACTAAATGGTTAAGTGTTTTCTTTATAATGGTTTTCAATGGAAAAATGCTTAACTAGAAACTGTGTTGCGTTCATATTCTGGGTTCATCTGCTCGCCTGTATATAGTGTTCATCATTCATAAGCTGTGTACTGATTTAGATAGTGTTAATATATTAGTACTCGGTAAAAATGACTGGCGGTCAATGGAGGAAAGTCTTGTTTTGCCCTGCAGGTGGTCAAATAAGGGCGTGATGTCACATGAAAACTATGAACTGCAGGTGCTCGACTCAAACTGAGCTTTTGCACTCCCCGTTTCAGTTTATACGCCTGTGCTTTTATTCTTAATATCTGACAATTTCACAGAGACAGTTGATAGACATGAGCTGCTGTATTGACTGAACACACGGAGCATATTCACCACGGCCTCACAACGGTCACAGGAGATGGCCAAACACAAATGGGACAGGCCAGTGCCTCTGGCTTCACAGCAAACACACACACACACACCAATGAAAGCATGGCATGAAGATGCTCACAGAAGCCCTGATCTCAGGGAAAGCTGCAGTGCATCACACAGATTTGCAGGAGAGCGTCGCCCCCTGGTGCCCGCGGGTCAGAAGTGCATCAGGTGTGTGTGAGGGACGCTTCCCTCTGCACTGCAGCGTCCCCTGTACGGAGGCATGCAGGGACTGATCTATCAGCGACCGGGCCGCCGGGTGTGTCTGCGCATCCGTGTGCATTTACAGGTACAGTTCGTTTGCCATGTTTAAAGACCCCATGAAATGGGACAGTTTTCTCTTTTTCACTTGTGTATTTCCTATTTAAACAGGAAGGCAGGACCGATTGTCCCATTTGTAACTTGAATGAGCAACTCATCCAGCTATTTTATCTGTACAAAATCTGTCCGTTATGCTGCCTTTTTTTATTCTTCCAGTTATTTACCTATACTGTGACAGTGCTTCAGGCACTCCTTTAACTCACTGTTTTTAAATAAAGACTGAAAGAGTTTAATGATGGTGATGTTGAAGTCATGTGACCACTGCTTTATAACCTACACTTCACTTTTGACTTCTGCTGATTATATCCAAGATTCAAAATTCATTCAATTCCTATTGGGTGTTTGTCAGGGTGAGGCAAACTTACCACAGCTTATTATTTAAATAACGGTTCAGCACTCGATCAACGGATGGAAGCAATGAGCACACTGTAGATTTCATTTTGGAGGATTTGACACTTGCAGACCATAATTACTCCAGCTGATATCCAAAGAGGAATTACACTAGCTTACGGCCGTCACCACACAACAGAACTAATTTAATTCCCTACCCGATTATGTGGCATTTATATTTAAAGGGAGGGACATTCTCGTTCTAAAGAGCATTTCATTTCATTTGCATACGCCCCTGTGAGCGGTGATGTCATCCATATTTCCAGTGCATGTCTGTTAAAACACATTTGGTCATGGTTTATGAGTATATTACCATAAACAGTGCCTGTAGTAAGTCATCATACCCTGTGCAAATCTTCACCTTTTGTCACATTACACCCTGTAAAATAAAATTAAGCTTAACTTTTTTGAGCTGTATTATAACCCTCATCATCAACGTGACATTTTAAAATATTCTGGAGGATTATTAAAAAACTAGAATAACAGGGTTGGAAAAGTCATCATTCCCCTGATTTAATACTTCATAGAGCCAACTATTGCTTTATTCATCTAAGGTCATTAAACCTTTGGGTGTCTTTACTCGCTTTGCACACTTAGATTTGGGAATATTTGCCCATTCTTCCTTGTGTTGCCCCTTTGGCGGTATGTTTAGGATCACAGTCGTGTTGGAAGGTGAATGACCTGTCCATCTTCAGCAGTCTAGCAGAGGGACGCAGGCTTTCCTCAAGAATTTGGGGATCCATTTCCCCTTAAATCCTGAGCAATCGTCCAGTCCTCGCTGAAGAGAACAGCCCCACATCACCATGCTTCAGTAGGTATGGTGTGTTTTGGGATGGTGTGCGGTGTTTGCTTTTCGGCGAACATAGCTCTTGGAGTTCAGTCCAAAAAGGTTATCTTATCAGACCATAGCACCTTTTTCCAGATGGCATCAGTCTTCCAGGTGTGTTTTTGCATAGTGCAAAGGAAACTGAGAGTGGAATATTTTTAGGAAAGGCGCTATGTTTGGGGAAGAGCAAATGATGTGGGGCTGTTCTCTTCAGCAAGGACTGGGCGATTGGTCAGGATTGAAGGGGAAATGGATGCTGCCAAATTCTTGAGGAAAACCTGCGTCCCTCTGCTAGACTGTTTTTTATTTTTTAATAATCCTCCAGAATGTTTTTAAATGTTACTTTCACTTTGATGATGAGGGTTATAACCTGTACATACAGCTCAAAAACTTTAGACTTCATTTATTTTACAGGGTGTAATGTGACAAAAGGTGAAGATTTGCACAGGGTATGATGACTTACTACAGGCACTGTAGACGAGCTCAAAATCAACAGACTAATGCTGCGTTCACACCAAACGCGACTTGAGCGTCAAATTCATGCCTATCATGTCTAGTTGGATGCTTGAAAATTTTGAATCCATTTGCGCAAATAAATCAAGCATTTGAAGCGAAATAGATGCGTGTTCAAGGCACCCCAGGAGCTCGGCTCGCTCTCAC
>CM031962.1:726050-742358 GCA_018749465.1 Paracanthobrama guichenoti | reverse complement strand
ATCTTTGTGCTTGGAGTTATTTGGCTTCAACTGTCTGTTCTGACACGTTCATATGTGAGATTCATGAAGACATGCGTTGGGTCTGTCCTCTACACACGCAGCAGTACCTTATCATAGGGCAGCATTCCCCTCAGGGGGAACCGCAGAGTGCTCGGGTCCAGCTTCCATGAGTTACAGATGGCCCCAGAGTTATTAACCACTGGCAGAAGACTGCAGCGCCCTGAAACACACACACACACACACACACACACACACACACACACACACACACACACACACACACACAATTCATGTACACACATGACTGCCGCAGGGGCTTATGGGATATGAACCACAGTATTCCACAACACTATGAGACGAGGATGTGTCTTACCACAGATGGAGTTAATACGGGCAGTCGGTCTGAAACTATCAACAAAGTCAGATATGAGGCTGCCCAACAGCTGAAAAGCACAAACGGCAGGTTTAAGTTTATGAAGAATAGCTGATGTTCAGTAAGTCTGGTCCCTGGAGTCTGCCGAAGTGTGTTACCCAGTGTGAGAGCGCCCCCTCTGGATACAGCTTCCTGATCTCGGTCACAGCAAAGTACGCGGGCAGCAGACAAGCGTTGCGGTCCAGTATGTACTCCACCACCTTCACACAGGACAATTAAATCACACCCAGGAAACACCAGAAGAGACGTGATCTGTGAACTCAAACATACCTCTCGTGCCGCTAGCAGCTGCTGAACCACAGCCGAGCTCACAAAGTTTGGGACGGTCTGAATCTTGTCCAGCACAGCCTTCAGAATATCCCTGACGCCCTGGAAAACCACACGCAGAGAGAGTTTAAACAGGGCTGCTGTGATTGGTCAGACGGCGCAGTCTGCTGCGATTGACATGGTAAAACCATCAATAGTAGACCAAAGTGGATTTGCTTTGGCAGCAGAAAACAGCAGCTTCTCTGAACAACACAAACTCAACTATGAATTCACAAACACACGTTTGCTGTAAAGCAATGGCTCAATACAAAGCATTACTGGTTTCAGTTTTCAGCAGATTCTAGCTCATGCTTGCAGTTTCTCTCTTCACCTTGTAGTCCACTCCTCCAATGATTTTGCGGATGAGTTTGAAGGTCAAAGCCCAGAGTTGAGTCCTCTCCCACTCCAGACTGTCCGAGCCGATCAGAGCCTGACACACCATCCTGTAAGAACACGTCACAGAGCTGTGTCACATGACCCTAAACATGAGCGCTGAGGCTCTGGGGCTCTCCGGCCTGATGGGAATTGTAAAACTGTCCTGCTCTGTTTGGGTTGAGTTCTGGTTTGTAACTAATGAATAAAGGATTTACTACCTGAGAGTATACACATTTCTATTTATACAGTTGTATACACACTGATCAGGCATAACATTATGACAGGTGAAGTGAATAACACTGATGATCTCTTCATCACGGCTCCTGTTAGTGGGTGGGATATATTAGGCAGCAAGTGAACATTTTGTCCTCAAAGTTGATGTGTTAGAAGCAGGAAAAATGGGCAAGTGTAAGGATTTGAGCGAGTTTGACAAGGGCCAGATTGTGATGGCTAGACGACTGGGTCAGAGCATCTCCAGAACTGCAGCTCTTGTGGGGTGTTCCCGGTCTGCAGTGGTCAGGATCTATCAAAAGTGCTCCAAGGAAGGAACAGTGGAGAACCGGACACAGGGTCATGGGCGGCCAAGGCTCATTGATGCACGTGGGGAGCGAAGGCTGGCCCGTGTGGTCCGATCAAACAGACGAGCTACTGGAGCTCAAACTGCTCAAGAAGTTAATGCTGGTTCTGATAGAAAGGTGTCAGAATACACAGAGCATCTCAGTTTGTTATGCGTATGGGCGGCATAGCCGCTGACCAGTCAGGGTGCCCATGCTGACCCCTGTCCACCGCCGAAAGCACCAACAGTGGCACGTGAGCATCAGAACTGGACCACGGAGCAATGGAAGAAGGTGGCCTGGTCTGAGGAATCACGTGTTCTTTTACATCACGTGGATGGCCGGGTGCGTGTGCGTGGCTTCCCTGGGGAACACATGGCACCAGGAGGACCAACACAATATTAGGTCATAATTTAAATACACACACATGCATGTATACATTTAAGATTTTTTTAATATTCATATATAATTTTATAAATGTATATACAGTATATACAACCAAATATTTCTTAAATATATACATGCATGTGTGTGTATTTCTATATACATAATTACACACAGTGAACACACATATATCATGTAGACACAAACTTTTATTTTGGATGCGATTAATCGTTTGACAGCACTATATGTTGTGTCTGATCAGCGTAAAGTGAATAATGTACATAAGCCTTCTAATCTTGATGTATATTACTTCAAGACTACTTAAATGTTCTTCCTATTCTCTCGTGTTATGCATGTACTCCTGGAAACCACAACAAACTCCTAGTGTGTCTGACACACACTGAATAAAGCTGGCTGTGGTTCTGACCTGGGCGGCAGCAGGCTGGTCTCCACCGCCATGGCCAGACAGTCGTAGAGGAAGGCGATGCGTTTGGGGCTGTGCTGACCATGAATGAAGCGGACGATCCACTGCACGCACTGGTCATGTGACTCCTGCAGTGACAGCACACACACATGAAACACAACTGGAATATTGGCGTGTTTATCATAAATGCTCAGGATGATTGGCAGCGGTGCCGGATGTGACCTGACCTGAGGAAGGCTGCTCCAGTACTGTCTGAAGGCTCCTAAACAGCTCAGGAGCTTGTTCCTCTCATCCTCCGGACTGTCCATGAACATCCTGCACACACACACACACACACACACACACACACACACACACACACACACACACACACACACACTGACTCACTCTCTTCACTAACTACAGGTTACACGTATTATCATCTTTATTATTTACTCACCCAGCAAACGCCTCTTCTATCACCTCCGTTTTCTGATATAAATAAAGCATTAAAATATTTATTTTTATTTATGTATCGTTTTATAGACACCATTCTGCTCGTACTGTATATGGAGCACTGCTTTAATGACCGAAATGACCCACCACTACATCCTCAAAGATACTCTGGAGCTGACTTTCCATCGGGACCGCCATGCTGTGAGGAGCTCGTCGCAGGACAGGACTTCTCAAACTTACATGTCCATATTTAAAGTGTGTGTGTGTGTGTGTGTGTGTGTGTGTGTGTAGAGAGAGAGAGTGTGTGTGCTTTATTGTACTACGGCTCTGATGAACACAACAAAAACCAGCGCCAGTCCAGTCAAACCGGAAGCGCGAGCGCCGCTGAAATCAATCCGGTGTGAACACACAGTCACACAGCGATGGTTCCGGTTTCTACCTCATTAGAGACTCTTCTGTTAGTATTATTGTGTTGCCTTGTTACCCAACAAATATTACAAATACAAGTATTTTAGTTTGAGGATAAAATCATACTGAACAAATAAAGATAACCACTATATTTACAGCCATTCGTGTAATTAGATCTTTGACTCAAAAGCTTATAATGAGATAATGAACTTCCCTTGTAGGACATAAATTGGTGTGAAACCGTTTCCTCTTTTTTGCATGCAAAAAAAAAAAAAAAAGAGAGAGAGAGAGAGAATACAGATCTTTTGTTCTTCAGTAAGTGTTTTTACTTTCAGATCCCAGACAGGAACTACATGTGCTGTTATTTTGAATACAATGATGAGAACTAATAAGGATCACCCAAAATAACCAAAATCACAGTCACGTGACCTGAAGCAGAAGCGCATCAGCACATATTCACCACAAGGGAAGTGTTATGTGTGGACAAAAACACATTCAATACAGACAGACAGACAGATAGCTGGAGGGAGGGAGGGATGGAGGGATGGATGGATGGAAGGAAGGACAGATGGAGGGATGGATGGATGGAAGGAAGGACAGATGGAGGGATGGATGGATGGATGGAAGGACAGATGGAGGATGGATGGATGGATGGATGATGGAGGGATGGATGGATGGAAGGAAGGACAGATGGAGGGATGGATGGATGGATGGAAGGAAGGACAGATGGAGGGATGGATGGATGGATGGAAGGAAGGACAGATGGAGGGATGGATGGATGGATGGATGGATGGAAGGACAGATGGAGGGATGGATGGATGGACAGATGCATGGATCCATGGAAGGATGGATGGACGGATGATGAATGGATGGGTGATAGATTGATGGATGGATGATAGATTGATAAATGAATGGATGGACGGACGGACGGATGATGGCTTGATAAATGGATGGATGGATGGATGGATGGATGGACGGACGGATGGAAGATGGACAGAAGATGGATAGGTGGATGATGGATTGATAAATGGGTGGATGGAAGCTGGATGGATGGACAGATGGTTGGAAGATGATGGATGGAAGATGGACGGATGATTGGATGGATGGACGGATGATGGATGGATGGACGGATGATGGATGGATGGGCTGATGGATGGACGGAATGACGGATGATGGATGGATGGATGGATGGATGGGCTGATGGATGGACGGAATGATGGATGATGGATGGATGGATGATGGATGGATGGGCTGATGGATGGACGGAATGACGGATGATGGATGGATAGATGGATGGATGGATGGATGGATGGGCTGATGGATGGACGGAATGATGGATGATGGATGGGCTGATGGATGGACGGATGGACAGAAGATGGATAGATGGATGATGGATTGATAAATGGGTGGATGGAAGCTGGATGGATGGACAGATGGTTGGAAGATGATGGATGGAAGATGGACGGATGATTGGATGGATGGACGGATGATGGATGGATGGATGGGCTGATGGATGGACGGAATGTGGGCTGATGGATGGATGGATGGATGGGCTGATGGATGGACGGAATGATGGATGGATGGATGGATGGATGGATGGATGGGCTGATGGATGGATGGATGGATGGATGGATGGGCTGATGGATGGACGGATGGACAGAAGATGGATAGATGGATGATGGATTGATAAATGGGTGGATGGAAGCTGGATGGATGGACAGATGGTTGGAAGATGATGGATGGAAGATGGACGGATGATGGACGGATGGACGGATGATGGATGGATGGGCTGATGGATGGACGGAATGACGGATGGATGGGCTGATGGATGGGCTGATGGATGGACGGAATGACGGATGGATGGATGGATGGATGGATGGATGGATGGATGGATGGGCTGATGGATGGACGGAATGACGGATGGATGGATGGATGGATGGATGGGCTGATGGATGGACGGAATGACGGATGATGGATGGATGGATGGATGGATGGATGGATGGATGGATGGATGGGCTGATGGATGGATGGATGGGCTGATGGATGGATGGATGGATGGATGGATGGATGGATGGATGGATGGGCTGATGGATGGACGGATGGACAGAAGATGGATAGATGGATGATGGATTGATAAATGGGTGGATGGAAGCTGGATGGATGGACAGATGGTTGGAAGATGATGGATGGAAGATGGACGGATGATTGGATGGATGGACGGATGATGATGGATGGGCTGATGGATGGACGGAATGATGGATGGATGGATGGATAGGCTGATGGATGGATGGGCTGATGGATGGACGGAATGACGGATGATGGATGGATGGATGGATGGATGGATGGATGGATGGATGGATGGATGGGTGGATGGATGGATGGATGGATGGGCTGATGGATGGACGGAATGACGGATGATGGATGGATGGATGGATGGATGGGTGGACGGAATATGGATGGAAGGATGTATGGATGGATGGATGGATGGATGGATAGATAGATGATGGATGACGGACAGACGGATGGATGGATGGATGGATGGACGGAATATGGATGGAAGGATGGATGATGGATGGACAGATGGATGGACGGATAGAAGATAGATGGATAGATGATGAATGATGGATGGATGGATGGACAGAAGATAGATAGATAGATAGATAGATAGATAGATAGATAGATAGATAGATAGATAGATAGATAGATAGATAGATAGATAGATAGATAGATAGATAGATAGATAGATAGATAATTTTAGATTGTGATGATGTCATTTGTCATTCATTCAAGGTAATGAAGTCGCACCTGTATAACCAGTCATACCACACACACACACACACACACACACCCTCGAGGGGAAAAACAGAAGCTCCTGTAAGTTGTTGTCATTTAGACTGTAAGGTGGCATCACATTTTTTAAATGTTTTTAAAATGTTAAAGTTAAAGGACATGGCTCATGAATATTAATTAGGTCGCGTTGGCGTTACTTGGAAACCAGTGTAACCCTCCAACGCCTCTTCAGCGGTTGGCTCGGGCAGGTCACGTGCGCGCAGCAGCACCTGCAGAAGAGAGAGACTGTACCTGAGAGCGCGAGCTCCTGTCCGTCAGCTCCAGAGACACGCGGAGGCACTCACACCGCCCGGGCTCAGCGGGACAGAACTCACACCGCCCGGGCTCAGCGGGACAGAACTCACACCGCCCGGGCTCAGCGGGACAGAACTCACACCGCCCGGGCTCAGCGGGACAGGATGAAGGCATGGAGGCAGTGTTAGTGCTCGCGCTGTGTCTGCTCTCCAGAGGAGCGCCAGGTAAATCTCTCAGACTCACTCACCTGATGGAGTAACAGTTACTGCTCAGATGTTTTAATGCCTGTTCATTCTGTGACGGAGAGTCTAACCTATAGGTCTTATATAGATATACTTAATATTTATAATACTAATTATATGATTAATAAAAAGAATAAAGGTTATATCTGTCAATTCTGTTTGGAGCTTTTTCGTAAATATCTGAATAAGACTTTTCTCACAATTATGATTTTTTTTATCAGATTTGTTATAAAGTCATAATTATCTTGTAAAAGTTTATATTCCATGGCAGAAACAAGTTTATTATTAATTTTGTGATTTATGATAGTGTCATATCTTCGTTAGTCTTTATTGTGATCATGAGACTCGGGAACAGGAAGCGGATTCACCCGTCAGGCGCTCTGGTGCCTCTTCCTGTGGTTTCATCAAATCTGATTTATTTCAACAATACCTGAACTGCACTGCGTTTGCTGCTATAGAAACTATCCAGTAAGACAGGATCAGGAATGTGTGCATGATAATAATATGTGAGGATATTCTGATGTAGGCTCATCTGAGCGACTGCCGGAGCCGCAGAACGTCCACTTCTCCTCCGTGAACCTGAGGAACCTGGTGGAGTGGACGCCCGGAGAAGGCTCTCCCAACGACACCGTCTACTCTGTGGAGTATGCCATGTGAGTCGACTGAAACACACGAACGAGTGAACACACAGGGCTGGTGTACCAGGGTCAGGAGACACAGCTGAGAGTCCAGGCAAGGGGTTATGGGTAATGCAGTTCATGATGAGATAACACAGACAGAAGGACGCTAAAATTCACACACTGCACCTTTTACACTTATTTCAAGGAATATGGAATGCTTCAGTACACAGAAAAACCTTTAAAAAAATGCTCAAAATTAAAACTAAACTTTACCAAAAAAAACAACTTTATAATGTCTACATGTGTGTCTGAATGCATACTGAACTGAACTGACTTTAGGACCCAGCGGAGCAACTCATCCGCTCCATATAGAGCTATAAGGCCATCTAAAGTCATGAAATATCATCTTATATTATTATTTTTCCACAAGAGGTCGGCAGAGACACCCAATGTGAGACACATTCTGAGCTGAATTAAAAGGGTTATGCATGAAATGTTGAGACTTTTGCTGTTTTAATGACTTTTGCATTTTGGATGTTACAATGTCTCCCCCGTATTTTATTTTATTTCACATATTCTCAAAAGTTTATCTGTTACAGTCTCGACAGTTCATTTCTGTTTGTGTATGTGTGTGTGTGTGTGTGTGTGTGTGTGTGTGTGTGTTTTGATTGGTCTGACCACAGAACAGTTTTCCACTTTGCCACAGTCCATTTTAAATGAGCCTTGGCCCAGAGCAAACGCCTGCGCTTCTGGATCATGTTTAGATATGGCTTCTTTTTTGACCTGTAGAGTTTTAGCCGGCAGCGGCGAATGGCACGGTGGATTGTGTTCATGACAATGTTTTCTGGAAGTATTCCTGAGCCCATGTTGTGATCTCCATTACAGTAGCATTCCTGTATGTGATGCAGTGCCGTCTAAGGGCCGGAGATCACGGGCATCCAGTATGGTTTTCCGGCCTTGACCCTTACGCACAGAGCTTGTTCAGATTCTCTGAATCTTTGGATGATATTATGCACTGTAGATGATGAGAACTTCAAACTCTTTGCAGTGTTTCTCTGAGAAACTCCTTTCTGATATTGCTCCAGTATGTTTGGCACAGCATTGGGGGAATTGGTGATCCTCTGCCCATCTTGACTTCTGAGAGACACTGCCACTCTGAGAGGCTCTTTTTATACCCAATCATGTTGCCAATTGACCTAATAAGTTGCAGATTGGTCCTCCAGCTGTTCCTTATATGTACATTTAACTTTTCCGGCCTCTTATTGCTCCCTGTCCCAACTTTTTTGGAATGTGTAGCTCTCATGAAATCCAAAATGAGCCAATATTTGGCATGACATTTCAAAATGTCTCACTTTCAACATTTGATATGTTATCTATATTCTGTTGTGAATAAAATATAAGTTTATGAGATTTGTAAATTATTGCATTCCTTTTTTATTCACAATTTGTACAGTGTCCCAACCTTTTTGGAATTGGGTTTGTATTTTGCAATCTTGATGGTTTACAGTCTCACCCTTTCATTGCTGTGTGGCTTTTTTCTTACATTGTGGATGAATTATTGATTTTATTTCACAAATGTAAAAGAATTTGCTATTGCGGTGACACATTCATTTGTGTGTGTGTGTGTGTGTGTGTGTGTGTGTGTGTGTGTGTGTGTGTGTGTGTGTGTGTGTGTGTGTGAGTGAGTGTTATTGTGAGTGTGTGTGTGTGTGTGTGTGTGTGTGTCTGTTTTGCACTCTTGATGTTTTAGTGATTTATCCCTTGTGCTTCTTTCTGCATCCTGGCTGATTTGTAGACTGTACAAACAAAGAATTCTCTGTATTTCCCTTTCATTTCCTATGGTGGTCATTTCTGACCGCAAAGACCCTTAGTTTGACTATTTTTTTTCGATCACTTAGCCTTTTCAAATTTTTCCCTCAATTTTTTGTTCATATATCAAGTGCCATAATAGTCATATTTTGAATTTAAGTTGAAAGAATATGTTTAAATATGATTTACTGATCAAATCTAGCAATTTAAATGTAAAATTAATAAAAAGCAATACAAATAGAAAAAATATGATACAAATTAAATTATATAAGCTTTCCAAAAACACCAGAAAAGTATAAATTTCGGGTTTCGGGTCATTTTGACTGATTTGTAACGGAGTACGATGGACGGATGAAGGTTAATTCAGCAGCAGCTCTTCAGCTCAGAGTCGTTTGCTCTTCCACTGATTCAAAGAGAATAATGAAGAAAAGAGACGTTAGTTGTCCAAATATGTACTGACCCCCACAAAACCAATATTTACATGCTTCTTATTACACAAATGAGGAAATACAGCAAATGATTGATCTTAAAGAGGCGATAAAGACGAGAAGTTCAGAACAGCTCAAGCTAGAACAGAGACGGATGAAGGAATAGCTCTGCTTTCCTGAAGCTGTGACGTGACATGAACTGTTTTCCTGCAGATATGGCGACGCGAAGGCGAGCGGCGTTGGGCAGCTGCGGTGGAGGCGTGTGAAGCATTGCAGCTCCATCACACAGAGCCAGTGTGACGTGTCTCAGGAGACCTTTGACCAGCGGGACGAGTACTTCGCCAGAGTCAGAGCCGTCAGCGCTCACACACAGTCCCTCTGGAGCGAGAGCACGGCCAGATTCAATCCCCTGACCGACAGTGAGTGACCCATAATCTGAAAACCACTTTTGTTTTGGTACTTCATTTATAACCGTTTATTAAAGCCTACACAAATAGAGTATAGCTTGACACTGATTTGCATGCACACAGAGACATGTCATAAAATACAGCTGCAAGCAGCATTTATGAGGCCAAGCCCAGTATGGCCATGTTTGGCATGTTTGGATATTGGATTTTATTAGGAAACCTTTGAACATTGTATAGTTCACATGGTTCAATTCACTCAGTTGACGCTGATTCCCCAGACTGCCGAGGAGAGCTTTCAGTGTGAGAATGAGCGCACAAAGACATATTAACCAGATTAGCTAAGCTAACTTAAAGTTAATGTAGCTTATGGTTAACCTGATAGCTGAAGAGCCACATTAGAAAGAATGGCATCTGGTTAGCATGCTAAGCTAACTAAAATCAGTTTGATCATTTCTGTGCGGATCAGTCCAAAAATTATCTGAGCCTATTTTGGACAAAATTTAGCAACATTTATAGGAGTAGCAGCAAAAAAACTGTTTTCCATTTGCTTCAATATGGCGGACAATCACATTGTTGGAAAATGACAAATGAGGTATCGTTGGAATCGGCATAAACCAAGGAACTGAACAATGTTTTCAGAAGTTCTAAGCATTTTTGCAAAAAAACTTGTATTTCTGGAACAGGTACCTTCAGGACATGCTGTCGATGATCCCTACCAAATGTTGTGCCAATATGTCAAATTGTTTAAAAGATATTGCAATTCATGACAAAATTCAAAATGGTGGACACATGGTTCGTCCGATCTTGGCAAAATCGGTAACCACGGAATTGGCATGACACAAGAAATCCATAGACACCAAGATTATAAGATATGACAAACTGTTCAAAAGATATTGGCAGAAATAGCCATTTTTCAGATCTCATGACCTGTAGGTGGCGCTGTTCCCAAATTTGGCATGGACTCTCAGATCATGGGTCCGATTGATCAAAGTTTGGCCAAGATACAGCCTCTGAACTAATTTTGGGTTGACCAACTTAAGTTTACGACATCATAACTTTTGAACAAAGATTCAGTCATTTCTGTGCGGCTCAGTCCAAAGATCATATGAGACAATTTTCATAAGATTTGGACGGGGTCTTAATGTAAGATGTTGAATGTAATCAGATCAAAGGGTTCAAAAGTTATAACCTTTAGAAAAGTGAAGTTTGAACTAGTGGTGACGCTATAGAGTTGGTCCTAGAGAATTGGTCCAATCACTATTCATTACAATCACTACAACCATACCAAATTTCATAATTTTCTCATGTTCCGTTGATAGGGCAGCCATGGACTCTCATTTGGGAAGAATAATAATAAGAAAACGAATGGATACAATGGAGGCTTCAGGGCCACTAAAATAACTCTCCTCCATCTCCAACGCTCTCCACTCTCGCACTGGTCACGTGTGCTCCACTGAGTTCACTCCTATTGGTTGCATGAAGTTTAACATATATCAACCTCATCACATCGCTGGACACGCCTACATCCTGTTGCAAATCACCCGCTCTCCATTGAAATCAATGGGATCTTATTGCTTAGTCGCTGCACGTCGCTGGTGGTGTAAACAGTTTAATGCAGTTCCTCACTAATGCAACGCAGTGTTACTGTACTAATGATAACTGTAGTGACTATGGCAAATATAATTACTGTACATCTGTGACTTATTTTTATGCCAGAAATCCATGTGTGATGGTTGTTGATGACAGTAATAACACTGCCTACAGTAAAATGGCACATGAAATATAAACCGTCATAGCATTTAGATATTTCTGACCATTGGCAGTTTTGGACATTTCTTAAGCCCCGCCCCTGCAAGCTCACACTCATCTGCATACACTTTTGAGAGCCACGCCCACATCTCAACGGCCAATCAACAACCGATGCATAGAAGCAAGCCCCGCCATTTTTATGCACATCAGAAAACATCCGTTGCTACTTGTTTTATCTTGACCTTAAATCTGAATTTCATTTAAACATGGGTATTAATTGATTTGGTAAGCATGTAATAAGCGTGATGGCGTATAGTCAGCTGTCATTACCGCAAAACAAACACCGTTTGATCAGGAAGAGCTTCAGTTTTTCTTCTTGTGTAATAAAAGTATAAAGTAATTTGAACCCTAATCACTATTTCCATGTAACTCGTGAGATAATGGACAGCCGGGCCGGCCGGTTATCATCACAGAATAGACTTTGAGACTTTCAGATCAGCCGTTTATTGTGTGATGTATGAAATATATTTCATGCAGTTTCAGTGTTTTCACAGTCACTTCACAACAGAAATCTGAGCTCTCGTGAGACAAAGATGTGTTCAACAAAGACCTGAGCTTGTTTTACAAGCTGTAATCCTATAAATGGTCACATTATGTTAGGAAACGGAAAGACAAACGCTTTAATCCACCTAATTTAAGTGCTCCTCAATTAGTTTAGCGTGAGCTTTCTCCAGAAACCCCGTCCAGCCCTGCAACACCCTTCAAACGGAAGGATAGTCGTCTGGAATGCTGTGACTCAGGATTTATCACAAAACATTTGTATCGTTCAGGAATGTTTCACACTGGGGTGGAGCGTAAAGAAGTCTTTGTGTTTATATTGTGCTGGCTCTTTCTCACGTTGACTTCTCGTCATGCCGTTTATATACATGTGTATTGCTTGCCTTGATTACAGTAATCACAGGTGAACGCAAACGCAGGGCTGAACTCTGACCCTCATAAAGGCCAATCATTGAGCTCATCAGTCTCTGTCCCGCAGCG
The DNA here is from genome assembly GCA_018749465.1 of Paracanthobrama guichenoti. Lineage (NCBI taxonomy): Eukaryota > Metazoa > Chordata > Actinopteri > Cypriniformes > Gobionidae > Paracanthobrama > Paracanthobrama guichenoti. Next base: position 729,662 of record CM031962.1, on the reverse strand, counting down.
GTTCTCGGAGCGCCGCTGGTGGAGCTGCTCGTGCTGCAGAACTACATCAACATCACCATAAAGGGGCCCTTCAGATGGAGAACTAAGAGGATGAAGAAAGACAAGTCACTCTGGAATATCTTCCCAGACATGATCTACGACATGTCTGTGTTCAACAGCAGGAGCAATCACACGGTTAGTGTGACAATCACATCGCTCTTACAAATAGGGTTCTTTAAAGGGGACCTATTATGCAAAATTCACTTTACATGATTGCTTACAGACTCTGCCCTATTAGCATAGACCCCGCCCATCACTGCTGACACTCTGCCCTATTAGCATAGACCCCGCCCATCACTGCTGACACTCTGCCCTATTAGCATAGACCCCGCCCATCACTGCTGACAGACTCTGCCCTATTAGCATAGACCCCGCCCATCACTGCTGACAGACTCTGCCCTATTAGCATAGACCCCGCCCATCACTGCTGACAGACTCTGCCCTATTAGCATAGACCCCGCCCATCACTGCGGACAGACACTGCCCTATTAGCATAGACCCTGCCCATCACTGCTGACAGACTCTGCCCTATTAGCATAGACCCGCCCATCACTGCGGACAGACACTGCCCTATTAGCATAGACCCGCCCATCACTGCGGACAGACACTGCCCTATTAGCATAGACCCCGCCCATCACTGCGGACAGACACTGCCCTATTAGCATAGACCCCACCCATCACTGCTGACAGACTCTGCCCTATTAGCATAGACCCCGCCCATCACTGCTGACAGACTCTGCCCTATTAGCATAGACCCCGCCCATCACTGCGGACAGACACTGCCCTATTAGCATAGACCCCGCCCATCACTGCTGACAGACTCTGCCCTATTAGCATAGACCCCGCCCATCACTGCGGACAGACACTGCCCTATTAGCATAGACCCCGCCCATCACTGCGGACAGACACTGCCCTATTAGCATAGACCCCGCCCATCACTGCGGACAGACACTGCCCTATTAGCATAGACCCCGCCCATCACTGCTGACAGACTCTGCCCTATTACCTGCCTTATATTACATCTTGTAAAAAGGGGCATTATAGGTCAGAATTAAAATTATAAAATCATGCATCTTGTTGTTTTCCCAGAATCACAAGCGTCTTACGAACAGGAGCGTGAGGCTGGGTCCTCTGGAGTTTTCCACACAGTTCTGCGTGACGGTTCATGTCGAATCTGAGTCTCTCCCTCTGGCCTACAGACCCAGCGAGCGGCTGTGCGCACAGACTCCCAAAGGTACCGCAGTGCACACGACTCCAGCAGATTCCTGTGTTTCACTCTCAGATTGAACAGGTTTGAGCAGTATTTGATTGACATAAGTGACAGGACAGGTCGAGGAAACCTTTGCTGCTGTTTTAAGCCCTTTATCAGTTCCTGTATACCATGCATGACTGGAACTGAGGTGTTTTCCCAGCGTGCTCTGAGCTGGACTTCCTTGTGCACAATCTTCAGGTGTGTGTGTTAATGTGTAAGCTGATGGCGATGGTTTCTCCGTGCTGTAGATCCGTTCAGAGATCAGCTGCTGGCTGCCGTGCTGGGAGGAGTGCTGCCGTCTGCGCTGTGTCTGTGTGTGCTGTGTGTGCTCGCTGGCCTCGTCCACTGCTACATCACTGACCACAGGCAGACCCTGCCCAAGAGCGCTGTAAGATCACACACACACCAGCAGTACAACAAACACACGCTAATAGATAACAGCATTTACAGACCGCAGTCTCTCAGAGAACTGAGGGCTTGTTTGACTTGGGCTCATATATCTCACTGACTGTAGTGTGTTTATAGTGCTCCAGTCCAGATTTTGTTTCCATTCAAATTAAATCACAAAATAGACACATTTTTGATACACAGAATTAAAAGGTACTGATTCAAGAAGTTAAAAACAAAACAACATGCATTTTGCAGAAGAACATTGTTTTGGATGTGCTTCGGCTCGTGCGGATGAATATGGCTCTTTCTCATAACTAAAGAGAGAGAGAGAGATTATCCCACTGCTTATAAAACACTACTCAGGGTTGGGTTAATATCAGAATGATCAGTGAAGGATCATGTGACGCTGAAGACTGGAGTAATGATGATAAACTCAGCTTTGATCACAGGAATAAATCACACTTTACTATATATTCACACAGAGAACAGCTGATCTACACTGGAGGAGTATTACACTGATCTACTGGAGTTATGAGCAGATTAATGAGCAGGAGAGACTCTCAGAAATGCCAACCCCAGACTTTTGAACAGTAGTCAGATCTTGTTTTTTTTAGAGCTGCAGAATTTGAATTGATCTCAATATCTGATTATATTTGAGTTTGACTAAAGTAATGCATTTGTCATTCCAGCATGTGGTTCGAACGAGTGAGAAGCTGCAAACCTTCCAGCCTGAAAAGCCTGCAACAATCATCATTAACATGATCAGAATGGGTTGTTTTGAAGACGCATGCTCTCCGGTGTTTCCTGCGGCTCTGCCTCCGCCCATCTCAGCTGAAGACTCGCCCGCGGCCGAAGCTCAGGCTCTGAACGTCGTGCCGGAGCCGCCCGTGTCTTACGCACTGCAGCATGCGCCGCCGCCGGCCGGATCCGGAGCCGAAGACTCAGCGAGCGAGGAGCCGTGGCCGCAGGAGCCGTTTCACAGCGAGGCCGGAGATTACGGCATCGTGCTGCCAGCCATGTTCGTCACACCGGCCGAGGTCAGCCCGTACAGGACACAAGGCCCCGCGATAGAGCCTGAGGACGCATGTGAGGACGCCTGTGAGGACGAGGAAGAGGAAGAGGAAGCACAGATATTTCTGGACTGGAGCCCCGCGACTCAAGAACTGAAGTTCCCTCTGATGGGCTTGTTGGGTCTGGAGGACAAGCCTCAGATCCAGACGGAAGCGGTCTCGCTCCTGCCGAACGTCATCCTGAGACAGTCCTCAGCGGAAGAGCAGGACGATGACTTCAGCAAGATGGAGCGCGACTGGGGCCTTATAATCCACTCCAACATGGAGTGAACACACGACATGAAGGAGACTTTACACTGTACACATCTCATCTATGGTGTCCACTTTTAAAGTCACCATGAATCCAGAAGTTGACCGTTCAGTTTTTATGGAATATTGCTGTATTTATCATATGCACATCATTATTGTGTTAATAATCTTGAGTCAGAATAACTTCATCTGTTCTCTGATGATGAGGGCGGGGCCACCTGTCACTCACATGAGATCCACCAATAGCAAACCACAACCATCCAATCAATTCCCCACAGACACAATCAAGCCCCGCCTACATCTGCTCTTGTTTGAGAAGCGATTATCTCTGATATACGGCACAATAGGGAAGAAAAGACTCGCACATCTTTAAGACTTGCAAGCGAGGTGATATAATGAAGGATTTTCAGCAGTCTTTATTTACTGCTCATTCACTGTGAACTCGAGGCTCCACGAGTAAAGCGCAGTCCTTGAGCTTCTGTGTTAAATGAGGTTTAATCACAGCCGCCGGTCCCCGAACGCCCCAGAAGAACACAACCTGGACAAGTGTGTTTTTGAGCTGTCGATGCCATGTGTCAGAAAAACAAATATCCATTATGCAGTTATAAAATT
>CM031962.1:683550-721050 GCA_018749465.1 Paracanthobrama guichenoti | reverse complement strand
TAATAATTCGTGAAAAACAAACGATGTGACGTGAGAGACGCTGTAGCGCCGCAGTTCAAGGCTTCTTTTCCTCTTTACTAGATCACAAAATAAACACGACTGAACATCAGAATGTACGCTGAAGAGTTCCAACCGCAGAAACACTAAACAGCTTGGATATAATGTCACATAACCAAAGTTACTTATATAGCATATCTATAACCAGGGCCCCGGTCACAGAACCAAGGGGTGGGTGGGCCCCTAACAACTATGTAATTTTGTCATTTTAATATTATGGATTATCAATATATATATTTGTATAATATATTATGAATTGAAATCGAATCGTGAAATTTGTGTCAGTACTAAAAACTGAAGTACCAAGAAAACATTCTAATATGTCGTCAGTAAACCTTCAGAAATTCTGTTTTTGCTAATCACAATACACCCACGCCGCCAAGCAGAACTCCAGCGTTCATGAGAAAGAAGTTAAACCTTTCCCAGACAGACACAGTGTCGGCCCAGATCCGGCTGTCAACACGTGCTGTCTTCTCATTGGATAAGGACATGCAGTCTCATGAATAATTATGAGACACTGATGAGTCATCGAAGTTCACAAAGATGCATTTAAACCGGGAATATGAAAATACAGCAAAAAAGCTTAAAATGAGTTAGAACTAGTTTTCTTGTAAAAGGTCAACTAATGGATGGTAACATCGTCTTCGATGATGTTCAGCACACATAACTCATGTAAAAATACATGACCCTTTAAAAAAGTTGCTTTCTCTCAAGATATTAAACGTCTCTCTCAAGCTAACATCAGAGTGTGTCTTGTCAAACATTACTAGAGGACGTTTGTGCGGAGCAGTAAGTGTAGCGTGACTGATTCAATGCCACTGTCTGTCATGTGTTCAGCTGTGTGTGGACAGACTCATGGACCAGGCCAGTCCAACTCTACACACCATCAAGATGCAGGTTTACTTCGACATGAACTACACATCTCGACGTAAGTGTAAACACAAACAAGCTGATTGGCCGTCTGTCTCAGAGCTGATTGGCCGTCTGTCTCAGAGCTGATTGGCCGTCTGTCTCAGAGCTGATTGGCCGTCTGTCTCAGAGCTGATTGGCCGTCTGTCTCAGAGCTGATTGGCCGTCTGTCTCAGAGCTGATTGGCCATCTATATCTCGAGCTGATTGGCCGTCTGTCTCAGAGCTGATTGGCCATCTATATCTCAAGCTGATTGGCCGTCTGTCTCAGAGCTGATTGGCCGTCTGTCTCAGAGCTGATTGGCCGTCTGTCTCAGAGCTGATTGGCCGTCTGTATCAGAGCTGATTGGCCGTCTGTCTCAGAGCTGATTGGCCGCCTGTCTCAGAGCTGATTGGCCGTCTGTCTCAGAGCTGATTGGCCGTCTGTCTCAGAGCTGATTGGCCGTCTGTCTCAGAGCTGATTGGCCGTCTGTCTCAGAGCTGATTGGCCGCCTGTCTCAGAGCTGATTGGCCGCCTGTCTCAGAGCTGATTGGCCGTCTGTCTCAGAGCTGATTGGCCGTCTGTATCAGAGCTGATTGGCCGTCTGTCTCAGAGCTGATTGGCCATCTATATCTCAAGCTGATTGGCCGTCTGTCTCAGAGCTGATTGGCCGTCTGTCTCAGAGCTGATTGGCCGTCTGTATCAGAGCTGATTGGCCGTCTGTCTCAGAGCTGATTGGCCATCTATATCTCGAGCTGATTGGCCGTCTGTATCAGAGCTGATTGGCCGTCTGTATCAGAGCTGATTGGCTGTCTGTATCTCAGAGCTGATTTGCCGTCTATATCTCTGGGCTGTCTGTGTCCAGGTGAGTTTCTGGAGATGCAGCAGAAGGTTCTGCAGTCTCGTCTGCTGTCGCTGAGCAGAGAGATCACAGATTGTCGTGCCAAGACCAGAGAGGACCTGCAGAACCTTTACAGCAAGATTGTCAGCTACGTCATGCAGCGCTCCAACCTCGGCTCAGCCACCGACATTAACGCCATCAGAGAAACCACAGGTACTGTACAACTCCACAAATCCAACCAACTATAGCTTAATCACACACAAACTAATATACATGGTCAATTTGGGTAAATAGCTGGTGTTACTCAATCCCAATTTGAGCCAATCTCTCTTTCTGCTCTTGAGGAGATTGTGCTCAAGCTAAAACCTACGACCTCTCCTCAAGATATTGTTCCAATATAGGCCTACACTATATTGTTAAAAGTTTTGGGACGCATGCCTTTACATGCACATGAACTTTAATGCCATCCCATTCTTAATCCGTAGGGTTTAATATGGAGTCGGCCCACCCTTTGCAGCTCTAACAGCTTCAGCTCTTCTGGGAAGGCTTTCCACAAGGTTTAGGAGTGTGTTTATGAGAATTTTTGACCATTCTTCTAGAAGCGCATTTGTGAGGTCAGGCACTGATGTTGGACGAGAAGGCCTGGCTCGCAGTCTCCGCTCTAATTCATCCCAAAGGTGTTCTATCGGGATGAGGTCAGGACTCTGTGCAGGCCAGTCAAGTTCCTCCACACCAAACTCGCTCATCCATGTCTTTATGGACCGACGCTTTGTGCACTGGAGCGCAGTCATGTTGGGACAGGAAGGGGTCGTCCCCAAACTGTTCCCACAAAGTTGGGAGCATGAAATTGTCCAAAATGTCTTGGTATGCTGAAGCATTAAGAGTTCCTTTCACTGGAACTAAGGGGCCAAGCCCAACCCCTGAAAAACAACCACACCCCATAACCCCCCCCTCCACCAAACTTTACACTTGGCACAATGCAGTCAGGCAAGTCCCGTTCTCCTGGCAACCGCCAAACCCAGACTCGTCCATGGGATTGTCAGACAGAGAAGTGTGATTGGTCACTCCAGAGAACACGTCTCCACTGCTCTAGAGTCCAGTGGCGGCGTGCTTTACTCCACTGCATCCCACGCTTTGCATTGCACTTGGTGATGTAAGGCTTGGATGAGCTGCTCGGCCATGGAAACCCATTCCATGAAGCTCTCTACGCACTGTTCTTGAGCTCATCTGAAGGCCACAGAAGTTTGGAGGTCTGGAGCTATTGACTCTGCAGAAAGTTGGTGACTTCTGCGCACTGTGACCCTCAGCATGCGCTGACCCCGCTCTGTGATTTTACGTGGTCTACCACTTCGTGGCTGAGGTGCTGTTGTTCCCAATCGCTTCCACTTTGTTATAATCCCACTAACAGTTGAGCGTGGAATATTTAGTAGTGAGGAAATGTCAGGAATGGACTTATTGCACAGGTGGCAACCTATCACGGTACCACGCTTGAGTTCACTGAGCTCCTGAGAGCGAGCCCATTCTTTCACAAATGTGTGTAGAAGCGTCTGCATGCCTAGTGCTTGATTTATACACCTGTGGCCATGAAGGGATTGAACACCTGAACTCAGTGTTTGGAGGGGCATCCCAATACTTTTGGCAATATAGTGTATGTTAAAGTAAGTTATTGAATTGTTTGGTCCACTTATATTGTCTATAATTGGTTTTCAATGATTTTTATCTGGCAAGTGATTCTGGTAATTTGACTGATAGCGTTCAATCATCATATTCTTATCTCTCGTCTCGAAACTTGTGTTTTGTCACCTCTACCATGTGGTGTCCCTCAAGGATCTATTTTAGTACCTATTATCTTTCCTCTTTATACGCTCCCTTTAGGAATGATTTGAGGTAAATGTGGCATCATTTCATGGTTATGCCGATGATATCCTTTAAGGCAAACTCTTCCATTGCCTTGGAAAGATTGCTGGCCTTTGAGCTTAATCTGTGCTTTATAAGTAAATTGGAATTGAAATGGCCCTCTATTTTGTCATCGAGATTAATGGCAAAAAGTTTTCCCTCAATTCTGAATTTACCAGATATTGTTATCTAATATTTCATATTGTTATTTAATAGTTTTGGGGCTCCTGTAAATATACAAATACACTACCATTCAAAAGTTTTGGGTAAGATTAAAAAAATGTGTCTGTTGCAGCGGCTCTGCAGAGCGTCTTCCCTCAGTCACAGCTGGCAACCTTCATGTCTCTGCTGAAACAAGACAAAGAAAAGCAGCTGACCCAACTGACCCTGATCGTCAGCGGCATACGCCTCTTCAACAAGGACAGCAAGAAGGGAGGAGAGGGCATCCAGAACTGTACGTGCTGGTTTCAGTTTTTCACACAAGCACCGTAGCATCAGTGGTCACTTCTCCATGTGTGTTTCCCGCCTGCAGTGCCGGCCATCCTGAGCGAGGCGGTGCCAGCCGCAGTCGCTGATGTAGAGTGTGAGCTGGCAGGAGCGCAGCGGTTGGCCTGGCGGTACACAGCCCTGCTGGAGAAGATCTCTGAGCAGGACACGGGGCAACCCGAGTACCCCGTACACCCAGATCTGCTCAGACAGGCTCTGTATAACACACGCCAGCACGAGGCCTTCCTCAAATTCATACTGGTGGGTTTCACATCATTTGCCCCCTGTTTCACAAACCAGGCTGAAGGACCCCCTGTGGTGAACGTCAAGTGTTTAATGTTGTCCATGTGGTGTTTTTAATATGATTTCAGGCAGAAATCATTTTCTCTTTAAAACTGCAGTGAATCAAAGACAGTCTCAAAAACAGTTCGTTTCTGAAAAAAATTGCTGGTGTTTGTGACATCACAAACATGTAACCAATCATGTCACGAGGGGGCGGGCTTTAGCATATCATTAACTATTCTATGAAGAGAACCGGTTATCCTGGAAGTTTTCTGTTGATATGAAAAATTGTGTATATTTAGCAATATAGTGGGTACATTATGTATATTATGATGTTATGAGGAACTATATGTGACCAGACCACAAAACCAATCATAAGGGTCAATTTTTTTTAAATTGAGATTTATATAATATCTCAAAACTGTATCAAAGCTGAAAAATCAATAATATTGAGAGAATCTCCTTTAAAGTTGTCCAAATGAAGTCCTTAGCAATGCATATTACTACTAATAATACATTTATGATATATTTACAGTAGGACATTTACTAAATATCTTCATGGAGCATGATCTTAATATCCTGATGATTTTTGGCATAAAAGAAAAATGGATAATTTTGACCCACGCAATGTGTTGTTGGCTATCGGCACAGATAAACCCGTGAGACTCGGACTGGTGTTGGGCTCTGGGGTCACGTATGCCTTTCTCCTCTGATGTTCTATGATGTTCAAAGCGTTTCTAAGGGTGACTCTGAGATGGCAAACGGGAACATGGTTTGTGTAACATTACTAACACATTATCAGCTGTTTAATAATGTAGTTGCAGTTCAGACAGGGTAAGGAAGGGGAGATATGGCAGCAGACTTTAAGCGAACAAAAGAAAGATAATCCAAACTGGAGCAAACGCAGGAGCACACAGAACAGCTAGGATATAAAGACAACACCAGACCAAGACCCAGTCAAACTCAAGGCAATATATACACATGCTAATAAACTAAAAGGAAACAGGTGTAATTCAATTAGAAACCAAGGCAACTAACAATGAATGAGGCAAAGCAGGAACAGGGAAAACCGAACTAAAACAATGACACCAAACATAACGCTTACAGTAGCCAAGCCAAAGGCTCATCATATCAATTACCATTATGTGTCCGACGTTACAGAGCGATACATGATTACCATATGATTACATGATAACGCATTACCATTCTGATAAAGGTGCAATTCTGATGAAATGTCAGAATTGTGATATAAACTCGCAATTGCAAGTTATAAAGTAGAATAGCAAGATTCAAACTTGCTGATAAATCTGAAATAAGTCTGAACTCGCAATTTACCTATTGGTAAGTCCCACCCCCCCTTAGTTACTGTTGCTAACTCGGACAAACAAACAGAGTTGCTAACAATGACAGCTGTCAGTGTGAAAAGCGTCGCCCAAGATGTTTTTGATCAATGTTGGGCACAGAAGGACCACCTCTCATCCAGGAGCATTCAAGTGGGACTTAAATATGCCATGGAGTAACAAGATTCATTTGGAAGTGAGGGTCTACAGATCACAATGCAATCGCCCTTTTTTATTCTGTAGTGGAAACAAGGTTCCTTAGATTCTATCTGGTTTTACATGGTTTCTAGCTGGTCCAAACTTGCTTAATCAAGCTGGTTACGGCCGGTTAATGTGTTGCATCCAGCCATGTTTCTCAATCCAGGTTATTACCTGGTGATTCTTATTGGTCCTCCAACCCATCTGACCCGCTTTTCTCTGAGAAATGAATATATAACAGTCTAATCATCTGGTGTTCGTGTTTACATCAGGCGGACCTCATCCTGTGTGCGAAGGAAGTGACGCGGCTACAGTCGGATCTGGGGACCCGGATGGCGCTCTTGAGGGAAACCGTGCACACTTACACTACAGTGCCCACAGCGCACGTGTTTGTGAGGGAGTTCTCTAATGCTGTTGCCCATCTCTGTGCTGAATGCTCACTGATAGATTCATTTATATAGCGCATCATTCCAAAGTGTCTGGTTTTGAATAAGTACTACTACTGGTCCATTACAGAAACGTTCTGTTATTCCAGTGCAATAGTGCCACCCTTGTGATCACAGAGTCTCTCTTTTTGTCAGCCTCATTTCACAGCGGTGGCAACGCTGTGGGCGGGACTGGAAGCGGAGATGCTGCTACTGAGCATGCTCACTAACCTGACGCCCGGCCTGAGAGCCTTCCTGTCAGCACAGTCTCTGCTGAGCCCGGAGCAGCTGGAGCTGCTGCTACACGGCCTGCAGATCCCATCGGACACGGACAGATCCGCTGTGACGGCAGGTGTGTGACACCAGTGCCCGTTGAGCTTTAGTGTGCAACAGAGTGCTTGAGAAGGGTCACATCAAACAGGTCATGTTTCACCCTGATAGCAGAAGACAGAGCTCATTCTGGAGTCAGATGCTTCTGAATAATGGCCCTTAAATAGAAAACACTTTAAGAGGGGGAAACATTGTGTTTTCTGAAGATTCAAGCATGAAAACCTATTCTAGAAAATCAAGATTGTAAAATGTTATATTATGTCCTCTTTAATAGTCACAAATGTCACAGCTCATTTCCTTTCGGGGATTGAGATTCACCCTGTATATCCTATAAGTGCGTTTTTTTATTTCAGAAGAGCGCATCGTAGAGTCAGAGATGAGTTCGTGCGAGTGGATGTTTCCTGAGAGCTCAACTAACTTTGAGAACGTGCCACTGCAGTTTAAGGGCTTCTGTGGATTCACCCTCGTGCAGAAGAACGGCCTTTTACTGCCAGGTACGGTGAATCTAGACGCTCTGACCGACCAACTGCATTCATATTGATCTTTTATATTTGATAACCTGGGAAAATGAGCCAATAGCCAAGTTTCCATCCACTTTTTGCTCCGCTATGAACAAAGGGAATATGCGTAAAGAAAAAACATTGGCTGTTTCCATCTAATTGGCCTTTTACCGATAGAATGGTGTGCGTAATGAGGTCATCCCTAAAAACCGCATACGTTGTGTTGTATCCCTCGAGCCATTTCCATACATAATTTCACGTATATCGCAAATTATATCGTATCTTTCACATCCCAAATATTAGTTAAATGCGGAGAGTAATGAGACGATTGAAATTCGCAAGTTCACTTCTTACTATTTTCACGAAATCAAAATAATCATTTCGTTTAGAGCTTTTTGGATTCAACCTGCTTTATTTTTTCTAATTAGTTTGAGATAAAATGATATTATACACATTAATAAATAGTTTTTATAAAATGATTTTATTAACAAGTGTCGTTTGTGATTTTAGTAGCAGATCCTGTGAAACTGATTTTATGGCATTCATTTCATTTATTCAGATACAGGCGTGTTGTGTATTTTACCTTTCTTTACGTCGGTGTTCGTTTGACAGACGCCACGGGTTTATTTTTGACGAGCTGCTGGGAATTTCAAGGCGCTATATTTCCCTAGTTGATTATACATTATTAAATTGTATACATAAAATTATCTTTATTAACAAGTGCCATGTGTTTTTACGGGTGCATGAATTTTCATTAGATTGTAAAAAACAGATGCAAGAGACAGAGGCAACAATAAAATCATTTCATTTATGATTTAATAATATGAATGTAATAGATCTAATGCTACTACAGAGAAACGGGAGCAATGCCATGAACGTGGATGCTAATTCTGTCATGCCTTTTCTCCACAAAAAGTGTTTCCAACATTTGAAGCATCGAAAATGTATTATACGCTGAAGTTAAACTGAAAAACAGTGTCGACATTTGCAAAACATTTTCGATAACTGCCATTTCCATCAAAACATTTTGATGCGCTAAACCTTTTTCCTGGATGGAAACCTGGCTTATGACGTCTCCATGGGCAGCTGACCTGCACACGATGTCTTGTTCTCAGGTAATCCAAACATTGGCGTCCTGAAGCACAAGGAGAAATACTACGCTTTTAGCTCGAGGAGCGCTGCTCACGAGTTCGCCTGTAAAGCAGACGAGTACACCGGCGCTGTGGTCGAGATGGCGAAGAGGACGCCCGAGCTCATCCAGCTGCTCCAGCTGCTCCAGGAGTTTGCCAGCGTGACTCCCTACGCGGAGGTACGGCGCGACACCTGCTCTGACTCATCATGGGCAGCAGGAACAAATATCATGCATGCTAACATCAAAATGCAGTTAGGACAGTAATACACAGGTTATTGCGAGACGCAAGACAAATCAAACATGGACGGGTTTAGTGACATCCCGGGACACACCAAGCCAATGTCAAAGAACTAGCTCGTCGGCTGCATCTCGACCAAAACGCTGCGTCTGTACACACCAACAGGAGTAAAGGCGACTGTCAACTTGCATGTGCATTCTGTGTCTAAGGAAATATCTGTCAGGGGTATCAATAATCTATAGCCGTTGTAGCGACAAAGGACCATCTTGTCACTTAGGCTAGAGGTGCTGTAGGGTTATCTGACACGTGAGATCCAAAACAAGACGCTTCGAGTCCAGTACTGCATTTATCCCCTTTATCTGTCACAGTTCTGATGCTCAAATACACATAATCCTCCCTCTGCATAACCACTCCTGACACGGTCAAAAATGGTTTGCTTCCCTCATTACACCTGCCCTCACTTCCTCTCTGGCTACCTATATACCCATTAAACCCACACTCCACCCGGTGTCTAACAGTGGAACTACAGCAGACATTTAAATAGAGCATAATGGCTCTCACAGCCGTGTTTCCGAAATTACACAAACAATTTCCCCTCCAGAACAAATGCTGTCTGCGTTTCCATTGTGGTCTAAGGTACTGTGAAGATAGTCCGGTGACGTAGGACTGCGCGCGACTTTCGTCCTCTGCATTTAACCTCGTTTAACCTGCACCTCATTGCAGGCCTGCAGACTTTAAAAAATTGTGGTTGAAGTAAAATGCTGCGTGAGCTCAACCAATCAACATGTTCAGCGCCCAAGTGCCACCCCTGAAAGTTCCTGAACTTTGAGTAAGTACTACCTCACGAGCACTTTCTGAAGGGGACATTTTGACCCTAGAACGATAACTATAACGATAACTGTTTGCAGCCACACCAACGAATGATAACGGTCTGTTTATTCTAAGCTCACGCGCTGAACGTGTTTTTGCTGTTCTTGTTGCTTTCACACGGCTTTAACCATCAGATGGCCACAGCATGCTATGTTTCGAATGACTCTAGCTAGTGTAATCCATCTAATCTAACGGTGAGTCAACATATGGAATAAAAACACATGGGACCAGATTTACTGAACAGGGCAAAATTAGCCGATGGGAGTGTAAAGCTCAGCGTGTGATCTACTGACGATTAAAGCACACAGACGCAGACACTGCAACTTCAGTGGAAGACAGCCTGACATGATGGTCTGATCTCTGTTAACACTATGACTGACTGTTTATATATCTTTAACTTTAAGTTGACTTGTCAAACAGTGGTGGATTTTTCTGCAATGTCGTCTGCCATTTTAAATGCGCAAGCCCTTAAACTCGAATGGATTCTGATTGGCGTTCTGAAAGTGATCCCAATGATATCGTTCCTCTATATCATTATTGTTATATCTGTGGTGTGAACCCTCCCATATAAACACAGACTGCTGGAAATCACCATTGGCTGGGAAGTGTTGTGTCATAGATGATGGAGAATCAATGGAGGGAAAGAGTTGGAAAAAAAGTATAAACTAGTGTGTGTTCTGCTCATGTCTCAGATGCAGTCAGGACAGAAACTGCTGGTGAAAGTCATCTCTAAAAGTGACGCCAGCATACAAACGGAGATACACCCTCTGGAGACCAACATCGTGAAGTCTTACGAGTGGAACGAGTGGGCGCTCAGGAGGAAAGCCATCAAACTGGTGAGAACCCTAACCCAACCACATGACCTCAGTCCAGACAGACAGAGCGGGAATTTAACCAGAATCTGTCTCTCTGTCCTAGGCGAATCTACGAAATAAAGTGACGTGCTCAATGCAGACCGATTTGAGCCACATGAGACGGCACAACAGCACACAGACGTTCCTCCCGAGAGACGCCAGCAGCCAGACGGAGCGGGACGGAGAGAGTAATGTACCCAAACCTCAGGTGTACCTGTCTGGGCTGAGAGGAGGGCCGAGCGCAGACACACACATGACCAAAGTGGATTTAACCAGAGCTGTTGATGAATGATGTACACACTCAATAAACTCTCCCTCATTCAGCAATCGTTTCTGTCCTTTGTACACATGATCCTCCTGACTGACTAGTGTTTGGATATTTCAACTTGACCGCTATGAGAAAGAGATGAACGCCTCTGTAACGACACTCCTACGTGCTCTTCAGATGGGATTGGCTGTATTCAGGATTATTTCTGGGTAATGAGGGAGAACAGGTGGAGCAAACAGACCAATAATCGGTAATTTTATGATGCCGTGACTAATCAATGTGTTTTAGAACTGCAGGAGACACATGTACAAATCTCCATGCATTAAAAAATTAAGTATTTTTAAAGAGTAGCCTGTTTGTCATTGGTATTGTTGACCAACACTCTACCACTCGACTATGAATTCACTTTCTGAGAAGTGCCCAGAAGTTCCCTTTACAGCAGTAAAAACACTGACGCTGTAAGGACAGTCCGATTGCTTGTGGAAGTTCACCACTGTGTAATTCAGATCCTCAGCAGAAGTTTACTTCCTGAACCGTAGCGTAAACGCAGGCAGAGGAATCAGAGGGGTTTGTGGGTAATTGGGCAGTGGCATAACACAGGCAGAGGAATCAGAGGGCTTTGTGGGTAATTGGGCAGTGGCATATAGGAAGTCAGAGGAATCAGAGGGGTTTGTGGGTAATTGGGCAGTGGCATATAGGAAGTCAGAGGAATCAGAGGGGTTTGTGGGTAAATGGGCAGTGGCGTAAATGCAGGCAGAGGAATCAGAGGGGTTTGTGGGTAAATGGGCAGTGGCGTAACACAGTCAGAGGAATCAGAGGGGTTTGTGGGTAAATGGGCAGTGGCGTAACACAGTCAGAGGAATCAGAGGGGTTTGTGGGTAAATGGGCAGTGGCGTAACACAGTCAGAGGAATCAGAGGGGTTTGTGGGTAAATGGGCAGTGGCGTAACAGGCAGAGGAATCAGAGGGGTTTGTGGGTAATTGGGCAGTGGCGTAACACAGGCAGAGGAATCAGAGGGGTTTGTGGGTAAATGGGCAGTGGCGTAACACAGTCAGAGGAATCAGAGGGGTTTGTGGGTAATTGGGCAGTGGCGTAACACAGGCAGAGGAATCAGAGGGGTTTGTGGGTAATTGGGCAGTGGCATATAGGAAGTCAGAGGAATCAGAGGGGTTTGTGGGTAAATGGGCAGTGGCGTAACACAGGCAGAGGAATCAGAGGGGTTTGTGGGTAATTGGGCAGTGGCATATAGGAAGTCAGAGGAATCAGAGGGGTTTGTGGGTAAATGGGCAGTGGCGTAACACAGGCAGAGGAATCAGAGGGGTTTGTGGGTAAATGGGCAGTGGCGTAAACACAGGCAGAGGAATCAGAGGGGTTTGTGGGTAATTGGGCAGTGGCGTAAACACAGGCAGAGGAATCAGAGGGGTTTGTGGGTAAATGGGCAGTGGCGTAAACACAGGCAGAGGAATCAGAGGGGTTTGTGGGTAAATGGGCAGTGGCGTAAACACAGGCAGAGGAATCAGAGGGGTTTGTGGGTAATTGGGCAGTGGCGTAAACACAGGCAGAGGAATCAGAGGGGTTTGTGGGTAATTGGGCAGTGGCATATAGGAAGTCAGAGGAATCAGAGGGGTTTGTGGGTAATTGGGCAGTGGCATATAGGAAGTCAGAGGAATCAGAGAGTGTCTTTAAACTGTGCAAATTCACAGTTAAAAACACAAGGAGGAAATTATAATAGAAATAGGATATAAAAAATCTATATACTATATATATATATATATATATATATATATATATATATATATATATGTCTATATCTGTAGAATTATAAATAATCAAGTCAAGAGAAAAAAAGGTAACAAATAAGGATAAAGTGGAATAAAATAATTGAAGTAGACTGTGCAGTGAGTAAACTGTAGACTTATAAATATGTGGTTAACAAATGTATAAGAGTATAATGTGCAAACAGGTTTATGACAGGTTGTTACACAGTAACAACGAGAACAGAAAGTGCAGTGCAATGTCAGTGTATCGATGTTTATCCTGAAGTGAAGTCACGTGATGTTAAGTGACTGAGTTCAGGAGTCTGATGGCCTGGGGAAGAAGCTCCTCCTGAGTCTCTCAGTTTTGGCCATCAGGCTTGGAAGCGCTTACCAGATGGCAGCAGCGTGAAATGAGGGTTTGCAGGGTGATTAGAGTCCTTGATGATCTTGGTAGCTCTACCTTTGCAGCGTTTGGTGTAGGCGTCCTGCAGAGACGGAAGAGCTGACCCTGAGATACGCTCGGATAAGCGCCACGACTCTTTGCAGGGCTTTGCGGTCATGACTGGTGCTGTTCCCATACCACGCTGTGATGCACTGAGTTAAAACACTTTCTATCGCCCCTAAATAGAAAGTTTTCAGGATAGCTGGTGAAACCCTGAATTTCCTCAGCTGGCGCAGGTGGTACAGTCTTTGCCTGGCTTTTTCACCTGTGTCTGAATGTGAGCAGTCCAGGTCAGGTCCTCGGAGATGTTTACTCCCAGGTACTTGAAGCTGCTCACTCTCTCTACTGGTGACCCGCTGATCATGAGGGGGAGTATGTCCGTTGCTGTCTCTTCCTGAAGTCCACAATCATTTCTTTGGTCTTGCCAACATTCAGAGAGAGACAGTTGTCCTGGCACCATGATGTTAGATGCTCCACCTCGTCCAAGTATGCCGTCTCATTGTTGTTGGAAATGAGGCCCAGGACAACAGTATCATCAGCAAATTTGATGATAGAGGTGGAGCTGTGTGTGGACAAACAGTCATGCGTGTAGAGAGAGTAGAGCAGGGGGCTCAGGACACAGCCCTGTGGAGCTCCCACACTCAGGGTGATGGAGGTGGAGGTGGACTGGCCTATTCTCACCACCTGAGGCCTGCCAGTGAGGAAGCGCTCAGGTCAGAATCCCCAAAGAGATTCTCACTGATCAAGGCACGCTGTTGATGTCACATACATTATGTGAATGATACAAACCTTTGGGCATTAAATCGATTCGCACCAGTGTCTATCACCCACAAACAGACGGCTTGGTAGAACAATTTAATCATACTTTGAAATCCAAACGCTGTCTATTGCTTTACTATGTGTGCAGTTTCTCATTGTACAGGACTAAAACATTTCTCTACACAAAGCTGTACTTTCACCTGCACAGAGTGCAATCTATAGTTTGTGACAGAACATCTAAATTAAAAATAACCCTGTGGTTATAGAATCAGCTTCAAGCATCATGATAAATACCATACAGTGATCTGCTGAAGAGATGTCATACTACCTTATGATTAATATCAGTGAGAAAACCATCCGCACCTGTTGGGTTGATCAGGACTCGTGTGATGAAGCTCTTGTGTCCTCCATCAGACTGAACTCCACACCAGTATTTTGAATGTTGTTCAGTCACATGACTGATGCTTCCCGTCAGGAGCCGCTCTTCTCTGTCATCATACAGCTGGATCTTTCCCTCACGCCTCCATCTTTTGCTCTCATTCACAGACGTCTCTTCAGCACAGAGATCAGCTCCAGAGCTACCAGCCGCTGATAGACTGATGCTCTTCACACAATCATCTGTTTCAGATCCAAATAAAGTGCAGTAATGTTAGAATGATATTCATGGATTCACCACATAATGACGGAAAGCGGCTCACCCTTCTCAATGTTCAGGTTAAACTCAGAGAAGAAACTGTAGTCTTCAGAAACTCTGACTATAATCGTATATTCTCCAGAGTCGTTCTCATTCAGCTCTCTGATAAACACACGTAAGAGCCCTGCAGATCTGTCCTCATGGACGGAGAATCGTCTGTCATGTTTCCATTCTGAGGCTCTGTTAGTGTTTATTACAGGGAAACACTGATCTGCTCCAGATTTACAGATGTCTATCAAAGATGTCTCTTCTTGCTTCTCATTCTTTATGATGACGTTTCCTCCTGAATATCCTCTCACAGTGTTGATCTGTTCAACACAAACCCAGATCATTTGTCATTTTGTTCTCAATGTAAACACATTTATCTGTCACTTTGCTAGAACATTTATGAACTCAAGTCCAGATGATGAGTGTAAATCTTCCATCAGAAGATAAAAAGGTTATTGATGGCGTGAGTTATGAGTTAGCCGTGTGAACGCCGGTAATTCCAGTCAGTGTTGAGTATCGTGATGTTGAGGAGTCTCAGTTACTCACCGGTTATAACCTTCAGATTCACTTCAGTGGTGGGATCTAGTCCAAAGTTTTCAGCTCCACAATAGTACATCCCAGAATCCCGTTCACTCAGATCTCTGATGGTCACTCTGAGGACGGCTGAACTTGTGTCGTCATACAGAGAGAAGAATCTTCCAGAATCAATCCATTTATTTTTCTTAGTCTCTGTATGTCTTTTCTTATATTTGCATGAGCTCATGACTCACCTGCAACAAACCAGCATCTTAACACAACACTAAGACACACTGAGGAGATTCATTTTAAAGCTCATTTCCCCATATTAGTTATGGATGAAGACTCTGCTCTGGTTCTTCTGAGTTCAGATTCTCACCAGGAATCATCAGCAGAGTGAAAGTCCAGATGATCTTCATTCTTCTCTCTTATGAAATGATCTTCTCTGTTGTCTCTGTAGATTCGGTTCTTCTGAAGCTCTCGATGTGTGTTCAGATGAGCTTTGAGTGTTTCTTTCCTGTTATATTTAATGTTGAGTGCTGAATGTGACGGAGACGTGCACTTCCTCTGAGAGAGAGACACACTTTATTAAAACAGTCTAAAAACGAACTATACCTCACACATAATCACATTGCAAGATGTTCAAAAGATTTAAAAAAACAAACAAAAACAAATAAATTAATTAAATTAAAACACACTCACTCAAAATAACCACTTTAACTACCTCACCAATTAAACATTACTTCTCATCCTCACAAAGTGACGGTAAGGCTCCATTTACACACCATTTAAACTCAAACTCAAGCATGTTTTTTGTCATTTGAATAAATCTCTGCTCCACTCTTATTCTGGATTCCACCAAAGCTGTAAATAACAGAAACACATTTATATTTCGCCCTTCAGCAGCCAGTCTACAAGACTTCCAAATGGATCATTTGGCTTGTCCAATGATGAAATGTGCTACAGTACACTGCTGTGTGTGCGCTCTGGAATACTTGCAACCACAGATAAACAGTGTTTTGTTGAAAACAACACCCAAATTCCCAAGTAATCTTTCTAGACACGTATATAATGGAACCAATCTAGAACACTCAGTGAAAACATGAAAAACAGATTCTGGTAAAGAACAGAAAATACAAGATGATAAAACATTCAAATTAAGTTTAGAAACATGAGAATTAGTGGGTAACACACAATGTAATAACCTCCACTGTAGGTCTCCAGATCGTTTAGGTACAGGACCCTTATAAAAAAGCCTCCAAGGAGGAGAACGTGCAACAGGCAAGGTTAAAAATTCTCTCCATTTTGTATCACCTCTGTCCTTAATTTGCTCAAAATGATCCACTTTGACACACAACCGATATAGATCTTTTTTTCCGATCACCTGGAAATCAAGCTCTTGCAATTTATCAAATTTCAGGAGCTTTACTTCATGATTATCTTCAAAACCAACTTCGGGAGACACAAATAACTTAGGAAACAAAACTCTAGAAGGGCCTCCAGACAGGAAACGGTTAACAAAGAGGAGGAGTGTGGAGGGAAAAGCTGCTTTCAACCCACCTATGAGCCGCTCTATCGTCCTTACTGATCTGACACCAGCCTGATTACCAATGTCTGTCATTGACCTCCATTTTCTAGACGAGGTATCAATCAAACCTGAAACTTTTGACAATCCCTTTTCCAAAAGATTTTTAACAACTGTATTGGATGTACCACTATTATCACCTAAAAAGGAGTTGTAAACAGTGGTTCTTCAAGACCAAAATGATTATTTTCATGTCTGATCAACTTAAAACCTGTCCAGGAGTTTAACACAGAAGCATAATTTTACATCAGATGAAAACTTCCCAACATAAGATGACATTAAAAACAAATGCCTATCAAGACAGAACCCCCCAAAAGTTCTGAGCAACGGCAGACCAAACGACACCCAAGGCTTAAAATCCTCAGGGTAGAGTAGGTTTTGATCCGTTTTGAACCTCATCGCCTTAACCTTAGCTGCCAAATCAATCAACCCTTGACCCCCTTCATTGACTGGCAAATAGAGAATTGCAGGGGCAAGCCAATGATAACCACCCCAGAAAAACTCAACGAAAGTCTTCTGCAAACGTTGCAACAAATCTTTTGGTGGATCAAGCACATTCAGACGATGCCACATCATGGAAGCTGCCAAGTTGTTGTAATGAGCACTCTTCCCCTATATGACAGTTGAGGCAGTATCCATCTCCATCTTTGTAAGCGTCCAGAAACTCTTTCAAAAATACCATCCCAATTTTTCTGAATATACTGGTCAGTTCCGAGGAAAACACCCAGCACTCTGAACCCCTCTCGACTCCAGGAACAGTTCTGAGGAAGTACTGGAGGGCCCACATTCTCCCATTCACCCAGTAGAAAAGAAGCACACTTTTGCCAGTTAATTCGAGAAGAGGATGCTTTCTGATAAATTTCCAAAGATTCTCTCAAATTCCTGACATCCTGAGCGGATCTAATAAAAACAGTGACATCGTCAGCATAGGCACTAAAGCCTAGCAGTGATCGGTTCTGAGGTCGACGGACACACTGTTGATATGCCATCCCGCTTGTTCCTCAGTGCAACCAAAAGTGGTTCAATTGCAGTGGCATACAGAATTCCTGAGAGCCCACACCCCTGCCTTATGCCTCTACTTGCATTGAAAGGTCTTGTAAGGGTACCTCATTTTCAGCATGCTGTATATGTCAGTATACAACAGTTTAATATAAGCAATAATAGATGGACCAAAGCCAAAAGCCTCAAGGCACTTAACCAGGAAACCATGATCAACCCGATCGAAGGCTTTCTCCTGATCCAAAGAAACAAAACCAATACCAAAATTATGCACCTTAGAAAAAGAAATTAAGTCAAAGAAAGGTTATCAAAAATAGTCCTTCCTGGAATGCAGTATGACTGATCTGGATGAATCACAGAGGAAATGTAGAGTTTGACTCTGTTGGTTAAAGATTCTGAAAGTATCTTATGGTCAACTCCGAGTAAAGAGACCGGACGCCAACATCTAATATCTTCAAGATCACCCTTTTTAGGTAATAGGGTAACCACAGCTCTTCTTAGACTCAGTGGAAGTGTACCTCTCTCAAAACGCTCCATGAAAACGGCAAACAAATCCTTTCCGATGACTGGCCAAAAATGTTTATAAAATTCTGCATTAAGTCCATCCAATCCCGGGGTTTTGCCAGAAGACAGTTCTTTAACAGCAACAGATAGTTCATCAGAAGTCAATAGTTCATCAAGCTTAGATTTCTCCCCTTCCGAAAGCTGAGGTAAATCCTGAAAGAGAAGCTCAGCCCTCTCCTCATCGCAAGCTTCAGCTCTGTAAAGATCCTCATAAAAAGACAGTGCGTAAGAAATAATCCCATGACCATCAGTAACCTCTGGAAGCCTCAAACAGCCTAAAATCTTCTTATCCACAATCTTCTTCTCCAGGATAAAAAAGAAAGTTGTAGGAGCATCCATGCTAAAATCTTGCACAAATCAGCGTCTCCTGGGCTCTTTCCTCCAGTAGATTCCACAAAATAAATGTATTGCGTCTCAAGGACTCAGTGGCATTGACAACATCCCCTTCAATGTCAAGTAGAAGTATTTCCTGTTCAAGCTGTGCCATCTTTTTGTCCAGACAGCTTTTATTGTAAGCAGAGCAGCTCTGGCAAAACAATTTAATTGGAGTTTTTCCGATGTCCCACCACTGGCTCAAGGACTTATACTGTGTTTTCCTCTCTCTCCAGATCTCCCAGAAATAAGTAAAAGAGTGCACAAAATTTTGATCTAATAATAATCTATATTATTAAATTTCCAAAAGGATGTACTAAACGTGCTCTCTGCAGTAGTGACATCAATAGATAGAAAGTGGTGATCAGACAGAGCAGAAATTATGTCTTTTGCTTTTTTGTACATATATCCTGTCCAGAACAATGGTCCTATCATGAGAAACATCCCCTAGAGCAGTTTTAGAGAGAGAGAGAGAGAGAGAGAGAGAGAGAGAGAGAGACAGATCTCCTGAACTCCAAACTGAATGTCAGAATGGGAAAGAAAGGTGATTTAAGCAATTTTGAGCGTGGCATGGTTGTTGGTGCCAGACGGGCCGGTCTGAGTATTTCACAATCTGCTCAGTTACTGGGATTTTCACACACAACCATTTCTAGGGTTTACAAAGAATGGTGTGAAAAGGGAAAAACATCCAGTATGCGGCAGTCCTGTGGGCGAAAATGCCTTGTTGATGCTAGAGGTCAGAGGAGAATGGGCCGACTGATTCAAGCTGATAGAAGAGCAACTTTGACTGAAATAACCACTCGTTACAACCGAGGTATGCAGCAAAGCATTTGTGAAGCCACAACACGCACAACCTTGAGGCGGATGGCCTACAACAGCAGAAGACCCCACCGGGTACCACTCATCTCCACTACAAATAGGAAAAAGAGGCTACAATTTGCACGAGCTCACCAAAATTGGACAGTTGAAGACTGGAAAAATGTTGCCTGGTCTGATGAGTCTCGATTTCTGTTGAGACATTCAGATGGTAGAGTCAGAATTTGGCGTAAACAGAATGAGAACATGGATCCATCATGCCTTGTTACCACTGTGCAGGCTGGTGGTGGTGGTGTAATGGTGTGGGGGATGTTTTCTTGGCACACTTTAGGCCCCTTAGTGCCAATTGGGCATCGTTTAAATGCCACGGCCTACCTGAGCATTGTTTCTGACCATGTCCATCCCTTTATGACCACCATGTACCCATTCTCTGATGGCTACTTCCAGCAGGATAATGCACCATGTCACAAAGCTCGAATCATTTCAAATTGGTTTCTTGAACATGACAATGAGTTCACTGTACTAAAATGGCCCCCACAGTCACCAGATCTCAACCCAATAGAGCATCTTTGGGATGTGGTGGAACGGGAGCTTCGTGCCCTGGATGTGCATCCCACAAATCTCCATCAACTGCAAGATGCTATCCTATCAATATGGGCCAACATTTCTAAAGAATGCTTTCAGCACCTTGTTGAATCAATGCCACGTAGAATTAAGGCAGTTCTGAAGGCGAAAGGGGGTCAAACACAGTATTAGTATGGTGCTCCTAATAATCCTGACAGGTGAGTGTATAATACATATTTTGACATACATCTCATATATGAAATATCCTAATATGCTCATATAGAGTAAAAACAAATATGCACAGCTATGTGCAACACTATACACATTAATAGTGTTTAATGTGCTTAGTGTTTAATGTGTATAGTGTTTAATGTGTATAGTGTTTAATGTGCTTAGTGTTTAATGTGTATAGTGTTTAATGTGTATAGTGTTTAATGTGTATAGTGTTTAATGTGCTTAGTGTTTAATGTGTATAGTGTTTAACGTGGTGCTAACTGTATGCATGTACTTTCAGAGTATAATGTGTAATGTAGTACTGACTGTAAGTATGTCCAATAGTACACTGTGTGTACTAACTATATGTATGTGCACATTGCACTTTTTTCAGTTTTTACCTGCTTAAGGTTGTATGGTTATGTTAACTGTTACTGCAATTACACGCTGGAGAACGCTCCCAAGAATTTCACTCTCCAAGGCACATGTGCTTTGGTGATGTGACAATAAAACTGACTTGACTTGACTATGAAACCGGAAATCAGAAATTGAAGTTGAAGTTGAAGTTTATTTGTCATTACACATGTACAAGTACAGTATAACGAAATGAAGTTTGGAGCAAGCCTCCGGGCCGCAGCCGATTATTCAGGCGCCGCCCTACGCTCTCCAGAAATACAAGAATGCAATTTAGCAAGCATTACATAGCAAACACAACAAAACATAAACATAAACATAAACATGACACAGTACACGTGGTCACGTGATGGGATTTTTTGTATGGAGTGGGAGAGGAGATAGATAAACAGGCAGACGGTTGGAGGGGGTGGGATCGGGTAGGTTGTGTATGGTGCGAGTGAGTCTGAGATTGTGTTGTGTGAGAATGTTAGCCATAACTTCAGATGTTTTCGAGTTCAGTTCTATGGTTTGTCCTTGAAGGGAGATAAGGCAGTGCACAGGGAAAGATAGCAGACAGCTGCCCGGCTGACCTCCCAACCGAGAGATAGGGACCAAGTGAGGTTCGTTGGGCTAGTTGATTAGGTCAGGCAAATACAATTTATTATTTTTAATCCATTTGATGATCTTGGTAATTTGTCGGATCATAATCAATCAATCAGATCTGGTCCTCAGCATTCGCGTCCGGTCTGTGCAGTTTCCCTAGACATTACGTCCAGCCTCATGGCCAGACCGGTTACAGTCCGTAAAGTTCACCGATCTGACCCCCGATAGAGCCCACTCTACCCTGCGTATCCGCAGTCCGGACTGCGTTGTTACGGTTCAGTTCCTCAATTCCTATCACTTTCTGATCTAATTCCTTCAGACGGTCACACACAACCCCGAAGCATTCTTTAATTTCCACAGACAGCGGCTGGGTGAATTTGCTTGCAGCTGTCTTACCAATCTTCCGATAGGTCAGGGCAATCCCAAAGCCAAAGAATAGGAACCCTGCCATCAATAATCCAATCATGTATAAATCTTCCGCATCCTCCACGGACAGAGCCTCCAGGCACAGGACTTGCCAGTTGTTCCATGCGTCCCTCACGTACCCTGCGGCAAAGGTCCCGTCCGGGCAGGTGGGTTCTCCCGGGGCACCCTTCCTTAGTGAGAAAATCTTGTCGATTGCGCTGATTGACCAGTTAATCAATTCCATTTCAGTATTTTCAAGAGTCCAGCAAAGCAGCAGTCAGAGAAGAGAAGAGACGAAACACTAAACAAAACAGCGCGAGAGCCAGCAGGGAGCAGAGAGAAAACACGTCTGCACGGATAGAAGGACAGGAAGGAAATATATAAATTCCTGATATATTGACATATAACTCTATTCCACATATTGTAAATGTTCAAATTATATATGTGACAAATGTCGTAGAGTCTTAGTATAGATTTTATGTATAAAACAAATGAAATTTTAAATATTTTTAATGTTACTTATTGTCAGGTGAGGCAAGGGATGAAGGATTCAAGGATGCAGAGGTTAATGGGCTTTTTATTAGACTTCAAAAATTAACCCCTCCATGCTTGTAACTGGCTCGCCTTAGTTTTTATACAAGAAAGCCTCATAAAAAGGGAATTCACTTTTGCCAATAGTTTGTGTTCAAACTAACTGTAAGAGTCTCAATGAGGAAGTGAAAATAAATTTTATCTAATGAATCACTGAACAATAACATAGTATTAATTTGCATATATTATATATATATATATATATATATATATATATATATATATATATATATATATATATATATATATATATATATATATATATATATATAGAAGGTGTACCAAACAATTCAGAATGAAGGGAAAAGAATATAGTCTGCAATGCAAGTCTTTTATCTGAGTGTTGTGGAAGTCCCAGTCCCGGCAGGAAATGAAGAGATCAATCCTAAATCCTAGATAAGGCGCTGGACAACCCAGTTATAACGAACGTTATAAGTTGATATATATATATATATATATATATATATATATATATATATATATATATGTATATATATATATATATATATATATATATATATATATATATATATATATATATATATATATATCATATATATATATATATATACTGCTATATATATATATATATATATATATATATATATATATACTATACTATATATATATATATATATATATATATATATATATATGCTATATATATATATACTCTTCTATATTTCTATATATATATATATATATATATATATATATATATATATATATATATATATATATATATATATATATATATATATATATATATATATATATATATATATATATATATATATATATATATATATATATATATATATATATATATATATATATATATATATATATATATATATATATATATATATATATATATATATATATATATATATATATATATATATATATATATATATATATATATATATATATATATGTATATATATATATATATATATATATAGATATATATATATATAGGGATATATATATATATATATATATATATACTAGATATAGAAGGTGTACCAAACAATTCAGAATGAAGGGAAAAGAATATAGTCTGCAATGCAAGTCTTTTATCTGAGTGTTGTGGAAGTCCCAGTCCCGGCAGGAAATGAAGAGATCCAATCCTAAATCCTAGATAAGGCGCTGGCACAACCCAGTTATAACGAACGTTATAAGTTGACCTCAGACAACAGTATACATAAAAAAAATAAATAACGAAAAGCCAGTTCATGACCCCTTTAATTTTTATTTGAATAGGTCTAATTGATGAATTCTCACTATGCTGTTCCCCACCAGTCTATTGTGACCGAATATAAAGCCTAAAACTTCACTAACTTAACCAACATAAAACCATAAGGCTGTGTGTGTGTGTGTGTGTGTGTGTGTGTGTGTGTGTGTGTGTGTGTGTGAGTGAGTGTGAGTGTGAGTGTGAGTGAAGTCTAAGGAGTAAAATGCATGCACTCAGATTGCAAGAAAAGCATAAACTCACTTTATTTTGTTTCATTTCTTTATTTAGCAGGTTATTAAATCTTAAGGTTTAGAATTTGTGCTGGCAAACAGAAACCCTGAGGAAAAACATTTTCTGCAGTGCATGCAATGCATTTTGGGCCGTATGAAATGTTTTTTTCATTTTTGTATTTTTATTTGTCTGGACTTTGCTTTAACGGTTAAATTAATGACTTTCATTCAGAACACAAATTAAGATATTTTTCAATAAAGCGGAAAGATTTGCCACTTCAGAAAGTTCATAAAGAGATGGCAAAACTGATCCATACGGATCGAGCGGATTATTCCAGATGTTCCGAAGAGACTCGATGGCTTTATATGAGAAGGTCTGACGGGTTTGAACAACATTAGGGCGAGGAAATGATCCCAGGATTCTCATTAATGGGTGAACTGACCCTTTTTATCTTAGCGATTAGTAAGCTTTGTATCAGTAGAAATACCATGGGGGGGTGGGATCTCACTCACAGCGCTCGGCTCGGGCAGCTGCGGCATTCTTGTAAACTGAGAGGTGCGGAGCAAAGTGAGCGGTTCAACTTTTCAAATTAATTCCTCTGAAAGTTAAGCTTCCATAGGCGTGATCTGAACGCGTGCCGTGAACGACTGCCGCGCCCGCCTCAGCTCTTCGCTCTCGTGATGAATGTAATCTGAGTCCTGCTGCGTCTGTGCCGTGACACTCGCTCGCCTCACTCACGTTATATTGAACACACGTTCAGTTTTTAGTTGTAGTGTCTGTTCTCTAACTGAACTAAATGATAGGGCGGTACCCTAAGGTACAAAAGTGAAAAGGTACATCTTTGTACCTTACTCACCCTTAAATGCTACATTAAGAGTGCGTATTAGTACCTTAGGGTACTGCCCCAGTGACAGCCATGTACTTTTTTTCTGACAGTGTAGGGGCCTAAGTTAATACCATCATATTGAACTTAAGACTTTCTCCAATTTAAAGACATTGATGCCTTAAACTGTGGAAGGTCAAATTAAGTCTTAAGATCTTAGGCCACATCCACACGAAGCCAGAGCTTGCCCTATCCGATCTATTTTCCCTCGTCTCCAGAAAGATCCGAGTAGACACGAAACCACTGGAACCGACTCAAAGCGATGTAGCATACATGCCAGGCCAGTGTGTGGCGCTGTAATCCTGCCACAGAAGTGCACTAAAAACAGAAGAGTTGTGGCTAGACAGGGTTGAGAAACGGTCGGAAGGGAGGCAAAAATCTCACGATAAAATAAATGTGCTACTCACCAGATGGGCTTTATTAACGCCTACCCTAACCCTAAACGTACAATAATGCAAATAGAGTAATAACGCAGTATTGCCCAGTGCCCGCAGCTGTATCCCGTCTAGCGGGGGACGTGGTGCGATGTGAAATTGTCAAACTATACGGATTGGCTCTACACATGAAAACGCAAGGGTGTCGTTTCAGTAGTATGCACTCTGGGACCCGGTTTAAAGAAATAAAAAATACAGTTTCAGGCTCCTAAAACGCCGGATCCGTACGGACGGAACGCTGATACAACATTTTTACGCACACAGCTAAACGCGTCTCCGTGTGGACAGGGCCTAAAACTCACTCAACCATAACACAGATGTTCCCCAATCCCAGAGACCAGAGCAATCTGGAAGCACAGACCACGCCTTTTCATTTTACAAAATTTATTTGCAGGAATGCAAAAACACTTGTTATGCAGCAGTACTTTTAAAACACCATTTTTCATAAAAATGGTTTGACGTGATACAGAAATGATCGTGGAGTCAGTCATATTCAAAATCCAGTCAATACTTTTAAAGAGAGGCAAAACAAAAGAAAAATAGAGTGAAACATCAACAGAATCCCTTTAAAAACGTATAAACCCTGTACGAGCACACAAGAGAGTTAAGTTACCAATAACATGCCCAAAAGGATGCATATCTTAATAACCCATCACATTGACATGTGATGAAAAGGCAGCTACGGTGTGCCCGGTCCAATGACATCATACGTCCTGTCCGGTCTGATGCATGATCAGCGCCAGGGACGGAGACGGAGCCACGCTCGAGAGCAGAGCTGATCTCCAGCACCGGTCAGATCTGACTCTGAACTTACCTTTAGAAACGATGGTGAGCTGTGCACGTCCAGGTGGCACAGTACACAAAGGGATAGTGTTGGTTTCAAAACGGATCAAGCAGCCAGCGAGGGCCGCGTGCTCTTAAAATAAAGCTTTAAAATGCAATTCATTTGGGGCGAGGGGTGTCTGAGAAACGGCAAACGCTTCTCAAAGTGACCTGTAACTACATCCTCAGACTGACGCTTCTTTAGACTCATCACATGAGTGTCTTTCACATGCCCAGTCTGACTGTTCAGCATTATTACAAAAGGACTATAATACACTAGGTACATTGGCTCTGATGTTGCCCTTGTGCATAAGTTGAATATAAAAAGCCCTGCTTGCATTAGGTCTCCGTATGTACAGTACAGATAGGGCAGTTTCAGCCTCCAGGATGAGGTAGTTAACCGACCCTTTCCAAAAAGAAAATCCTAAAAAAAGAAAAAGGGGTTCCGAAAAGAACCATTTCACCTGGAATGCCTGGTCAATCACGCCAGGTTACAACTGAGAGAGGAGAAATCAACGCAAGACTCGAGCTCATCCTCATGATAAGCCGGTTAAAATGCACAAAAATATACATCAAAGCTCCTCCAAGCCACTTCAAACATCTACAAAGTGCAAAATACATGTAACGTTAAGGATAAAACTCCTTTGGGCTACTCGACCTCCAAAAGTATAGCATTTGTCATGACACAAGGGTTCTGGGACATTCTTATAAACTTAAAAATAACAAATTAAATACAAAAAAAAAAAAAAACACAATACACAAAGAAGAGTCCAAACATGTCTAATGGTGACTCTGCGGTGGTGATGGCAATCTTGGAGGCAGACAGGGAGAAGATATGCTTCCGTAAGGCAGGAACTGAGATGGACCGTGGAACGGACCTTACCATCATCATCATCATCATCACCACATCCGCTGGCGTGACCCCACTGAGCTAGTCAGTCTTCACTGGGACATGTCAGGACCAGCCTCGACCCCTTTTCCCTGCTAGCCAGGTAACAAAAGGAACACAAATTAGAGGAGCGTTAACAATGAATACAACACAAAGGAAAAAGAAAAAACACACAAACGACCGCAAGGATGTCAAAGAGAGAGAGAGGGGAAGCAGGAAGCATTCGCTAGAGACTCTACCGACGCGCTCGGGCATGCACAGGTGAAACACAAGCAGGGTTATGAGATACGGAAGGGGGGAAATAAAGGCATGCTAGTTCCCCGCTCGCTCAAATTTGGGACAGACGTGCAAGAGTGTTAAGGACGCCTCGCATCAAATTGTGCTTTGAGTTTGTGTCCTCGTGGAGCTTCTCTAACAGAACCCCAGTGAAGGACCTCAGGAGAAGGCTCGGCAATGGCCGTGAGGCGAGTAAAGAAGCCTCTCGGTGGAGGAGGGCGTGTGGAATGGGGTGTGCGCTTACACAAAGCTTGAGTGGAGAGAGAGGATGCGGACTTGATTTCAATTGGCATGCAGAGTGAGGTAGCGGCACGTGTCTACAGGCAAACCTTTAGTCCTTTTCTTCCACAAGGAGCCATAAATTTGTAGGCAATTTGAAGAGAGAATTTGCCGAAACATGAATTTGAAACACAATTTGAGTTTTTGTACACTGGTGCGTGTATGTTTATTCAAGCAGACAAACAGCAAAGAATACAAGCCAAAATGTAAAGCCAAAAATAAAGGATCAAAGTCCTTTTTTTTCTGTTTTAAACGTTTCCCCAAAAAAAACAAGACACGCTATTTGACTAGCATTATCTTTTGTAACATACAAATAGCAATTTCTTTTTTTTTTTCTTTGTTGAATACAAGTTTAAGAGACAGTGATTTTTTTTTTCCTTTTCATTTTTCGTCTTTTTTTGTTGTTGTTGCTGTTACCTACTTAAGACATGAAGAGCAAACTTCCTATGAACACACATGGTACTATAGAGCCAAATAGACAGATTGAGCACAAAAATGGCAAATTTAAAAATTTCAATCCCGATTTTTAAAAAGTAGGAAACGACTTCCAAAACAAAACATAAAACAAAAACAGTTCGGCAGAAGCAGGTGGGAGTGACTACTGATCGAGTCCAAGCGGATTCTTAAAATATGTACAAAAAACCCGCCAGGAGGAGAGGCAACCGTTAATGGATTTGAGGGCCAATCAAGTCTCTATAAAAAGGTTTTGTTTTTGTTTTATTGAAAAAAAAAAAAAAAAAAAAAAAAAAAAAAAAAAGAGCCCTACATTCTCTACTTCCACTGTTGCCCAAAAGAATCCTGATAAAACTCCTGGTTGTCAGATTTGTAACCATAGTTACCAGAATGATCGCCACCTTGCAAGGGTTGCTGTGCAATGGGTTGCGAGCCCCAGTTCTGATTAATGGTCTGGCGCCGTTTGGAATCTGGCTGGTTGTAGCCATCAGCTTTGCGCTTGCCTCCTACATTTCCACCGCGTCCACCCCGAGCACCACGTACCCCGCGCCCTCTCGGCAGAACCCCGCCTCTGGCTCCTCCGCGTGGGCCCCTGCTCGCTCCCAGACCACCTCCGGCACCTCCGCGCTGTGGGAAGCCCGCCCTGCCCCGTGGAGCGCTGGCGCCTCTGGCCCGCGCAGGAGACGTCCCGCCTCTCGCCCCGCCGCGCCCTCCTCTGCCTCGAGCGGGTGCCTGGAAATCATCATAGCCGAAGTACGGGTCGTCGTAGCCGCCCCTGTAGTTATGGTAATCATAACCATAATAATCGTAGTAATCTTCATAGCCGTAATAGTCGGGCGGGTAGGAGTAACCGCCCCGACTGGCACCCCTGCCCCGGCCCCTGGCAGGAGGCGGCATTTGAGGAGGGCCGTAGTAGTAGTAATCATCATACCTGTGAGAGAAGAGCGCAGGCACGTTTATAACCACATACAAGATCAGAGATGCAGAGCGGTTCAGGTTAATCAAGGGTGTCCAGCTCCAAAGCTCAGACACAGAGCTCCAGACTAACATGACTTTTTTTAAATCATCAAATGACTTGTTTTGCATTAATAAGTGCGGTTACTAATAATGTTGCATGTTTGGTTGAGACACCGATAATATAACAGTAAATGTGCCAAAACCGCATTTTTATAGGGAATGTAAATCTTCTGCTCCTATTAAATGTGCGTTGTTCTTCTACAGTCTCACACTGAACTGACCGACAGCTCCAGTGATTATTAAAGAGCAGAGCTCGTTGCTTTCTGGGTAATTCAGTCACAATCTGAAGAACAGTTGAGTTGTCCATATATTGAGTGGAAATGGCTAACAAGTCACTAAGCTCTGCTGCCATCTGCTGGTTATAGTGGGCATTTCATGTCTTTAAATAAAGAGTGTTTGCCACGAATGATTAGTTTTTCCTACATCTTTAAACTTATTTTTACAAACAACCACATTAAAAATAACATTAAAATCAGACAATATTTAGAGCACTAGAAAAAGTGAGAAGCCCTTGAATTTCACTCTCAAGAGGTTGAACGAACCCTGAGATAAATAATATAAAAATAGACCATTTCTGCCACAATCCCATGGTTACAGTCAGCGTTACCACATTAAATCCATGGAGTGAAAAGCCTTTAATAACTTGTTCATTCATGGCTCAATGTTTCTCCTGGTTTCCACGTCAGCTCTGTTTGATCTGATATGGTTTATAGCACAGTACTCTGAGCTGAATTTGAACGTGCCGCACTAGATCTCGCAGTGATGTTGTTAATACAGCGGTGAATTCAAGCATTTTCTCATGTCCGCGAGTAAACCTATTCTGAGCTTACGTTGCACTATTATTGCTCCAGCTGATAAACGGTCCGCACTGCACAGCTCAAAGAAGTAGTGCAGTTGCAAAATGCAACCAGTTGGTCTCAGTCTGGAGCCCTGCACACCTGAACAAGGTCTTCAGGATGACTTAAACACAAGTGTTGGCGCTGAAACGTGCAGAAAGGCAGCCCTCCAGGAGCAGGACGGAACACCCCTGGTGTAAAAGCATAACTCACATTTGTGTCTTCGCTGCTTGGCGCTGCGCCTTCCTCTCTTTCCGCTTCTGGTCGGGTGGCTTGGCAAACACAATCTCAATGTGCTCTCCCTCTAAATCTTTGCCGTTCATTTCCGCCAGCGCCTGTGAACATCCACATCGTCACACCACTGTAATGACCACTCACAGAAACAACACTTCCCATCCAAAAGCGCCCTCACCTTGACCGCTCCATCCCTCTCGTCGAAGTGAATGAAGGCGTAGTCTTTCAGTTTCTTTACTCGCTCCAGTTTGCCAAACTGGCCGAAAGCTTTTTCAAGTATTTCCTCTGTGACGCTGTTTGCCAGGTTCCTGACAAACAACACTTTCACCTAGAAGCAGATGAGAGGACAACGTGAGCTCCTTAGTTATAGAGAAGACCGATCCTTAAGTGTTTAGATCCGTTGAAAACCCCAAGACTTGTGACGGTGGATAATTCAGCATCAGGCCATCTGTGAAGCCAGCATAAACCTCTAGAACAGCACACATAACCCATCATCTGCACAGCCAGGCTGAAGCACACGGCGGTTTTGGATCTACCACATGAGAAAGTGATTCAGGTAGATCATGTCCTGACCTTTGCCATGACCTCCGGGTCAGGATCCTCAATAGGGTCGGCCCACTCAACGGTGACCACATTGCCCCAGACCTTCACCTTCCCGCTCATGAGCCTCCGTCGAGCCTGCGCTGCTGTTTTGTGGTCCTCGTACTCCAGAAAACAGAAGCCCCTATTCTTTTTCTTATCATCCGGCTGATGGTAAAGGATTACGTCAGTAAGACCCTCTAACAAAAACAGAACAAAAAAAACCCATTAAATCCATCTTTAAAAAAGGAAGCATGTTGAGATGCGCAGGAATGTGCCCTCAATTCAAGGCAAAGCTCACCTGTGACTTTGGAAAACTCTTCAACAATCTGTTCTTTTGTCTTGCTCTTGGGAATGGAGCCCACAAAGAGTCTGTTATTTGCCACTGATATACACACGCCAATGTGTTTGCCCGAGCGAATTTCATGATTGTTACACTGAGAGGAGAAAAACAGAGATTGAGTACGTGTTGTATTCGTAAAGCAAGTCAGTGCCCCACAAAGCCCCCGATGAGGTTTGAGTCCAGTACAGAAGCAGCACGTATACACTCATGAATGGATTTGCAAGTCTTACTAGCTTGACGGCCTCCTGTGCAGCCTCTTTAGTGCAGAACGTGAGGAAGGCATAGCCCCGGTTCAGGCCGCTCAGAGGATCCATCATCAGACGCAGGTCCCAGATCGGCCCTGCCTTCTCAAACAGAGGCACAAGCTCATCTTCGAACAAGTCCCTCGGGATCTTCCCCACGAAGATCTGCAGTACGGAGAGAAGACAGCAGTCAGTGAGAGATCAGAGCTCATCGAACCACCAGAGCTTTTTTAACGATACTAACTGTATGTGCTCTTGACGTCAAGGTCACAGATTTGAAGATCCACAAAATCAAATGAACAAACCGGTGTGAAGCGACTAAAGACACGAACACACCGGAAAGCTGCTTTATAGTAGAAACTGAAGTCGAGCTCCTAACTGAAAGCGACACTGACACGTTTAATACTGGTTCAAAGCAATATATTGAATCAAACGTGACAGGAGTGCAGAGCTGGTGCACACATCCACATCTCTATGATCAGATGCTCTCATCGCACTGAAGTCATTCTGGTTGTCTGGATGTTCGCTAACAGTATTTCGCTGAAGCAACGAAGCAGAAGTTCGCCGTGAGTATATCAAGGCCTGTACCTTCTAACGTCTGAGCAGCATCTGCTTGAGTTTAGAGCGGACAGATGGCGCTCAAACACAGAGCGGCTGTCGAGTCAGCTCTTAGAGTAACAAAGTTACTCCAGCACAGTGTACATAAAGCATCATTTGGACAGCCTTTGAAGACACCTGATCTGGGGCCAGCTGTTCAAAAAGTTTAATCTGGACCAGAATTATCTGGATTTGGAAATCCCATGTTTTGCCATCCAAGATCAGGTAATCCATCTGACTTCTGCGCCGGGTTTTTAAAGCAAAATTGGATCGGATCAACCCGATCCAGATACACGCCTTTCAGATTGCCAAACCTGGTTGACTAGTGCTCTACGGAGCCCCTAAAGGGACATGGTGATGGAGGGGAAAATGTTGCGTAAAGTCACCCGAGAAACTTTGCATTCGCTCACAAAGAACTTTTGACTGGTTCATCTCTTATGATTGTGCCAGTGTAGTTTACAGGGATAAAACGCTTTGAATGTAATATATTTTGTTTGATTTTACAGCTGTTTGGGGATCATTTCACTGTAGGCTATTGAAAGGCTTAATGTGTAGCTTAATGTCTACTTATAACTTTGTTAAAACTAAATCAAGAGCTATACACACACACACACACACATTTATTAATGCAAATGTTGTTCTGCTGGGATCGGTATAGTGGACAAAACGTTTGATGATTTGATCCAGACCAAAAGCAAGATTGGATTGTGATCTAATATGATTTCAGAATCTTTTTCAAGATTTGACCTAGCCTAGAGATCTAGACGCACCCTAGCGACAGCAAATATAACTCTCCGCAGGCTTGGGAGCTGGAGAAACTCTGGTCAGGCCAATCACATCATGTCTAGAGTCGGTGGGCGGGCTTAACATAATAACAGCACTCCGAGGTTCCGCGTGCTACTTAAAGAAGCTGGCGAACAGCGGTCTTACGATTCGGCTTTGGAAGACTGAGTTAAGCTTTTCTTTGAGAAAAATCAAAGAACAGCAAAAAAGGAAGATGTGTCCGGAGTTTAGCCGAGCGGATACGGCGAAGATTTAAATCAATGAACTAGCTCCGCTTCACCTTCACTGCTCTGGTTGGTTGTAGCGCCATCCTATTCTAGAGGGGATTTGAAAGACAACCATTCATCCCGCCCCTCGGATTGAGCCCTGCCAGCGGTGTGTTCCCAGACCCAACATCTCCAGTGATGTGGGTCTGGCTTGTCAGGCTAGATTTGACCCAGTCTGATTACTTTTGAAATGGCCCCTAGTGCTTCAAGGGATAGTTCAGCCAAAAATTAATATTACCCCATGATTTACTCATCCTAGGCGTGTGTGACATTCTTCCTTCAGATGAACACAATCAGAGTTATATTAAAAAAAAAAAAAAAAAAAAATGTCCTGGCTCTTCCCAGCTTTATAATGACAGCTTTATATCATGCATACCTAGGATGACTTTAGGGGAAGAAAATCATGGGATAATCTTCATTTATGGCTGAACAGCTCCGCACCAGGCATGGTTTCATGGCACGAGTGCCACCGTCCTGATGTGAATTACCTCCGTCCCAATCGTGGGCTGAGCTCCTGTGTAGACGGACTCCGGTGGAGGGCCGCCGTACTTGCGCTGACCTGTAGTGACATCAAGGGTGTAGCCTGTTCGATCAAGCAAAGTCTGGAAAACAAGAGCAAACCAAATGAGTCAACAGGCACAGTTTTAAGTGAAATGATAAAAAGCCAAAATGCACCTTAATTTTTGCCTCATCTGGTCCTTTAGTGGAATCTAGAACTTTGGTCCCCTGTTTCTCTCTCTGCCTGTAGGTCTTCATCACGCCACAGAGAAAGGCACTTTTGTTCTGTTAAAGCGAGCGAGAGAGTGTTAGTCAAACCTTTCCATGTTCCAGAATCAAACAGCACAGCGAGAGCACTTACCTGCACATGGGATAGATCGCTCTCTTTGAACTGGACGAGAACTTGCAGTGCACCTTCCTCATTGAACTCTTTCAGCGCTTCGATGGCCCTCTCATCCAGGTCACTGTGCGCCACGAGGCCTGCGGGAGAAAACCAGGGAAACCTCAGCGGTGCCAAGAGACGTCACAGACTGCAGGATATGCTTTACGGCCCGGCCATTCAGATATTGAATATTCCTCAGAGTTTCTCGGAGAGAGAGTTCATGAGTATCATCATTTGGACCAGGCATCGGTACGGACTTCAGGAATGGCAGCGCTGCTAATGACTTTTCCAGTCGCCTGAGAATACGGGATTAACACTTTCAAAGCCATTACACTGAAGATCTGACATGTCATGCATCACTAGAATCTTCTCGTTTTTTTTTTTAATTCTCAGTATTGGCTGACAAGTGTTGGAGGCGACACTGACGGGACTTATTTTTTGTTTAAAAGGCACAATATGCAATTTTATAATACGTCTCTTCCTCAACACAAAGGCGTGTCTCGACTCGAGTGGGCGGAGCTTTAATTCTGCCACGAGCGCTTCCTCTTCTTCCGCTCATGCGTGTGTGTTTGATCATATCACACACACGTGAGTGTGTTAAAGTGATGTTATAATGCTACTCTGTGCGTTGGCTCGGCGCTACTATGAGACACTTGTTCACACTGCAGTGAGCGAGATCATATTAGGCATGGTAAAACATGGCACTGTGCGGTAAATCAACAACACCAGATTTACACAATCAGACTAACTGTGTTGAGCTGGAGAACAATCATTAGTTTCTGTCCATCAGTGATCCAAACAGTGTCTAATAAAACACATCAGATATTAAAGCGGCTTTGTGTTGCCATGGTTACTACATGCAGGTCTGACGTCCGGTTAAAATCACTGATTTCTAGTGGATTTAAACATTCTTGGAAACATTTGGGATAATGCACACAAGCCAACACAATATATAACACTGTTCTAGTGGATATTTTATTCCTAAAATCTTACATATAGTGCCTTTAACAGTGAACGGTACACGTAAAGTCAAATAGCGTTTGCTTTATTATCAGTAAAATACCTTTACATACAATCAGCATTCAGAAAATGTGCATTTATATCATTACAAGTCTTTGAACATCTGAAACATCTCACAAACCTCACACATTTCCTCTGAAGTGTGCATCAGCAGCCTGCAAAAGCCAACCTTACTGTCCCGCATCCACATCATATTCACTGCGAACTGCATGCAAATGAGCATTCAAACCTGGCCTCCATTCGAGAAGATGATGCCCAATGCTTATAAACTGACCGGATTACTGAGCATTTGGGAAAAACTATAATATGCTCACAGAATCAAGAAGTTTCAATACAAAGCAAATGTTTATTTTACAGATTTAAAAGTTCACTTTTTTTGAATATTAATATTTTCTAAATTATGCAAAACATGTAAAACAAATTGTGCAGTTGTTATGCAGGTGATATTTATCTATAAATCAAAGTGTGATCTTTACATCAGCCATCATGTTCTCCAAGATATTGATCAAAACACGACTATAGGAATTGCACAGATGAAAATCACCATCCGAGACTAAATCTGCGGTCAGAAGCAGCTGCCCATTAAAGGGCCCGCTCACCAAAAGTGACCCCATGATTTACTCGGCGTGTATGACTTCTTTCAGACGAACACAATAAGAGTTATAAAGGTCCTGGCTCTTCCAAGCTTTAGAATGGCAGCCCAACATTTGAAGCCCCCCCCCACAAAAAGTTCATCCCTCCATCATAAAAGTGCATCCATCCAATCATAAGTGCATCCATCCCTACCTCCATCATAAAAATGCATCCAATCATAAGTGCATCCATCCAATCATAAGTGCATCCATCCATCCTAAAAATGCATCCATCCAATCATAAGAGTGCATCCATCCATCCATCATATAACTGCTCCAGACGGCTCTGGGGGATAATAAAGGCCTTCTGAAGTGAATCAATGGGTTTGTGTAAGAGAAAAATCCATATTTAACACGTTATAAAAGTAAATAAAGTAAGTATTCCGGCGAGCCGCCTTGTGTATGCAACTTGTGTAGAAAGAGTAACGCGGTCCAAAATGCTTCTGCTACGTCCAGCACTGCACCAGTTACGCTTTCTCGTAAGCTGAAAACGGATGGAAGCATTTTTTTGGACTTAATTTTGGGCTGCCATTATAAAGCTTGGATTAGCCATATTGTTAAATATAACTCCAGTTGGGTTCGTCTGAAACAAAGTCACACACATTCAACTTACGAGAAAGCGTAACTGGCGCGGTGCTGGACCCAGCACAAGCGTTTTGAACTGAGAGGCGTTACACTTCCTGCTGTTAATATGGACATTTCCCCTCACACAACCCTGCCGATTCGCTTCAGAAGGACTTTATTAACTCCTGGAGCCGTGTGGAGCAGTTATATGATGGATGGATGCACTTTTTTGGGGCTGCCAATCACTGCCGTTATAAAGCTTTGGAAGAGTCAGGACATTTCCCGATAACGGTGTTCGTCTGAAAGAAGAATGTCAGACACACTTAGGATGACTAAATCACGGGGGGATCTTTGGCTGAAGTATCCCTTGAACATAGGAACACGTGTGAATGATTATCCCGGGAGCACCGAGCCCCTCTCGCCCCTTCACAATTAGCATCTGTTAGTGATAAGCCGTAGGGGCACATCACCTGTCCCCGCTCCAGACAGCTGCCGCTATTGTCCCGGCATATGCCCAGCTGGCCCGCGTCCCCCGGGACCGACCCCTCCCCGCCCCCCTTAAACAACGGAGAGCTAATCCCTCTCTCAGGATCGGACCAGACACGCTCAATCCAGCCTTTATGTCTGCGGGCCGGTGTGTCATTACAATTCAGCATCATGGAGCGCTGCAGTACCCATTTTGCGGTGAAACCACACAAAGTTGCCAATTACCTGCCAATTCCCTAAGCAAGAACACATGACACGTACAGTTCAACATGCACTGAGTGGGATACACAGAAAAAAGGATGAGGAGTCAATTTGGAGGGTCCGAGTTTTGGCTTACCTGCTAGGTAAATTTCATCTAGCTTTTCAGCAACTTTTTGTGGTAAACCAGCTTCTAATAAAGTGTTGAAGTGGTCAGAATGGGTAACTGCAGCAGACGTGTCCATTGGTTCTTCTGTACCATTCCCATTAATATGTTCTGTGGCCATGTCTCCAGAAATCTGTTCAAATGCAATGAGCCAAATTATTGCAGGTTTGGGTAGACAGTTACACAGATTGAGTAAGAGTAGGGTTCATCCAGGTCGGGTTAACCTGCATGCAGTGCTAAACAATCACATTTAACCTGTTCTAACACAATTAAACACCTACAGGGGAGCGTGTCCTCGCTCCAGCGTTAGGAGTGTGTGCTCGGCTCGGCTCACTCAAACATCATCACACACACACACACACACACACACACACACAATAAAGCGGCTGAAACACACGTGCGCGCGGCGTGTGTCCCAGGCCCTGCACAGATAACCTCACACACCGACCAAACCTCCCCTAAATCAGCCACAACACGACACAAACATACCGTTAGCGCATATTCCACACGGGACACCGAGAGATAACCCCGTTCAGCGAGTCCGAGCTGACGCGTTCAGTCAGTGTAGCATTAGCATTAGCAGCGTGACCCACACTCACACACACACACACACACACACACACACACACACACACACTCACTCTCACTCTCTCTCTCTCTCTCTCACACACACACACACACACACACACTCGCTGAGGATATTAACGCGTTGTGTGTGTGTTAAAGGCCTGCTCCCGCAAGGCCAGCGCGTGTTTAGCGTGTCCGGTAAAACCCCTCCCCCCGCGCGCAGCACATTGTTTCCAAACACCGGTAAAATAACGCCCTGCGCCGCGAGAAACGCCACGGAAACGCGCCGAGAGCGCCCGCGTGCTCACCTGAGGATGTTTTGCTGGTCTGTTCGGGTCTGTTTGTGTTGAAATATGTGTTCTGGGGGCGGGTAAATGACTCCCCGGCGGAGCTCCGCTTGATTCCCAATAATGTAAAATGGCGGGCGGCGCTGCTCACGCGCGGTGCTCCCTATCACTGCCTGTCGCGCGCGCGCATCGATGGGGTTTCTGACGCAGCCGATCACGGGCTCAGGGCGGGAGAAGAGGAAGACTCGAACAAAAGCGCCATCGTCGCGTACAAACATCCAATAATACACGCCGGCTACCGCCGAACGCATTCCTTTAATGAGGGCTTTGTGAAGGGCTCAAGCTCGCGGTTGTTATGGCGAGTTCACGGAAGAAACTAAATGTGCCACATAAAGCAAAATCCCATGATAATCACTGATCTGAGTTACAT
>CM031962.1:639357-646465 GCA_018749465.1 Paracanthobrama guichenoti | reverse complement strand
AAAATATTAAAGCTATAAAATATAAAGTTCAATGTGTTGAAGTTGCCATTTTAATCAACTAAAACAGTTCCAGCATTTACCTCAGAGTTTACCTGTCATCGATGGAGTGCAAAACAGGACGATAAGTTACAAACTTATGAAGCAGAAAAGTTTTAAATGCTTTTGAATGTAATAAATAAATTAAATCAGAATAAAAGACACTGTATGGCTATTACCGATCAAATAAAACCAGTATCAACAAAATCCATCTTTGTATTTACACTTCCTGTTTAATGCAGCTCAGACGTGGCATGAATGGATTTGCACAGCAATTATAATTGCATAAATTATTTGAAGAGGTTTTTTAAATATAACATTTTTAATATATAAATAAAAAATGATTGACCGGCAGTAGTTGTGAGTGAGGTGAATCTTTCATTCAACTGATTTATGAATGGGTTACCTAATTTCAAGTTCAAGTTAATTTTATTTATATAGCACATTTACAATATCCACTATGCTGACCAAAGTGCTTTACAGAAGAACAAGATTAAAAGAAAATATAACATGCATAAAACAATTAAAAATAAGAGCAACAGTTACCGTAAGAGCACAGTTACCATAAAACAACAAGACCACAACCAGAAATCGAAGCTCAGATAAGGTAAACAGGAGCTAGGTTATGAAGAGATTTATATACAAAGAGTAGAACTTTGAAGTCTATTCTCTGACGAACCAGCAACCAGTGTAGAGATCTAAGAATTGGAGTGATATGTTCATGTTTATGACACTTGTGAGGAAGTCTGACTGCAGCGTTTTGGACCTAGCTTAAGGCGAGTAATTTGAGACTTATATATACATAATATAAAAAGTTGCAGTAATTTAGCCAAGATGTAACAAAAGCATGAAATGCCATTTCTAGAGTTTTGGGAGTGAGAAAGTCTTTGATTTTAGACAGTAGATGAAGTTGATAGAAATTGGATCCAGTTACGATTGTAATATGTTTGTCAAATTTCAAAGACTGGTCAACAAGAACATCTAAGTTCTGCACCCATGAAGATTTAAAAACAGACAGACTGTTGAGTGTTGATGTAAATTACTTGGCTAAATTACTGCAACTTTTTATATTGCGGTGTATATATAAGTCTCAAATTACTCGCCTTAAGCTAGGTCCAAAACACTGCAGCCAAACTTCCTCACAAGTGTCATAACATGAACATATCACTCCAATTCTTAGATCTCTACACTGGTTGCCGGTTTGTCAGAGAATAGACTTCAAAAGTTCTACTCTTTGTATGCATTCCTTTTTTTTTTTGTCTTTTCACACCTTTTCACACCATTCTTTGTAAACCCTAGAAATGGTTGTGCGGGAAAATCCCAGTAACTGAGCAGATTGTGAAATACTCAGACCAGCCCGTCTGGCACCAACACAATTAAACACACAAAAAAATTTTTTTTCACAATTTACAGTGTCCCAACTTTTTTGCAATCAGGTTTGTAGATGACAAGGCTGTTTTGATCCATCTGTAGGTTGTCTGGCTGTATGGTGACAGAGGAAGGCTGTGGTTTTATGTCTTCAGCTCTGAGTTCAAACCCCTCACACCTGAGAGAGCTGGACCTGAGCTACAATCATCCTGGGGATTCAGGAGTCAAACTGCTCTCCAACAAACTGAAGGACCCAAACTACTCACTGCAGAGACTCAAGTGTGTCAAACACTGATACTGACATATAGAACATGTGTGCATGATGCATATCTACATTAATGTGTGTTTGTGTGTTTATAGTGTGGATCATGGAGGAGAGATCAGGATCACAGCAGGACTACAAAAGTGTAGGTACACACACAGACACAGACACACACACACACACACACACACACACACACACACACACACACACACACACACACACGCACACACACACACACACACAGAGCAGCCATATTACCCCGTAGCCCAACACTGGTTTCCACTGAAGCTAAGCAGGGCTGAGCCTGGTCAGTACCTGGATAGGAGACCTCCTAGGAAAACTAGGTTGCTGCTGGTAGAGGTGTTAGTGAGGCCAGCAGGGGGCGCTCACCCTATGGTCTGTGGGGGTCCTAACACCCCAGTATAGTGATGGGGACACTGTATTGTAACATGCACTGTCCTTCGGATGAGACGTTAAACCGAGGTCCTGACTCTCTGTGGTCATTTAAAAATCCCAGGATGTCCTTCGATAAAGAGTAGGGGTGTAACCCCGGCATCCTGGACAAATTTGCCCATCGGCCCCTGATGGCCTCCTAATCATCCCCATATATAGGTGCTGGTCATATAATTAGAATATCATCAAAAAGTTGATTTATTTCACTAATTCCATTCAAAAAGTGAGACTTGTATGTTATATTCATTCATTACACACAGACTGATATATTTCAAATGTTTATTTCTTTTAATTTTGATTATTATAACTGACAACTAAGGAAAATCCCAAATTCAGTATCTCAGAAAATGAGAATATTGTGGAAAGGTTGAATACTGAAGACACATGGTGCCACACTCTAATCAGCTGATGAACTCAAAACACCTGCAAAGGCCTTTAAATGGGCTCTCAGTCTAGTTCTGTAGGCTACACAATCATGGGGAAGACTGCTGACCTGACCGCTGTCCAAAAGACGACCATTGACACCTTGCACAAGGAGGGCAAGACACAAAAGGTCATTGCAGAAGAGGCTGGCTGTTCACAGAGCTCTGAGTCCAAGCACATTAATAGAGAGGCCAAGGGAAGGAAAGGATGTGGTAGAAAAAAAGTGTACAAGCAATAGGGATAACCGCACCCTGGAGAGGATTGTGAAACAAAACCCATTCAAAAATGTGGGGGAGATTCTCAAAGAGTGGACTGCAGCTGGAGTCAGTTCTTCAAGAACCACTACACACAGGCGTATGCAAGACATGGGTTTCAGCTGTCGCAGTCCTCGGGTCAAGACACTCTTGAACAACAGACAGCGGCAGAAGCGTCTCGCCTGGGCTAAAGACAGAAAGGACTGGACCGCTGCTGAGTGGACAAAGTTATGTTCTCTGATGAAAGTAAATCAGGGTCCCAGA
The DNA here is from genome assembly GCA_018749465.1 of Paracanthobrama guichenoti. Classification (NCBI taxonomy): domain Eukaryota; kingdom Metazoa; phylum Chordata; class Actinopteri; order Cypriniformes; family Gobionidae; genus Paracanthobrama; species Paracanthobrama guichenoti. Next base: position 643,402 of record CM031962.1, on the reverse strand, counting down.
GTCTGGAGGAAGAGAGGAGAGGCACACAATCCACGGTGCTTGAGGTCCAGTGTAAAGTTCCCACAGTCAGTGATGGTTTGGGGTGCCATGTCATCTGCTGGTGTTGGTCCACTGGGTTTTCTGAGGTCCAAGGTCAACCCAGCCGTATGCCAGGAATTTTTAGAGCACTTCCTGCTTCCTGCTGCTGACCAACTTTATGGAGATGCAGATTTCATTTTCCATCAAGATTCAAGAGTTTTATTTGTCACACACACAGTTATATACAGAATATACAACCGGCAGTGAAATGTAAACAGGTCCGCTCCATGGACAGTGCAAATTCACAGTTAAAAACACAAGGAGGAAATTATAATAGAAATAGGATAAAAAAAAAAAAGAATAAATAAAGAAGTGGAATAAAATAATTGAAGTAAACTGTAGACTTATAAATATGCGGTTAACAAATGTATAAAGAGTATAATGTGCAAACAGGTTTATAACAGGTTGTTACACAGTAACAACGAGAACAGAAAGTGCAGTGCAATGTCAGTGTATCGATGTTTATCCTGAAGTGAAGTCACGTGACTGAGTGACTTAAGTGACTGAGTTCAGGAGTCTGATGGCCTGGGGGAAGAAGCTTCTCCTGAGTCTCTCAGTTTTGGCCATCAGGCTTCGGAAGCGCTTACCAGATGGCAGCAGCGTGAAATGAGGGTTTGCAGGGTGATTAGAGTCCTTGATGATCTTAGTAGCGCTACCTTTGCAGCGTTTGGTGTAGACGTCCTGCAGAGACGAGCTGACCCTGAGATACGCTCGGATAAGCGCACGACTCTTTGCAGGGCTTTGCGGTCATGACTGGTGCTGTTCCCATACCACGCTGTGATGCACTGAGTTAAAACACTTTCTATCGCCCCTAAATAGAAAGTTTTCAGGATAGCTGGTGAAACCCTGAATTTCTTCAGCTGGCGCAGGTGGTACAGTCTTTGCCTGGCTTTTTCCAACAGGACTTGGCACCTGCACACAGTGCCAAAGCAACCAGTACCTGGGTTAAGGACCATGGTATCCCTGTTCTTAACTGGCCAGCAAACTCGCCTGACCTTAAGCCCACAGAAAATCTATGGGCTATTGTGAAGAGGAAGATGCGATACACCAGACCCAACAATGCAGAAGAGCTGAAGGCCACTCTCAGAGCGACCTGGGCTCTCAGAACACCTGAGCAGTGCCACAGACTGATGGACTCCATGCCACGCCGCATCGCTGCAGTAATTCAGGCTAAAGGAGCCCCGGCTCAGTGTTGAGTGCTGGACATGCTCATACTTTTCATGTTCATACTTTTCAGTGTCAAGATTTCTAAAAATCCTTTCTTTGTGTTGGTCTTCAGTAATATTCTGATTTTCTGAGATACTGAATTTGGGATTTTCCTTAGTTGTCAGTTATAATCATCAAAATTAAAAGAAATAAACATTTGAAATATATCAGTCTGTGTAATTAATGAATATACAAGTTTCACCTTTTGAATGGAATTAAAGAAATAAATCAACTTTTTGGTGATATTCTAATTATATGACCAGCACCTATATATGTGTGTGTGTGTGTGTGTGTGTGTGTGTGTGTGTATATATATACACATATATATGCGTCATCACGCTGTCTCCTCTCCACCATAAGCTGGTGTGTGGTGGGGGTTCTGGCACAATATGGCTGCCGTCGCATCATCCAGGTGGTGCTGCACATCGGTGGTGGTTGAGGAGATTCCTCCCCTTCTATATAAAGTGCTTTGAGTGCCTAGGAAAAGCACTATATATAATGTGACAAACAAACAAACACACACGTTGGGTTTTGGTGTCTTTGTGGGGATTAGTCATAGACTTCTATCGCTTTTATACTGACGTGATCAAATCAAAATCAAATCACCTTTATTTATATAGCGCTTTTAACAAGTCCAATTGTTTCAAAGCAGCTTCACATTGTTAAAAGTAAAATAATGCAACAGAATTTGTACAGCCGTTCTGGTGAAACGGTGATGTTATCCAGCTAATTTCAAGTATCATATAGCATCAATGCGGGCAGATCGGTAATATAGAAGAAATTTAGGTGTCCCCAACTGAGCAAGCCAAAAGCCAGAGGCAACGGTGGCAAGGAACCAAAACTCCTTCAGGACCAGAATGGAGAAAAAAAACCTTGGGAGAAACCAGGCTCAGTCGGGGTGCCAGTTCTCCTCTGGCCGACAAACAAACAGTGTATGATTATAATTCTGGCAACATTGCAGGTCTTAATTCATATTAGGCAAATAGATATTTGTTAGATTATTCGAGAGATTGAGTCGTCACGCCGAAGACGGGTTTAATGAGGATGTCGTGTCGATGCAGCATTTACAGCGGGAGTTTATTTGACATGTTCTCTGCAGACACTTCAGGGATGCGTTGGTCATGTCCAGGCGCTGGTCCACCATCTGATCTGGATACGGCCTGGATCTGGCTGACTGCAGTAAACCTCGGTATAAACAGAGAGACTAACATTAGCGTAGATGCCATTCTTCTTATGATGTAACGAGTACATCAGGTGTTATGGGAAGTGTTCCCGGTTCCGGCTGACCTAGTTAATGCAGCCTAACAATCATTTACTGATTTGAGTAATAGAAATTGATAATGTTTTATGTGTAAGCCATAGTAAAGAGATGCGTTTTTAGTCTAGATTTAAACTGACAGAGTGTGTCTGCTTCCCGAACAATGCTAGGAAGACTGTTCCAAAGTTTAGGCGCTAAATAGGAAAAGGATTGACCGCCTGCAGTTGATTTTGATATTCTAGGTATTATCAACTGGCCAGAGTTTTGAGACCGCAATAGACGTGATGGAGTATAATGCGTTAAGAGCTTGCTCAAGTACTGGGAGCTAAACCATTTAGTGCTTTGTAAGTAATAAGCAAGATTTTAAAATTTATTCGATGTTTAATAGGGAGCCAATGAAGTGTTGACAGAACCGGGCTAATATGGTCATACTTCCTTGTTCTAGTAAGAGCTCGAGCTGCTGCGTTTTGGACCAGCTGGAGTTTGTTTATTAAGTGAGCAGGGCAACCACCCAGTAAAGCATTACAGTAATCTAGCCTTGAGGTCATGAACGCATGAATTAACTGTTCAGCATTTTGCATCGAAAGGATGTGCCGTAATTTAGATATATTTTTAAGATGGTAGAATGCAGTTTTACAGATGTTAGAAACGTGGCTTTCAAATGAAAGATTGGTATCAAAGAGCACACCCAGGTTCCTCACTGACGACGAGGACTTGACAGAGCAGCCATCGAGTGTTAGACAGTATTCTAGGTTACTACTTGCAGAGTTTTTTTGTCCAATAATTAAAAATTCAGTTTTTTCTGAATTAAGTTGCAGGAAATTACTAGACATCCAATGTTTTATATCAGCTATGTATTCCGTTAATCTTGTGAATTGGTAAGTTTCATCAGGGAGTGAAGAAATATAGAGCTGAGTATCGTCAGCATAACAGTGAAAACTAATGTCATGCTTCCTAATGATATCTCCCAGTGGTAGCATGTACAGGGTGAAGAGCAACGGTCCTAGCACCGAGCCCTGCGGTGATGGTATTTTACCCTAAACCGACCCTTCATAGAAAACTCTCTTTTTTTACATTTTTAAATAAGCATAATTTAGTATGTTTATTAAAGGATTAGTTCATTTAAAAATAAAAATTTCCTGATAATTGACTCGCCCCCATCTCATCCAAGGTGATCATATATTTCTTTCTTCAGTTTTCTTCCGTTTTTTGAGGAAAGCATTCCAGGATTTTCCTCCACATAATCTCGTAAGGGAATGTTAAACTATGGATTTGAAGCAAAACCATTTGTGGTTACCATGGAATAATACAATAACCCTGTTATTTATTCAATACGCCAAAAAACATGTTTTACTGTAGTTAAACCATGGTTAATTTTCATAAGGGTGTGTTTGTGCTATACATGATGTGCAGAAGTTACTAAACAAGAGGAGTTTAAATCCTAACCTGTTACCTTCCATTTCTTAATCCTTTAAATAGGCTATAAGAAACGTCTTGCATTTA
>CM031962.1:569357-634357 GCA_018749465.1 Paracanthobrama guichenoti | reverse complement strand
TAAGATCGGCACAGCAGCAGATTATACTGGACTGAGAATAAGATCGGCACAGCGTCAGTCTGATTATACTGGACTGAGAATAAGATCGGCACAGCGTCAGTCTGATTATACTGGACTGAGAATAAGATCGGCACAGCGTCAGTCTGATTATACTGGACTGAGAATAAGATCGCACAGCGTCAGCGTCAGTCAGATCTGGAGATTATACTGGATTATACTGACTGAGAATAAGATCGGCTGGCGTCAGTCTTATACTGATTATACTGGACTGACTGAAATAAGATCGCACAGCGCCTGGACTGAGAATAAGATCTGATTATTATACTGGACTGAGAATAAGATCGGCACAGCGTCAGTCTGATTATACTGGACTGAGAATAAGATCGGCACAGCGTCAGTCTGATTATACTGGAGAATAAGATCGGCACAGCGTCAGTCTGATTATACTGGAGAGAATCGGCACAGCGTCAGTCTATTATACTGGACTGAGAATAAGATCGGCGTACAGCGCCAGTCTGATTATACTGATCGACTGAGAATAAGATCGATCGGCACAGCGTCAGTCTGATTATACTGGACTGAGAATAAGATCGGCACAGCGTCAGTCTGATTATACTGGACTGAGAATAAGATCGGCACAGTCTGATTATACGGACTGAGAGTCAGTCTGATTATACTGGACTGAGAATAAGATCGGCACAGCGTCAGTCTGATTATACTGGACTGAGAATAAGATCGGCGTCAGCGATTATACTGGACTGAGAATAAGATCGGCACAGCGTCAGTCTGATTATACTGACTGAGAATAAGATCGGCACTCGGTCTGATTATACTGGACTGAGAATAAGATCGGCACAGCGTCAGTCTGATTATACTGGACTGAGAATAAGATCGGCACGTCAGTCGATTATACTGGACTGAGAATAAGATCGGCTGGCGTCAGTCTGATTATACTGGACTGAGAATAAGATCGGCACAGTCGGACTGAGAATAGTCGGCTGATTATACTGGACTGAGAATAAGATCGGCACAGCGTCAGTCAGTCTGATTATACTGGACTGAGAATAAGATCGGCACAGCGTCAGTCTGATTATACTGGACTGAGAATAAGATCGGCACAGCGTCAGTCTGATTATACTGGACTGAGAATAAGATCGGCACAGCGTCAGTCTGATTATACTGGACTGAGAATAAGATCGGCACAGCGCAGCAGTCTGATTATACTGATCGACTGAGAATAAGATCGGCACAGCGAGAATAAGTCGGCACAGATTATACTGGACTGAGAATAAGATCGGCACAGCGTCGTCGCTGGACTGAGAATAAGAGTCTGATTATACTGGACTGAGAATAAGATCGGCACAGCGTCAGTCTGATTATACTGGACTGAGCGGCACAGCGCCAGTCTGATTATACTGCCAGTCTGATTATACTGGACTGAGAATAAGATCGGCACAGCGTCAGTCTGATTATACTGGACTGAGAATAAGATCGGCGCCAGTCAGATTATACTGGACTGAGAATAAGATCGCCAGTCTGATTATACTGGACTGAGAATAAGATCGGCACAGCGTCAGTCTGATTATACTGGACTGAGAATAAGATCGGCACAGCGTCAGTCTGATTATACTGGACTGAGAATAAGATCGGCACAGCGTGGACTGAGAATAAGATCGGCACAGCGTCAGTCTGATTATACTGGACTGAGAATAAGATCGGCACAGCGTCAGTCTGATTATACTGGACTGAGAATAAGACTGACTGAGAATAAGATCGGCACAGCGTCAGTCTGATTATACTGGACTGAGAGATAAGATCGGCACAGCGATTATACTGGACAGTCAGATTATACTGGACTGAGAATAAGATCGCGTCAGTCTGATTATACTGGACTGAGAATAAGATCGGCACAGCGTCCGCCAGTCTGATTATACTGGACTGAGAATAAGATCGGCACAGCGCCAGTCTGATTATAAGATCGGCACAGCGCACAGCGTCAGATTATACTGGACTGAGAATAAGATCGGCACAGCGCGGCTGGCGTCCAGTCTGATTATACTGGACTGAGAATAAGATCGGCGCTGAGAATAAGATCGGCTGAGCACAGCGTCAGTCTGATTATACTGGACTGAGAATAAGATCGGCACAGCGTCAGTCTGATTATACTGGACTGAGAATAAGATCGGCACAGCGTCAGTCTGATTATACTGGACTGAGAATAAGATCGGCACAGCGTCAGTCTGATTATACTGGACTGAGAATAAGATCGGCACAGCGTCAGTCAGATTATACTGGACTGAGAATAAGATCGGCACAGCGTCAGTCTGATTATACTGGACTGAGAATAAGATCGGCTGGCGTCAGTCTGATTATACTGGACTGAGAATAAGATCGCACAGCGCCAGTCTGATTATACTGGACTGAGAATAAGATCGGCACAGCGCATTATACTGGACTGAGAATAAGATCGCACAGCGCCAGTCTGATTATACTGGACTGAGAATAAGATCGATCGGTCTGATTATACTGCGAGAATAAGATCGGCAGTCAGATTATACTGGACTGAGAATAAGATCGGTCTGATTATACTGGACTGAGAATAAGATCGGCACAGCGTCAGTCAGATTATACTGGACTGAGAATAAGATCGGCACAGCGTCAGTCTGATTATACTGGACTGAGAATAAGATCGAGAATAAGATCGCACAAGATCGGCGCCAGTCTGATTATACTGGACTGAGAATAAGATCGGCACAGCGTCAGTCTGATTATACTGGACTGAGAATAAGATCGGCACAGCGTCAGTCTGATTACTACTGAGAATAAGATCGCACAGCGCCAGTCTGATTATACTGAATATTATATGACGAGAATAAGATCGCACAGCGTCAGTCTGATTATACTGGACTGAGAATAAGATCGGCACAGCGTCAGTCTGAAATCCAGTCTCTTGTTTACAAACAAATCCACAATGAAATGAAGCGAACAAACGCTCAGTGTCTTCCCCACGTCAGCTGGATCTTCAGTAAAAAATAAAGTTCAACCATGCATTGCTAATTTTGGAATCCAAATGTTTGAAACATGCCATAAGCTTTATTGCTTGGAAATTCGATCTGGTTTAGTAGGCCTGTGTTGTTCATCTAACATGTCAGTGCGTCGGTGGGCGTGGCTATAGAATCAGGCGTTCATCTTGAGGTGGCGTTTCTCTGAACTCTGAGGTCACAGGGAAGAACTTTTACTGAGCCGGCTGTCAAAAGCTTTTCTTTGACTAACAAGGTTTTCAGCTTTCTAAACTTACAGGATATTCTTATATTAACTTGACCTTTTTATATATCAAAAGCTCAAGGGAAAGTTCATGACCCCTTTAACTAATGAAAATTTAAACACACATGACTAAAAATGTCATCGTTTTCAAATGCCCTCGTTTTTACAGTCCATACTACAACGGGACAGTTTTCAAATATATCCCCTTTGGAGAGCGTTTTCAAAGCATGTTTTCGTTCATAATTTAATACTAAAAATGTGTTCAACAGAGGAATGGAGGAAAATGCACATTTTAAAAACATTGAATGCATAGAGGCGGTATAAATGTGTTGACACAAATTACAATCACAGGAAAGAGTGAATAATGCAGCATCCGTGATGTGTTTGCAGGCTCTTCCAGGGACGGATGAGCGCTCCGGCTGCAGCGTCAGGTACAGTAACTCTACATCTCTATACTGCTGTACTGTGAGCGATGATGGGAATCCTCACACTTCTGCCTCTTCATCTCTCAGATCATGTGCGGCAGCCGCTGCAGAGCTCACAGCTGGTCAATCAGAACCTCCGACAGAGAGAAGCGCTTCAGCCGCAGTGCAAGGTACAGCCTGACCTCACGCTCCGTTCATGTCAGAGGAAAGGGTGAATCTGTCATGCACTCCTGTCGTTCCTGAACACGAGGAGAGTCCTGAGGTGTGGGGAAAGAAGTGAAAAACAGATGTTCCCCTCAGGGAATAGATGGCATGCATGGGTTTTTTTTTTAAGATTAAAAGCTTAGTTTTACGAAATCCAAGATGAATAAAAACAAGGCTCTAGTGTGCTTTTCCTTTTCAGTCGAGCACAGGAGAGCAGCAGCTGAGCTCAAGATTTATGTTAAATAATGAATTCTGTTTTGATTCGTTTTCCACCACACTGAATCGTATGCCTTCAGAACACCTCGTGAGTCCCATGGGCTTTCGATTACATTATTGATGTTGATCAAGCTTCTTGTCCGGTCGGGCAAGTAAAATGTTCTTTCACCCAACACAATCATAATGGTCCATATGCATATCCAATAGTCATATAGGCTCATGCACTTTACTCCAACTCTTCTGAAGTCACATGGTGCTTCGTGTGAGAATCAGATGCAGAGGATCTTATGTTATTTACTGAATGTTTTGTTGTCTAGCTCTCTTTGGCATGATCGTGAGAGATGCAGCAATGGTTCATGAGCAGAGGATTTGTTTGCGTAGGTGTGATGTGATTCGCATCATAGTGCTTTTGTGTTTTTCTTGAAGCTTGAAAGCTCCAGACTTACTGCAGTTTCATGGATCAACAGATCTCACAATCTTTGTGTACAGTAGAAAGTCATGTCTAACATTAACAGTATTTGCATTTTAGAGTGAACTGAACGGTTTCTGTTGCAGGATCCTGATGCGCCCTCTCCTGGTCCACGAATGGTGCGCATGTAAGTGTTTAACATTAACTTCCTGTTCAACAGTGAGTCTCAACTACGTATGGATGTGTGGTGTTCAGTAGAGGCTTGTGCAGTGGTGTTAATGATGGTGTTGTAATCGCGTCCTCAGAATCTCACGCTCGGAGAATAACCCGGTCCGGCCGGCCGGCAGTAGCAGTGTGGAGTGTGTGTCCATGTACTGTGTGAAAGAGCTGCAGTGTGAGGGGTCGGAGCTGTCTTTTGAGGAGCTCAGAGCCAGACGATACTTCGCTAAACGTAGACAACAGGAAGAGCAGCGGCGACTGGGTGAGAAGACCTTCACTTTACATTAGCATGAACCTCAGCCATCCAGTGCTGCTGTTATAACGAGTGCCGTTTGATCAGCCGAGGAGCAGCGCAGGCTTTGGGAAGAGGAGGAGGAGGTGAGGAAGATGAAGCAGCTGTTGGAGGATCTGGAGAAGAACGTGACTCTGGATCCTGAGAGAAACCCGCCCTCTCTTACGGTAGAGATCCAGATATCCTGACTAACACACACTAGATTCTTGTTTTGAGTGGCGCTCATGGATATCTCGGGATATCAGCAGGAGTGGTTTCAGGGCAGAGTAGGTTAGACTGATGAATGAGGTTTGTTTGTTTCTGATGATGTGCAGGAGCAGCAGAGAGCAGCAGTACAGCGAGTCGATCCAGAGCCAGTGTGGTCCTCCAGGCCTCAGACAGCACTGCAGCTCCGCACTGAGGCCGCCGCAGGGCATGCTGGGATAGAAACCACCCGTCCCTGTAGAGAGAGTCTGGGACAGACGGACCGGCCGTCAGAGAGTGGATCCCTGATCCAGAGCGGCAGCTGCGCCGAACCCGAGAACAGAGACCCGTGAGTGTCCGCCGCACACCAAACCCCACTGCTCCATACCGCCCTCTGTTTTCATACATTATATATTTAAAATATTGTTGTTGTGCTGTAGTGCTTTCTGTCTCATACTGTGTAGAGCAAAGTGCCATGCATTCACATCACACGCTAACACAGAGGTGGAGCTACACTCACAGAACTGCTGTTATCCACAATCAAAAAGTGTTTGTTTGCATGCGTTCTAAACCCTTGCTGGTTAAACATTTTATCCTTGTGCTTTTCTGAGCGGGTACACCCGACGCGCGCACACTAAAAGCCTGTCAAACGCTGCGTTTACTGGACCGTTATCATTCGCATCTTATTCTGCTAATACTGTCGAGTACACACAAGGTTTGCACCATCGGTTATGTGTAAAGTGAAAGTAAACTGTTGAGAGAAAATCAGATGTGTGTCAGTGTATTAAAGCGCGCATGAGCCTTAAAGGGACAGACAGCACATGCTGCGGCTTGTCCTTAAAGGTATAGTTCAACCAGAAATGACAATTCTATCATTATTTCCAAACCTGTGTTCATTTCTGTCTTGTGCTGAACACAAAAGAAGATTTTGAAGAACGTGTGTTTGTGTGTCTGTAGTGTCGTGTGTGATCAGGGAGACGCCGATGCGGATGGGAACAGTGAGTATCTCTCCTCTCGTGATCACTCGGTCCTGTAGAGCTGCTGTGCGTCCTCTCACTCCATCTCTCTCTCTCTCTCTCTCTCTCTCTCTCTCTCTCTCTCTCTCTCTCTCTCTCTCTCTCTCTCTCTCTCTCTCTCTCTCTCTCTCTCTCTCTCTCTCTCTCTCTCTCTCTCTCTCTCTCTCTCTCTCTCTCTCTCTCTCTCTCTCTCTCTCTCTCTCTCTCTCTCTCTCTCTCTCTGTCTCTCTCTCTCTCTCTCTCAGCGTCATGTGGTGCTTTCAATCACTCTCATGTTACTCCAAACACATCTCTGGGGTTCGTTCAGGCCACACCGTCCCGTGTTCTCCCTTCTCCCACTGTCAACACACGAGAGGCTTTGGGTAAGAACACACACACCTGATGCAAAGCTGGAGATCACATGTTCGCTTGGGCCACGTGTGGGGCTGGACGGTCTGTCAGATGCTATTTTGTTTACTTTACAAATAAAAGCTGAATTATTTAAAGAGGATCTTTTATGCACTTGATGCTGTTTTCTGGCTCTACTAGAGCAGGTTTTCCTGCTTGAATGTTGATTTATTTCCTCATTCTCCATTGTTACGGCTCAAGACGTAGGCAGTTCAGGAACACTGACACTGATATAGAGAAGAACTCACACACATTACACACTAAAGACAGATCAACATGGAGTAAAGCAGAATAGGTGCTCTTTAAATGTTCTAAATGGAGTTATGAGCCCATTCAGAGCTGAGAAGTGCATTAACACAGGTATTCGCCGTCATACGCCCAGCACTGGTGGAGTACAGCGATCGTGTCTCTTGATTCGGTGCACTGCTGGTGTTGTGTTTGTGTGTGTCTGCTGTCATTGGTGTGTGTGTGTGTGTTCTGCAGGTGTGATCATGGACATGTTTCAGGCCCCCACCCTCCTCCAGGAGTCCATGTTCAACAGCATCGTTCAGCCGGAGGACAGTTTTGAGAGGAGCTGCAGAATCAGTACGTCCTGAACACACACGCACACACACCAGGGCTCCAGATCGTGACCAAATGCTGGCCTTTTGTGACCTTTTTTTCCTGCTGGTGCGGCTAATTGTTGTTAGAGGTCGCACTGGTGATAAGAGCTGCCATTTCTGTCACACGAGAAACATCAAATGTTTTCTTTATTCATCTCAGGGAACCTTTTGAGAGTGAAATACAAGCACTTTTCAAGATCTTCACACTTTTTCCAGCACTTCAAAGCTCTAAATATTATCCAAGTTTAAAGGTGTAGGCCACTTTGTGGTAAACAAGCAAATTTTATTTTAAAAAGACATGTAATATCACTGTAAGCAGTAGATGGCGGCAGAGGAGCACTGATCTGAAATCGCTCCTCAAACCCTCAGTCGCGATTCCCTGCGTTAGTCCACTCACACAGTTCACTGTGAGGAGTGAGTGAAGGACCGCCGCTGTGTGTACATCCGCTGTACACTCGTTACTGCGGTGCATTGTGGGATTGAATGAGTGCACTCAATAACGTCCACTATGGTTTCGGACACCACTACAAATGGCTGTGTTCCCTCAAATAATGTCCTATTGAAGGGAATAGGGGATTTCAGATTCAGCCACTGACTTATATAATGAGTGGTAATGGCCAATAAGTCAATCAGTGCTCCTCTGCTGCTGTCTACTGGATACAGTGATATTACATTATATGCCATATAATCACTATAATCACTGGAGCTGTCGGTCAGTTCAGTGTGAGACTATAGAAGAACAATGGGACATTTAATAAGAGCAGAAGATTTACGTTCCCTATAACAATGAGGTTTTTGTACATTTACTGTTGTTAGTAAAAGTTAATTTTGTCTGCACATCAACTCAAGCTCAGAGCTTCACTGTTAAATTCCCAATAAACGTAATATTATTAGTAACTGCACTTATTAATGCAAAACCATAGTCATTTCTATGATTAAATTAACTTTGATACATTTTCCTCCAGCGCCGCTGCTCTCTAATGTTAGCCTGGAGCCCTACACTCTCACTCGAACAACACCGAATCAACCGAACCTGGGCTATAATAGACAAATTATCTTGACGATTATTGCAGTAATCTGATTTTACACACCGTGTCAGAAGTAATCTTGTGGTCGTGTCGAGCACTGGTGCGGTTGAGCTCTGATCTGTGATCTTGTGTTCAGGTAGCGCCCCCTCGTGTGTTAAAGCTCCCAGCACGACTCCGTTCATGATTTACAGAGATGAGCAGGAGAATGGAGGGTGAGACGAGGCTGTCCTTCATTCAGTAACGTGACTCTCTCAGTCTGTCATGGAGAGAGCGCTCTGACTGTGTTCTGTCCTTCAGTTCCGATCAGGCCAGAAGCAGACCAGCGGCGACCCGAGCGCTGACGGAAATCCCGGTGTCCAAAGCCAGCGTGAGTATTGTTAGCAGTGTGGAGTCAGAAGCTGCGTTTCCATCCACATGTTCTTATGTGGATTTGGGACTTGGGATTTTTTTATTTTTATTTTTTTTTTAAAGTTGTATGGAAACGCCAAAATGCTTCTGAATTCTGAAAAATGTACAAAGTTGTGCTCTCAGCTGAGGTGGGTACATTTTTATCTGTTAAGACGACGTGCACATAAACTATGATGGAGACCCATTTACCAAATCTATCCGTCAATGTGCAGCAACAAACTCTCGTGCTGGAGATTTGGAGAACTGGAGCAGGGTTTCTGCAGGTCTTAGACTTCATTTGACCTTTCACAATTTAAGTAATTAGAGCAGAAATTCTTAGATTCAGTATCATGGCATTAAATCAGGGCCTTATGATTTCTGTGATGCAGAAAATGTGAACGGAATGGAAACGCTGCTTTGTCCGCAGAGGTTTTATGCCGTTTTCCAATGAAACTGTAATATCATGGCTATAGCGGGCAGTAATCATTAACCAGTCTGTGTGGTCACAGGAAGTTGTGTTCCTGACGGTGTTTGTCTTTATCAGGATACTCCAGTCAGCACCGAGTCCATGACGGATGAGAGCACCATGTGGGGCGCGAGGAACGTCTCGGTCGGCCCGTGTCCCAACCACACCCGGGACTTCAGCCTCTCCGCTCACATGGTGTCCACACCCCTCCACCCTCATGCGCCGCACACCTGGGATATGGAGCAGGGGCAAGGTATGTCACGACACACTGTTTGTCTGCTACTCTTGTGTTCTGGATTTGATTTGTGACTGTCGTCTCTCAGAGGAAAATGCGGTCAGCGGTTCGGAGGAAAACCCTTACTTACGGCAGCCCACTAAACTCAGGTATCGTCCTCACTGAACACTACACCTTCACTCTGCAGCAGTTCGGCTCTGTACCTGTGTCTCACAGACTGTTTGCCTGCAGTCCAATCATGGAGCAGAGTCCAGTGGAGGAGAAGCCATCAGAGCTGGCGGAGTGCAGCATGCAAGCTCAGGGCACGATCGTTGGTGAGGGTGTGTCATTGGCTCAACCAAGTCAAGGGCTTTCCCTGGCCCAAAGCAGCTGCAGCAGCAGGCATCCGCTGGCCGCCCTGTCCTTCCCTGACCACACAGCCCTGAGGACGCAGGACGAGTCCATGAGCAGCAGACCGAGCTGGAGCATCTACCAGAGCCCAGAGAAACAGCCCACGCGTCCAGATGTCCCGCTGGATCAAGCAGCAGTCGATGATGTTCTCCAGCCGAAGAGGTCCTTTCACAGACATAAGAAGCCATTGGACATGCAGGATGTCCCCTGTGAGGAAGATGTCCTCATGAGTCCGAAAGCTGCCCCGGGACTGAACTGGTTCCAAGTGGACAGCTCGGCCCATGCGGCAGAACCAGATCTCGATGTCATGATGAGTCCGGCTCCGGTAGCCACTCGTCCCGCCTGGACCATCTACCAGAGCCCGGAGAAAGCACTCAAAGCAGACTTCCTGTGGACGACGAGCCCAGAGCCAGCGCAGGATCTAGACATGGAGGATGTAGACATTCTGCTTCCCGAAAAATCCTTCCAGCAACGGAAATCAGGGGTGAAAGCACTTCAGACGCTGCATGAATCTCTCTTATTGAGTCCAAAACAAGCCCCTGCCCCTGAGGAGTCCAGGAGCCCTGACTGGTTCTGCACTGACAGCCCACAGCGGCCAACCGAACCGGATCTGGATGTCATGGCCAGCCCACCGCAGAGCTCCAGGAGACCCAGTGCTCCCATGAGCCCCATGGACACATCCAAAGCAGGTATTGGTGCCCGTTCAGATTTCATCCTGCCTGTGTCTTTTTAATCATTTCCTCATCATGTGATTTGTTCCTGCAGTCTGTGTTCAGCTGGTGTCGGACCCCTGGGACGAGGAGCTGATCGTGTCTCTGCTGTCCAACCTGCAGCCGCCTCTCTCCTCCCACCCCAACCTCACCGTCTGGAGCTGTCGCCTGCCCACCATCACACCCAAAATGACCGTCCAGATCGGTATGTCACGCTACTCTAGCCAGCGCCCCTCTCCTTCAGTGTTGTTTACTTGACTGGCTGTCATTAACCACTCTTCTCTGAACAACCTCTCACACACACACCATCATTTCACCAACAGATACTAATCAGAGAGAGATCACTGGAAACTAGCGAGATCACAAACCAGCATCATAAAAGCAACCATTTGTTGGCATATTTGTTGAGTTAGAACCCAAGCATTGATGTTTTACGATAATTTGATCATAATTAATTAATTTGTGTCCAGATTGCACATTTACCGTTATTTCACAGAAGAAAGAGGACACGCTTTATTCACTCGCGTCGGTTTCTGTTTATTTGTAGCCACAGAACAGTTTACATCACATTTAAAAAAGAACGATCATTTCTACAAACTTTCCAACAAAAATACAACCGGAGCAGCTTTAGCACTCTCTCCAGTCACCATCCCAACAGTTACAGGAAGCTCCCGAAAAATCAGTTGCTTTATTTTATATGCAGAGGTAAATATGGACATCAGACAGTCCGGTGTAAAGAGACGAGACGCACTGACAGATCAAATAAAAACATGACTGTGATAGCCTATATGGCTTGTCTGGTCTCTTCAAGCAGTCGTATTTACCATATTTGCCATGGCAATGGTTAGTCTTTTGCATGGCATATCAATATTTCTGCCTTATACGGTGATCAGAATCCACATCTGCTCACCAACAGAAGTTATTCAAACACTCGCTGCTGTCTGAAAGTGAGTTTAGAGCTGAAATGATTGTGAAAGTCTTTAATGGTGATGTATGAAATCATCTGTGGCGCTGCCGTCTCCAGACTCAGATAAACTCTGCCTCTGTTCACAACCACTCCTCAAGCCTTGGACCGCTTTAGACCAAGGTATTCGGCAGGCCAGTGAACCCTGGCCATTGGCCCTGAGGAAGCCCCGGCGAGGCCCGATCGAGCCCTGGAAGAGACCGCAGAAGCGTGGCTAATGTGTAGTTACGGTGACTGTAGAGGAGGCGTGTCTACAGCAGGGCTGGGCAAACGGTTAAAGGCCTGACCCACACATGAAAAAATTATCAATTACTTATCCTCCCGTTGTGGTTAGACTTTAACACAAATGAAGATATTTTTAATGAAATGGGAGAGATTTCTGTTCCCTTTGACAGCTCAATAAGTTCATAAAGAGATCATAAAACTGATCCATATGACTCGAGCGGTTTAGTCCAGACGCGATCGCTTCATATGATGAACAGATTTCATTTAGCCTTTTATTCACGCATGGATATTGATCAGCAGACAAACAGAAAATAAACCGTATGTGCTTTTTCACTGGAGTAAGCAAACCTCACCGGTTCTTGCTGAAGCTCAGACGTGATGTGTGACATGAGACTGAACCTCATTCTCTTCAATCTGTGGCCCCGGAGCCCAACAGCGGTCCTGCGTCTCACGGGTTTATCTGGGATAGCAACAACACATTATAACGGTCAGAATTATCAGTTTCTCTTTTATGCCAGAAATCATCAGGATATTAAGATCATGCTCCATGAAGATATTTAGTAAATGTCCTCCGTAAATATATCATAAATGTATTATTAGTAGTGATATGCATCGCTAAGGACTTCATTTGGACAACTTTAAAGGAGATTCTCTCAATATTTAGGGTTTTTTGCACCCTCAGGTTCCAGATTTTCAGATATTGTCCTATCCTAACAAACCATACATCAATGATGGTTATTTATTAGATGATGTATACATCTCAATTTCAAAGAATGGACCCTTATGACTGGTGTTGTGGTCCAAGGTCACATGTCATCGCGTGATGGTTCACTTCCTGCTGTCACTGCTGAACGAGCTCAATGTTGATGTGAATGTGTCCTCAGCTGGAGAGTCGCTGCGAGTGGACTTTGTTCTTGGACGAGGAGCGTTTGCCACAGTCTACCAGGCCACCAACCTCATGACCACACAGAAGCTCTTCCTAAAGGTGACGAGAAAGCACACACATCTCATACACGCGCTCAGTCTCACATCACAAGTGTCAGCAGAATCATCCTGTAAAGTGTGTTAGCATCAAGATAATGATGTGCACTACGCTGACCCTCATGATGTGTGATGTGCTGCATTGGTAGAAACTGAGGGAATAGCAGCTTTGTCCTGTGATGGACACGTCAAACAGCTTGTGCTCTTCCTCTGTCCAGGTGCAGAAGCCGGCGAACCCATGGGAGTTTCACATGGACAGCCAGCTGAACGCCCGTCTGCAGCCCAGCGTGCGCCACCTCTTCAACACCATCTACTCTGCCCACCTCTTCACCAACGGCAGCGTGCTGATCGGAGAGCTGCACAACTGTGGCACACTTCTGGTGAGGATGGCACATCATCAGACCATGACAATCAACAGGAACGCGCACTTTCTGGAGCATCATGACGATCACCGGCACGCTTCACTACAGTGTTAATTCTTAACCAAATGCATCCTATATGAGATGAATCAGATATAGACAGGCCTACACAAAATAAACACAATAGTACAAGTTACATTTGCACAAAACAAAAGGCTGTGAATGCGCACACAAACCGCCATGATGGTGTAACTCCAGCTGTAAAACAGAACTCCGGCACACTCGCTTCATTATTCCTCGTGTCTGTGTCGCAGTTGAGCAGCACATGCATGACCCTGCTTAATCTGCGATCATCCCTAATCCCTAACCTGAACGCTCCTGTCGTCCTCCAGAGCGCTATAAACCTGTACAAGAGCCGCAGTGAGAAGGTGATGCCGCAGCCTCTGGTGCTGTACTTCACCGCCTGCATCCTGCACATGGTCGAGCAGCTGCATCAGGCCAACATCATACACGCCGACATCAAGCCTGACAACTTCCTGTTGGGAGAGAGGTGGGTGTCCCGCAGCAGTGTGTCCCGACTGTCTCGAGTGTGTGAGTGACTGTCCCGTCGTTGTTGTGCAGATTTCTGGAGAACGACTGCTTCGAGCCGGATCACCTCGAGCATGGCCTGGCTCTGATCGATCTGGGCCAGAGCATCGACATGACACTCTTCCCAGAAGGCACTGCGTTCACTGCCAAATGCATGACCTCGGGCTTCCAGTGTGTGGAGATGCTGAGCGGCCGACCCTGGAGCTATCAGGTAACCATCATCACTAGATCCAATGAAATCAGCCCATGATGTTCTCTGGACTCCTGTTGTACTTCATTGCTTTTGACTGTGCTGTAATCTGACGTATGAAAAAGAGATGCGTTATGATGCGTTAAAGTCTGTTTCTTGTGTTCCAAAGGGGAAAATTAAATAAGGGTGTATAAATGACAGCATTAAGGCCCTGTCACACAATCACATGACAACCCTTTACGATGACATTGCGATGATTTTGGGCAAAATGTCTGAAAAATCATATAGTCATTAGCAATATGATTTAATGGCTTATCACTTTTGACCAATAGGTGGCACTGTGACCAAATTACAATAAATGACATGCAAAGTTTGCTGTCTGTCAAAGCATTGCAGGGATATAGAGTCCTTTTGGTGTCATGCCATTAAATGTTGTGTCTTTAGACACACAATCCTTAAATTTTGAAAAAGTAGGGTTTTAAAGAAAATGGCAGACAGGAAGTTCAGCTGATTATGGCAAAATAGGCATCCGTTTTCTCAGCATGACTTAAGGAATTGCAATGGGCTAATTTAATCTGAAGTTATTAGCATTTGTGGAAACTGCTTTGACCACAAGGTGGCGTTGATCTGAAACTTGCCTTCAGAGCATGGTGCTGAAGACCCATGCCAAGTTTTGTAAGGATACACCAATGCGTTTGTCAAACTAAAAATAGCCCATATGGGAAAATTGGGTATCTTTCGCCTTGGGCATGCATTGAATAAAGACACCGGTTCTGTGATTTCTGCCCGTTCGGTTATAGTCAAGTTATAGGCATGTCTCCTGACCACTAGGTGGCACTAGGGGTGTAACAGATCGCTGTTGATCCGTGATCCATACAGGTCACGACCCACGGTTCGGCACGCACGTGACCCGTGGATTTATTGCACTTTTTTTTTTTAAACTTGTGGATTAATCTGAATTGTTTAGCGATCGCAGAGTAAAAGACGATATTGCTTTTAAGTAATTTTGTTGATTTAAGCTCGACACTGCGTTTCAGTGAAACTACACACAGCAGTCATGTGTTCACGTGAACAGGGCATGCTAATCAGTCAACAATGGCTAGCGGAGGAGCAGGAGAACTTTCAAATCGCATGTATGAGAACATTTTGGCTTCCCCGTGAAATATAAAGATGACTTAAGGAGGGAGGTGGACAAAACCCGCTGTGGCAGGAGAAAGCCGTATGAAGTGGCTTCGAGCATGGCTACGCATCTGAAGCGACACCTGCTGACGCCCGTTTCACACACACTCCGTATGCGGTGCGTATTTTTTCCCGTACCCATGTTAACGGTAAACGGGAGAAAAATGGAGAGCACTCGTCCTTTCTTGGGGGTGGAAAAACAAAAAAGCAGGGTGGAAAAGCTCTTTATGACCTGCAGGATTTCTTGTAAAAAGATTTAAAGACGAAAGAAAAGACGAGAGTGGGCTGTTTTTGTCTACTGTTCTAATTTAAAATGTTTAACGGTCTAAAGCCTGTTTCTAAAGTAGGTACTAGGCTATATAAATATAAAGTAATGAACAGAATGAAACACTGTTTAAATGTAGTGCGTTTAAACATGATATAAAGACTGCACAGGCCTAAGAGAACTGTAATGCTGACAAGCCATGCTCCGTAACAGCTTCTGGATTATAAATGAAAACATGAACCAGGCGTGAGGTCTACTCTCTCCGCTGAGAGCGGTCACATCCTATTCTTTTGGTCCAGCTCAGGCCCATTTTCACGTCTCAGGTTAATGCATAAATGCATAGGTTATTTTTGTTAACACCAAAAGTTTTCATGTAATAAATGGAAACAAATAAAAATGTTCTCTTCTGATCTGAAAAATGATCCGATCCGTGACTCGTGATCCGATCCGTGAGTTTTGTGATCGGTTACACTAGGTGGCACTGCGCTAGTGGTTGTTATAACACACTAAGTTTGGTCAGAATACACACATTTTTCATGATGGCAAATGTTTCTAGCCTTTATAGTTCAAAAGTTATTAGCATAAATGATAAATGTAAGTGCTACTTTGGACAGTTGGTGGCGCTAGAGGGATTGAGTTAAGACTCCAAATTTGCTCTGGTGTGAGTTCAGACTGTCCTCTATCCGTGTGCCAAATTTCATAACTTTCCCACAAGCGGTTCTATGGGCGGCCATAGACTCGAGCAGACGAAGAGCGCTAACGATTAGTGTGTGTGTGCCTTCAGTGCTCGGTCCCTGAAAATCACAGAGTTCACAACTATAGCGAGAACAATGCAATTAATAACTTTCAGAATTATTTTTTTTCCATCTAAAATCACTGATGGCCAATCAGAATCCATCCTGCTTTACTGAGCGTGTAAAGTGAATAATAAACCGAAGGATGTGGTGTGGACGCTGATATAGTTCTCTGATTGCGTGTCCAGTCGGTTGGTTTAGTGAGCTGTTTGACTCATGCTCGTTCTCTTCTAACAGACGGATTATTTCGGCATTGCCGGCACGGTGTACTGTATGCTGTTTGGGACGTACATGCAAGTTAAAGAGGAAGGCGGCGTTTGGAGGACAAATGGCGTGTTTAAGAGGTAACATGAGTGTGTGCTGGGTCATGTGATGAGCTCGCCAACATTAGGAGGTGTTCACTCTCTGTGTCCCTCTCAGGAACGTTCACGCTGACCTCTGGCAGGACTTCTTCCACACGCTGCTGAACGTGGCGGACTGCCGCTCTCGGCCGTGTCTGCTCGGCCTCCGGCGCCGGCTCGCCGCGGTCCTGCAGGAGAACTACAGCGGGAAACTGCGCAGTCTGAAGAACCGGCTGGTGGTGCAGATCCTGGAGGCGCGCTCCTCCCGCAGATGATCCCGTCTGCGCTCGCTTCCTTTACATGTCTCGATTTTTAAATTGTAAAAAGAATTACGCCTTTTTTCTTTTTGTAGATTTGAATAAATCTTGGATCATAAATCCACTTGTTTGCAGTTTGTCTTTGACTAGATGGGACAGGAGAGGTGCTAGCGGTGTCGACTAAACGCTGGATTATGCAGGCCAGGCGAGTCATAAGCCGGCCATTTTGTAAAGGAAAAACTACACGCCTGCGCACATGCGTGGTCAAACGCGCGTGCCTGTAGACAGAACATGTGCTGCGTGCCGTCACCGTTCTCACAGATTCACGTTTGTTTGAATGATGGCGGTATCGTTTCAAAACTACTTCAACGTTTGCGTTGTCAAGCCACCGAACGGTTTTACTTCAAATGGTGTCGTGTCAGTGACCCAAAGTAAATAACTGAGTACTTGCACCTTATAACACTGCTCCGTCATTAATCAATAACTAATGATTATTACAGCGGCAATGAGTCGATCAAAAACTGATCCTTCAGAAGGAATTACATGATTTCTATCAGTGAAAAACACGGTAACTCTATAATGACTGAAGTTAGTGTAAACTTGAGGTTTGTGTAAGGGTTAGGATAGTAATAACTCGAGTGTTACACACCTCTATAGGCATTACTAGTTATTTGGATCAGTATTGTAGAGTGAAGCTCATGGTAGCCAGCAGTGATTACTCAAGTGTTACTATCCTAACCCTTACACAAACCTCAAGTTTACACTAACTTCAGTCATTATAGAGTTATCGTGTTTTTCACTGATAGAAATCATCAGTAATTCCTTCTGAAGGATGTAGCAACACTTGAGTTATTAGTTACTAATGGGTTACTATGACCTTCACGTCAGAATTAATTATATATGATGCATTATTCATGTTAATTATGAACCTGTAGTAGCTCTTAGTATTCCTGTGTGCGGTGTAAAACAATAGTAGTTATTGATTAGCTAATAGTGAACTACACATTCATCTGAGCGTTATTATCACTAATTGCACATTTAGGGGCCGTCTCTGAAGTCACAGACGACACTGGCAAACACTTTACAGTGGTTCATTCTCTTCACATGCTATTGAGTTAGAAACATGTATACCAGTGTCGTATGAGATCCCTAAATCTGCAAATGTCAAATCCGGCCATAATTTAGAGCGATCTCACCCTCCAGTCGCTTCAGCACAACACACTGTGCAGGTTAGCAAAGATTTAAACACTGAACGTCTATTGCAGACTTCACGTCACGTAAAGATTGTGGCTGTTACAGATTCAAGCCCTGGAATGAACGCGTTCTTCCTAAAATCATTAGATTTGGGGTTAGTAATGGTTGGGCTGAGTTTTGTTGTGTGAGCAGCAGGGGTTTTTACTGACTCAACTGACTACACATGACGACCCTTGAACTCTGAGGGGTCACATGACAACACCTCATTGGTTGAACAGACTAATAAACTAAACATTTCCTGTAATTTCCCCCTACCTTTCAGCAGCATTAAACCCCTGTCCACATTAAACCCATATGAATCACTTTGAAAATGACTTAAAATAAAACCTTTAAAAAAAAAAAAGTTAATGACTCCAAAAAGTGAATCCATACTCCAGACATCAAATGCACTTGTTCACATTAACAGACAACTCACACGGACGTGCCTTCCCATCGAGCGCTACATACACACGACTAAAATATTTTCTTTTTTTTACTTTTATCTTGATTGTGCCATTATTTTACTACTCTTAAAGTGGTATGAAGTCATTTAATTTTGTTTCAGAGCCCTAGCTGAACTAAAGTGTAGCGTAGCCCCAGGAACGCAGACGCTTGAGACACAGTTACGCTGTAAATGCATTTAAATTACCCTGCATCCATATGTTTTTATGAAACGTAGTGGATTAAAAGTGTATAATATTAAACACACAGAATGTAGTGAAGAAAAAATAAAAGTTTCCCCAAATAAAAATAGACTAATAAATACTTAAAGTACAGTAAAAATACATATTTGTAACCCTGTTCAAACCACCCCGCTCCAAGCGGGACTCGAACTCGGGTCTGCCGGCATGAGAGTCAGACGCTCTAACAAGGAGGCTAAAGGCTGCAACCCCTAGCGACAGTCGCTAGAGCGTCTCTTGAGATCAGAGGAGTGAGGTTTACTCGCACAGCAACTACTGGCTGGCCTCCGTTACATATTCACCACCGATTAAATCAAATAAATAAATTCAGTTATAGTGACAAGACTCTCGGATCAGCCTTTGAGCTGAACTCCTCACGGGTCACGGCGATGCTGGAGTCCATCCCGACGTCCCGGAGAAATGGCCACAGGTTCATATTTTACATAGAAAATCATGGAAACGTGAAATGATGCTTTTAAATGTGAAACTGAAACGGCCAGAAGGTGGCAGCCGGTCTGAATGAGTGAATCTGGTGCTTTTTAAATGAAACTTTAAGAACATTGTTGATTTAAAACATGTAAAGATATAAGTGCTTACATGAGTTAGAATTATTAATAAATACTACAGCGGAGAAGCAAAGACTTACAAAACACTAAAATCCATGTTCATATTTATAAAGACAGTCTTTGATGTGGAGAAGTGCTTATCGTCATGTCAGACGCACACTTTCCCTCGTGAGAGAGTCTGAGCTGCAGATCAATCTAAGGTCTGGAGTCAGGATTAGTTTCAATCTTAAATCAGGATTAGTTTCATTTGGACATTAAAGTGGCTTTTATAAGCGAGCATTAGAACGAAACATCACTGGTGTGCGTCTTGAGACCAAACGATGGCACTGCCGTGTTTTAAGAGATGCTTTCAGTTAAAACAGCTCAAGCATGAGTTTAGTCTGGGATTAGATTAAGCCTCGTCTGTGAAACTGGGCTCGCCGTTCTCAGCTAAAGGGATTGGACGTTCACTGCTGCTCTTTTAGATGTTAATGGCGGCGTTTACTAGACGGAGATCTGAAATCATACAACTGCGCACAATTCAAGAGCAATCTGTTTATAAATGTCATATCTAGAGAGGTGTTTTGTGCATGCGTTTGAGAAATGATTGTAAGATCAAATGTTGGGCAAAACTACTCCATTTCAACATCTCATGTTTTGGGATGAAAAACAGATTTTTGTTCTGACTATGGGTTGAAAAAGTAAACGTGTGCCTAAAGTTCATCTGCAGGTGTCGCTGTTGGACAGTGTTCCTGTAGATCAGAATAACAGGTGATCACACACCTTCAGTCACTGCCTCCAGAATGAGCCGTGTGTTGGTCTGTGAGGAAGGAGCCGACGCTTGGGACACACTAGACGATTCTCACATCTTAACCGATTTTAGAACTGGCAGACCACACACATGATGACAGTAATCCTCCGAACACACACACACACACACACACACACTAGATGATTGAGCCGACTGTGAGACCACACACACTGAGAAAAAGCCTTTTCTTACTTAGTATTTTCTCTTGTTTCTAAAAATTCTTAAAACATGAAGGATTTACTGGACGAGTAAAAATGTTGTCTTGTTTTGTGGAAAAATACTTCAAAATTAAAGCAAAATAATCTTAATTCAAACAGAAAACAAGATAATTTTTCTTACCCCATTGGCAGATTATTTAGCAAATTTTAATCAAAAATTCACTTCATTGAGTTATTTCCCCCCAAAACAAGAATAACTTTTGCTTATCTAAATGCTTTTTTATGTAAGAATGTTTAGACGTTTGGACTGGAAACAAGACAAAAACACTAAGAAAGAAAAGCATGTTTTGCAGTGTAGGTGGTCTCATTGCTATGGCGGGTATCACGTCAGAAGCAGCCGATCAGGAGTCGTGCATGTCAAACATGACTGATATTTGGGATCGCGCGGGCTCTGATGCGATCACGAGCAGTAAAATAATCATAACGACACAAAGTCGTTAGCGTCAAGCCTTGAATCGGGCCACGCACCCCAAGCCCAACACAAGCCCAGCGCAGCGTCTGGAGAGATGCTCATTCATCTGAGAGCAGTTAGAGGAGCTCTGACACACGGAGGCCCTCAGGAGCCGCTCAGGGCCGACGCTTCCACAGCAGACGCACGAGAAACACAAGCTCTCGACATCAGGCGGACACGAGAGTCTGAACACGAGAGTCTGATCTGCAGACACACGACGCATTCTGCAGTGCCCTAGAGGGATTTTAAAGAAAAAAGCAAAGGATAGATTATACACTGCAAAACACTGTGCTGTAAAATACTGGCAGCTGTTCACAGCCGCTCTTCATTACAGTATCATACCGTAATAATACCATGGAAGTTCATTCGTTTCATTTGGGAAACCATTTGCTTCAAAAATATTGGCTATAAAGTGCGGTACTTAGGTGTTCTGGGTATGAAGAATCTTCTGAATCTACAGATTTGATCCCTCGTTGAGAAGCATCTTTTGCGTTTACTGACCCTCGTTGGCAAAGCCGTCCAGTGCACAATGAGTCACACAAACATACGGATTTAGCTCACTTCTTGGGCACATTCCCTTCAGAAATGACATGAATCCTCTGCATCCTCAGTGGCTCAGATGCCGGGAGTTTTCAGATTTATGACCAGCCGCTCTAGTCTGCTTTTGCAAAAACAAAATGGTGGCGCTGTGAGTGGAAACGTGCAGATTAAGGGGCGGGAATATTATAATAAGATCCCCTTCCTACATCACTAGGGGAGTGAAATCTGAGCAGCCGTTCTTTCACATGCTTACAGAGAAGGGCTTACCAAAACAAAGGTACTGGGTTGTCCTTTTTCATGTTTTCTGGGATGGTAGATGCACCGGGGACACGATTATAGCACTTAATGTCTGATTTTCATGATCTATATAATATATAGCACAAATGCCTGTATTTAGCAAAGAGATCGTCTCTGCTTCAGCAACTACTACCTTTAAATAAAGCAACATCAGCGTTCCTCTGCTCATCCCGGACTGAAGCACACACTCTTCAGCACATATGACCACACTGTTTAGATCTGATTAGAATGGAAATGACCTTTTGAAGGTCAGAAATGTCTTCATTTTCACATGTCCATAATGATGTGAGAGCTGTTTTATTAGGTGGCCGATGGCTGCTAGGACACTGAGAAATATCATCAGCACAAGCAATATCAAAGCTCTTCACACATTAGACCTCATGATCGAGGCCAGATCTCTAATCCAGGACACAGGATAAATATTTTAACAGCATTTCAAGTAGCCAGAAGTGTCTGCAGTGGAAGAATCAGCCATGACGCTTGTAAGCTTTGAAGCTCTTCTGGGTCATCGGTGATGAGTTTGAGCTGAGAGGGTTACAGATGAAGGTGATCCTGAAGAGCTTTAGCCCTGATGCCTCCTGATGGTCACAGTGGAAACCAAGACATGCTAAGCGGTTGTTTAAAGGGTAACTCAACCCCAGTTCAGAGCCTAACTCCACCCACTGGCAATATTTGAAAAATGCTGGAAAAGTGGGCCGAGCCCAGCGGAGACAGAGGGGACGGACCGAGGGCGGGCTGAGCGTCAATGCTCGCAATTCCAACTCCTGACTCGCTACAGTGGTTTTGACGGAGCGAGATGTTTTTATACCAGGGGCTGAGCCTATGCCAAGGGTGTGGGACGAGCCAGCATACGTCACGATGACCAACAACATCCAATAGGAAAACTCAACCGCAGTAGCCACCGTTCAACCTTAAGAGGGCAGCATATATTGTAGAATTAAAACACTTTATACCCAAATGTCAAAACGTTCTTCAGTCTTGCACATCATTAACTAAAAAAAAATGAAAAAAGTTGTTTTAGGGTTTAGTTACCCTTTAAGCCCATGTTGTGCTTAAAGCATGAGTTCACCTCAGAACATTTCCTGATAGTTTCCTCACCCCCATCTCATCCCAGATCTTCATGTCTTTCTTTCTTCAGTGGAAAAGAAATTAAGTTTTTTGAGGAAAACATTCCAGGATTTCTCCTCATAATGGACTTCAATGGGAACCGACGGCTGAAGGTCCAGATCAATGCAGCTTCAGAGGCTCTGCACGATCCCAGAGGAATAGGGTCTGATCCAGACAAACCATCGGACATTTACAGCACAAATTAACATTTATACACTTTTAACCTCAAATGCTCGACTTCGGTGTTGTTCTTCTTCACGGCGTATGACATCATCACGTCGGAAAGGTCACGCGTGACGGGTTACGTTTCTCCGTGTCGTAAACTCCAGGGGTGAGGCTCTAAACTGAGATTTTACAGGCATGATATTCAAATGACGACTGTTTTCAGATGTTTGTATTCGTATGATGGGATTGGCAGTGTACAAATGTTTGATGAACCCTGTCGTAAGAGGACTTCTGCGCTCGTCTCTGCGTTAGATTGATAAACGAGACCCAATGCCTCCATCTATGAATGGATGGTGTGATTGTAACCGGTTCTGCTCAGCTGAACGTGTCTGCCGGTTCATAGCTAGCGTTAGCGTAACCCTAACCCTCCTCTAATGAGCAGGCCTCCAGCGTCAGTCGGGGAGTCGGGAGTGAGCTTTACTGCCACAGATGTGCCGATTACCTGCAGATGATATGATGTCCACAGGAGGGCGATGCTGTCCTCGAGAGCTGTCCAGTATAAAAGCACAGAAATAAAAGGGAAGCATGTGGTATGCTAATTTCTGATTTCTGAAGCTAAAAGCTGAGAAATGTGGACTGACACTGGAGGTTCAGCACAGTGATGGAGTCCTGCTACGGACTGAACGGCTGGTTTGAGTCTCCCGTTCTACCGGCACTGCTGGACGCTGGACAGATGGGACTCACAAGTATTTCCCTGCTTATTACTTTTCTGAGAATGTCAGCTGTGTTCCTGTTCCTGATGCCGTGGTGTGTGCTGAGTCCGGACATTTTATGAATAATGAAACTAGATGATTATGACCTGGCTGGGAGCTCTAGTATCCTGTGATGAACTTTTGTAGCTTCCTGAGCTTCATTCCCAATAACTATAAAAACTATTGAACAGTGGGAAGGATCCTGAGCATTTGAACTGTTATAAAACTGATAACTGAACGGATCCGTTGTGTTTAACAGTTGCGTTAAGCCAGTTTTATTGTGTACTGGTCACTGAAATCTTTGTGTGAATGGATCAGGTCAGATCTACCTGTAGAAAAGTGTTTGAGTATTTGGAGCATTTCGGGTTCCTTGAATCAATCTTGAACTGATGTCACAAGTAATTTTTATATATATTCTATGTGAATTATTTTCTTATCAAATGGTTATTTGAATGAATAGTTTTTTGTTTTTGTGTGTGTGTGTGTGTGTGTGTGTGTGTGTGTGTGTGTTATGGGAGGAGAGTGAAATGAACACCCCCGCAGTGGTGATTGGTTTATTGGTATCTGTTGTGCTATTGCCTTTAGCTCCACAGGGTTCATGTGTTAAAGAATAACAGGCAGAATCCTGTGTCGGATTGGCATTAAGATTATATTGACTTATAAATTGGCACCCCAAAACCCCAGTCAATACACTAGTTACACGATAAATCCCACCTGTGTGTGTGTGTGTGTGTGTGTGTGTGTGTGTGTGTGTGTGGAAAAGCTCAGCCTCAGGGTCTGGCACTGGTCTGGGTCTTGAACTCTGTGTTCTCCTGAATCTTATCGTGTGTGTGTGTTGTTGCTCTCGGATGATAAACTGCTTGTGATGTTTTGTTAGTTGCTTTGGATGAAAGCGTCTGCTGGATTACCAAATGCGCATTCAGTTAATGTGATTGTGCCTTCAGCTCTCAGTAATGGTGTAACACATGAACACACTCAATGTTCTAACCTATTGTGTACAGAAGAGACCAATTCCTATTTCACTTTCTCTGGCCTGGCGCTTTATAAACTGTTTAAGTGATTCTCCCACGTGAGCGGATTCCTCCTGGCTCTGAGAGCGATCAGTGATGCTGATATGGAAACCTCACACTGATCTGATCTTGACTGATGTGATCGCTGGTGCTCTTGATGAGCAGCCGTACACCACGTCACCGTCATCATCAGTGGAACACATTTGTTTTTAATTTCATCTCAACAGCTTCATATTTGTTGCTCAACATCCTTCTTGACATTGTTGCCTTGGATACCTCTCCAAAACTCATGAATCTCTGATCAGAATTCAGGCCCTTTGAAGATCTTTTTGTGTGGCGGTCCCTTCCCCCCGTTTCCACTGGTTACACCACAGAACAAGAGTTCATCATCAGCCCCCACAAATAATGTGCTTCAGGCGTGCCGTAGTCACAGTGCTCTGTCTCTGAAGAACTAAAGACAGCTCAGATGAGGTGGACGGACTCCTACATTACACGGGAGTCAAGGTTTAAAGCGGTGGTTGATTATGATTTGACGTGTTTATCTTTAGTGAGTGTGTAGTGTCGCTGTTTGAGCAGAAACAACATCTGTAAAGTTACGACGCTCAAAGCTCAAAGCAAAGGGAGATATTTACTGTTACAGAAATCTCTTTAAGGACTACAACGAGTTAGTGACATCACTAACCCTAACATTTACATAACCCCGCCCCCGGGAACATGTTGAGAACAGGAAGAGTTGTTGTAGTCGAGCACATTTGGGAGTCGCTCAAGCTGTCGTCCGTCTTTCACATTTATTGATACAGTACGAACACAAACGCAATAGCATGTCATAAAGCAAGATGACATCATAAGTTATAACCGTAATTAAACTAAACTATCCCTGTTCTCTCTTCATCAGCAGATATTCTCTGCTCATCTCACAACAGTTCCCACACCAGCGGTTTATAGATCATCATGACAGAATATGCTAATCAATGACTGAAGATCGTTAACTCATAAACTCATCCTCTATCCCTTCAGAAACGTCCTGTCTCATTCTACATGTTGTCTCTTCTTCTTGAGTCTCTCCATCATTGTCCGACTCCGGTCTGATCATAAAAGCCTGAACAGTTTCTGACATGTTCAGTGTGTGTGTGTGTGTGTGTGTGTGTGTGTGTGTGTGTGTGTGTGTGTGTGTGTGTGTGTGTGTGTGTGTGTGTGTGTGTGTGTGTGTGTGTGTGTGTGTGTGAGGTAATCAGAGCTGCTAACATGAGCTCCTGAAGCTCCGCCCTCTTCCTGATAGGGGCCGGGGAGCAGCAGCTCATTTGCATTTAAAGGGACACACACAACAGCGCATTTTTGCTCACCCTCAAAAAGTGCCAATTCTAACATGCTATAAAACTGATCTGTGGGGTATTTTGAGTTGAAACTTCACACACACACTCTGAGGACATCAGAGACTTATTTTACATCTTGTGGAAAGGGGCATTATAGGAGCCCTGTAATACGTCTTAAGATGTGATGAGAGGGACAACGCTGAAATATGACCATTGTAACGATATCAGCAGTAGCAGTCAGATATGTGTCTGATTTCCCTGTACGTGTCTGTGTTTGGCTCTGCATGTGAAGAGTTGCAGAGGATTCTCTTCACAGCGTTAGGCATTGCAGCCAACACATCGCCCTAAAATGACCCTCCACTGCAGCGTATTAGCTCTTATCATATAAACCCTGACCTCTAGTAACTATATTGTATTAAGACTTGCGGTGTGTACCATGCATCGTCTTGCTCAGAGTGACAGTAACGTCTGGGATTAATAATTCTCTGCATGAGCTGTGAAGCGTGTCTTTTTATTTTCTGATGTCTTCTCACTGGAAAACATCCACTTAAGACTTTTGGAGAATTTGAGAAATAATAATTAAAGTGCTACATGCATGCCAGTTTGCATATGCATTGTTAAATGAAATCTTAATTGTCCAATGTTTAATTAATTACTTTAACTTGAAATGCTGTATGAATAAAAACAACATTATCCTATGTAACACAACATAATAACACAACCACAGAGAATAACTGCACAAGCTGAACTGAGTTAAGCACATAGCACACAAAGCTTGAGTGTGTGTTCAGGTTTGAGAGAGCTTTGACCTCTGTAACACACACTGAGGTGCTGACTCCTGAACTCGCTGGTGTGTTTGATTAGGGTCAGCGATGAACTCCACTGAGCACTAGATGTAGTGTTGGGAAAGATGCTTGTTAAATTAATGCATTACAATATTCTGTTACTCGCTAGAAAGTAACTAATTGCGTTAGTTACTCTATATGGAAAGTAATTTTTTTACGTTACTTTTGCGTTCATTTTTATTACCTGGGCTGGGCTTGATTGTTTGTTTTTAATAACACAACAAAAAAACACCATAAGTGAGGCCTGAGGCTGAAGGCAGATTCTGTACTGTAGAAGGCGCCGCTCAGACAATCCTTTCAGCTGTGCTGCCATTCTGGATCGCAGAAGAAGGAAGTTCATATGCCCTGATTTAATATTGGGGTGTGTGTACTCAAAAATCCACACCAACATTCATATCTGTGGTCTTTCACTGGAAACGTGCTTAGCGTCATGTCAGGGTCTAAGCAGATGTACACACTTTTCCTGGCAAAGGTCGAAGAACTGCAGATATTTGGAAATCCGTTCTCAAGTACAGCATTTGGACGTTGACTGGCGCTCTTTTATATATCTATGACATCAATTAGAGGCCGTTCACAAGGCAGAGATCTGAAACCATTTCAAGATCACTTGTGATTTTATAAATTTCACATCTGGAAGAGCGGCAGGCTTTTGTGTTTGTTCGCTCTCTGAATCACACACATTTGAGAAATGATCGTAAGATCAAATATAGGACGGTTTCTACGCAAAAATTAGTGGTAATCCTGTTTAAAAAACATTTTATTAACTGAGATGTTCATCTAAAGTCATGTTTGCGTATCAGTATGGCTGAATTGGATCAGCAAAGGTCAGCAAAGATATTGGTTAATAAAGTGAGATTAAATACATAAAGTATATTTGTGTTATTTAACATTTCATTATTGCAGGTTTGCGTAATATTCTGAGTTTGCATTTCACTGTTTTTATTATTTTTGAGGAAAACTGAATGTGTTTCTGTGCCAGTGAGATCAGTAAATGCTCAGATTCAGACTAAAACTACTAACACACACAGACACTCACTCACACACTCACATTCACACACACACACACACACACACACACACACACACACACACACACACACACACACACACACACACACACACACACACACACACACACACACACACACACACACACACTCACACACACTCTCACACACACTCACACACACTCTCACACACACTCTCACACACACTCTCACACACTCACACACACACACACACACACACACACACACACACACACACTCACACTCTCACACACACTCACACACACACACACACACACACACACACACACACACTCACACACACTCACACACACACACACACACACACACACACACACTCACACTCACACTCACACTCACACACACACAGACACACACACAGACACTCACACACACACACACACACACACACTCACACTCACACTCACACACACACACAGACACTCACACTCACACACACACACATATGATTCCTCTCAACATGAGG
This sequence comes from Paracanthobrama guichenoti, assembly GCA_018749465.1. NCBI lineage: Eukaryota > Metazoa > Chordata > Actinopteri > Cypriniformes > Gobionidae > Paracanthobrama > Paracanthobrama guichenoti. The sequence continues at coordinate 606,299 of CM031962.1, read as the reverse complement.
ACAGGAGACAGTCAATGGGAAAACTTAGAAAATGTTCAATGCATTATTTTATTCGATACTCAAAATAAGTAATTCCCAAGTTACTCCCAACATTGGCCATATGTATCAAATTCAACTAATCTTTAGTCTTTGTGACTATTAATGACTGAACATGTCCTGGGTCTTATTGTGAATATTATTGTAAAAATGTTGAATTCATCAAAATATCTCCACCCGGATCTTCATTTTGAGCTGACACAGTTTAGCATAACTGTGTTGCTTTCCTGCAGAAAGCGTCTTTGAGCAGTCACAATCAGGCGTTTCGGAGAGACTCATAATACAGCACAATGTCAGGAAGTCATCAGAGGGAAATGTCACAGCATGGTAAGGTTGAACAGAAAGTGCAGGGACAAATTCAGTATTTTTCCTTTTGTACAACAGTTTGCTGGTCCTTGAGCAGAGCATTTCTCCTCCGGTTCCTCCAGGAGGATTGTTCGTATGGGAACTGTACTGTATGTCGCTTTGAATTCAAGCATCTGCTAAACGACTACATGATTGATGATGTTTTGAAAGTTCAGTTCTGTGCTGGTTTGAGCCGTTTGTACTGATGAGAGCGAGCTCATGTAAGAGTATATTCAGACATCTGTGAACGTGGACTGTCACTTCATATATTCTCATGAATCATCCTGACTTGATAAACGTCTCCACTCCTGTTATTCCCAGAGATGTCTGTTATTGGCACTGGAGATCAGGGGCTATATCATGTGTGTAAAGCCATTCAGAGTAAAGAGCTTAGTTTTTATTTCAGTGTTGTCCCTTTCATCACATCTTAAGATGTTTTAAAGGGCTCCTATAATGTCCCTTTTCACAAGATGTAAAATAAGTCTCTGAGTGTGTCTGTGAAGTTTTAGCTCAAAATACCCCACAGATTATTTTTATTGCATGTTAAAATTGACACTTTTTGTGTGTGTCCCTGTAAATGCAACTGAGCCGCTGCTCCCCGCCCACTTTCAAGAAGAGGGCGGAGCTTCAAGAGCTCATGTTAGCAGCTCCGATTACCTCACATTTATTCTTAGGTGTATCAAAACGGCTTATTCCTAGAGTTTGATTGATAAAGGTTCCTAACTGTTCCTGAATTATGAGCGCTTCAGTATTCAGAGTGCTGGTGAGGTATCCTAACCTAGTTAGGATTAACAAGATGGCAGCAGAGAGAAAGAGACCACATGCTTTCCAATAAAGGTGTAATGTATTGGAGTTAAATGATGACCGGATTTGATAAAACGATACAAGCTTGATTGCCAAGGTATTCTTTTTGTATTTGACCTGAAATCCGATAACGTCTCCCACTCTCCAAATCAATGCTCCGACTGCAGAAATGAGAGTAATAATGAGATTGCTGGCGAGTGGAGAAATGCAGCAGTGCTCCGGTGAGGACTTGTGCTCATCAGTCTCCGTTTGCTTTCCATTCAGTCTCAGTGCTGTCTCTGTGAAACATGAGGTATTATACTGTAGATATCTTATTAGTCCAGCTCATCATGTCTTAATTGTGGACGCGTGTGGGAATATCACACTCATTGTGTCCCTCTCATCACTCCTCTTTCTCACCCTCATCTCTCTTGCGTTTGTGTGTGAAGATAGCGTTTCTCTTTGACATCTGGACAGATCTGTGAATGTGCGGCTCTGCTGCTTCTCTCAGGAACAGACCCGCTCGGACCTGCTCACATCAGCTCCTGTTGCCACCAGCTAATAAACCGTTTGGTGTTCGTTCACACAGGCAGTTTTTGTGTAGACATAAATTGGAGACGACAGCAGAGTCGAAAATAGCGCAAGTGTTGGGCTAATGTCACAGCCCAGCAAGAAGAGAGATTCGATTATTGTTCTTAATTCTCTTCTCATGCTGAAACAGACTGGTCTTGTAGGTCTGCAGGTTTTGCTCTGCCCTTTAGAGTGACATGATTTTATAATGCCAGTGCATCCAGGTTTCACTGACACTAAAAGTATTTAGTTGTAATCGGATGACACTGCACAGATTCCAGTGTATAACTTCATCATCTCTTTGTCATCCACTCAATGAATGTATAAATATGTTTAATAATCCTCTATATTAGTAACAGGAATAGTAACTCACTGCAGATTAATTTCCCTCAGTGTGACAAGCCTGTAGGTCTGACCAAAGTCCTGAATTCTTGATGATGCTCAAATCCTGGAGAGGCCAAAATCTCTTGGAGGACTCCTGAGAATGTTTCAGTTATCCAACAGCTCTGGTTCCCAACCCAATCATCAGGATCATACATTATAGCCCACCTCCCAGACCTCGCTCGGTTCATCAGTAACAAGAACCTCCATTCTTCCTCACATTGGCCTGAGCATCCATCAGGTGTAGACTCGAGCTGTGCCACTTTCTACTCCGTTTAGATAAATGAGATTAAACACCTGATTACATTTCAGGATGTCTCCCATGTCATGTAAAACAGGGAGCATCTATAACATACCCAAATGCAGACACAAGCTTATGAAAAGGAAAAGTTTAGGCTCGGCTCATGTTAGGAAAAGCTTTACCTTGCAGAATATTTCCACATTCACTATCCACTCGCGAGCCACTGGCACATCTTACCCCGAAGCGCCAAAAACACTCTTTACCTCACAGCTGGGATGTTGTGTAATTTCATAAATCATGGCTAATCTTTAGCCAAAGCATTTTTTTATGGTTTTGGTTCCTGGATAAATTTGCCTTTACATTTTACGCACAATCAAGAACATTTACTTGGAAATGAAACAACGGTTTGTAGTGTTTTACTTTTCCCAAGTTAAGCCGTCTCCTTATTTCTGTTACATGTCTAGTCTGTTTCAGTTGTGTTTTTGGTTGTCACATGTTCCTTTGTTCAGTTTTCCCGCCACTCCTGTGTTCCCATGGTCACCCTCGTCAGTTCATTTCTCCCAGCTGTGTCTTGTTAATTACTTCAGTTACCTAGTGCAGTTGGTCCGTCGACGTTCCCATATACTAGTGTCTGAGTGTTCCTGAGTTTCTTGTCTATTAAAGTTCCTGTTCTATGTTCTCCTTCACCTTTGTGAGATTCATCTACACTAGTTTTGTAACAGATCGACGGACCAAAACAGTTTTTTTTTTTTGTGTGGCGTTTTCCTCTGAATTTTTTTTTTCCCTGTTTCCCATGGCCCTTCCCGCCGTTCGTCTGCTCTGCCTGGAGCAGGGAGACCGTCCGCTGGAAGCACATACACGGGACTTCTTGGCAGACGCACTTCCCAGACCACTCGCTCTGTGTTTTCTACCATGCCAGCCTGAGCGAGCGGTCGAAGGGTTGCGTTGCAGCGGGCAGTCCTGAGGAGGATTTTGCCGCATTCGTGGAGTGGGTACTGGTAAATAACCACTCGCCATTTACCATCGGCCCCACTGAGGAGGACAGCCAACCACCACCAGCGAGTTGCACGAACAGAGAAGTTGCACGAGCCCACCGCAGACCGTGGGCACTGGCCATCTGCGAGAGATGAGCCCATACCGAGGACAAGGACAGAGTTTGTCATCGCGTCGGAGCCCGGACCACCAGCAAGGTCTGACCAGGTGCGTGAGCCGGCACCGCTGCACATCGCTGAGGGAGTGATTGTGGAGCTCGAGGGCTGGGAGGAAAGCCCCGCCCACAGCACCACCGCTGTGGTAACTCTGACTGCGGTCACTGGCAGCGATATCGAGGAACTGAAGGACATTTGAAAACAATATAATAATGTAATTATTATTTTAAGTGTGAATCAAAAAATTAAAAGCGCATTTAAAAAGAAATCAGCTTGATTTAATCTCTTAAACGTCTTAGTGTGTGTTTTGGTCATACTTTAGACTTTTTAAATCTAATTTCAGCTTTTTATCTCATAATTAGGACTTTTAATCATAATTTAGATTGTCATAATTTTGACTATATCCAACATTTTTCATTTTTATTCAAGTCCTAATTTCAACTTTTCATCTCACAATGACTTAGCATGTCATATTTTTGACTTTTTATCTAATAATGAGGACATTTAAAATCATATTTTCAACATTTTATCTCTTAATTATGACTTTATGATAATTGAAATGAGCTGATCAGTGATAGTTGAATATTTAGTGTCCCCAACTGAGCAAGCCAAAGCCAAAGTGCATATTTCAATCATTGTTTGAAATGCAGAATATACACTGCCGGTTGTATATAACTGTGTATGTGACAAATAAAACTCTTGAATCTTGAATCTTGTTTTGCAGTGTGTACTTTGATCGTAACACCTTTCCTAATGAATTACTCTCAGGTTAGATAAAGTCGAGTCTGGCCCAAATGATACTTAAAAATACTTACAATTTGGACAGAAGACTTCTCTGTGGTATGTTCTTATTTAAAGCCTTAAAATACTAAATCAGAGCCTCGGGAGTTTTTATAATCAATTATTTTAATTGATTACTTGTTTCATGGGCCCTTTTTTGCATCTTGTCAAACTTGTCAAATACAGTTTGCACAAATCATGCTTTTTTGTGTTTGCATTCACTTAAACATGAGTGGTTGTCTATTCAAGAGCAGAAAGGCATGAAAGAGAGCTAAAATTCACACAATGTCTCAAGCGGCTTTCAAGGCGCGCACTTTGTAACTTCCCACACAGCGTGTGAGTAACGAATTCCCTTTTGCATGTTCCAGCACTTGAATATTTACATTGGAAAGGCTTTCAACTGTACAGAGCGGCATGCACATATGTTGTTACAACATTGCATTGTTAGAATTAGACACTTTCTAATCATTTTGTATGATGCCAGTGGCTACTAGATTAAGATGAACTGCTCATTTTAGTCATGGATGAACATACTAATGACAGAGCTCAAGCGTCCTGCATTGGCCCTACTTCCATCCATGATTTGCTCTGCATGTAAATGTAGTGTTAAAATTCCCCTAATCGAGATTATATCACTTAAACAACAACAGATGTCTTGTGAGAAGGGAGCTTGTTCCAGCCATGATAGTTAGTGTTGTAATGATCTGCATCAGGGTGATTCAGCTGGCAGAGTGTGCTGGCATGGAAGAGTGTTTCAGAAGACCCTTTCCTCCTAAAGCTCACTAATCACCCACACACGCTGTATTTACTGTATCTGTGGCACGGCAACTGAGGCAGGCTTCCTTTATCTGCTCATGTTGCTAGGATACATGCTGAGATGTGGGCTAAGCTCAATGGATTCTGGACCGCAAGTGGACAGTAAGATCATGCGAGATTACCTTCTGAAACAGCGCCGCGTCCAAATCATTATGCTGTCTTGACAAAGCCAACACTGTTATTGTTTAAATGTGGCTTTAAAGGTTTTTTCAAAAATCCATGCCCTCTTTCTAACCTAACAGTTGTATGTGCTAAATAAAAATTAGTTCATTGCACTCCAATATTACTGAAAGTTATGTGGACATAACGACTGAAACAGAACTCAAACTGAGATATAGAGAAGTTCCCAGCATGATAATTGGATGATAACTGTATAATTACAACGAGACACGGCAGGTGAAAACATTGTTTTTTTTTTTCATGCAGTTGTCAATTTTGAGGTTTTGGGCCAGTTTGCTCCCTTAACATGCAAGCTTTGATGTCAAAATAAAAAATATGTCAACATTACACATTACACATGCACAACTTGAGCCTTTTAGATTTCTACCGGACATCACCAAAAGTTAGCATTCTACAGCTGTCACTTGCAAGAGCTAGAAAAAAAAAGTAAACAACAACAGATAGACGATGAAACGCTGTCAGTGAATTAGATTCCGTTAGTTATAGATGGACACACAACAAACAGGGACCTTTCGTCTGCAGTTTGTGTGACTGTTGTTATGTGTGTTTGTTAAGATAGTTCTAAGGCTATTGCTATTAATAATTAATTTATCAATGATCATGTGTTTTAAATATTATACACTACTGATATTAATTAACTGAATATATATTTTGTTTGTAGGTTGGGGGTTTCAATAGAAATGTATGAAATTATACAATTTAAAACTTTAAAAGCTGTTTTCTCAAAATGAGATTATCCACTTCAGTAGCATCTACAAGCACCAACTTTTCCAGTCTTATACTTAACTATATTCTGAAGGCTTTTCTGGAGGGATTTGTTGATATATCATTCCTATCCTGAGTTATAGGTCCTTTTACAACTATTCACCAGTAGTGTCTCGTCTTAAGTGATGATTGAGCATTAGTGATGAACACCTGCTGCTAACAAGCAGAATCACAGAAGGACAGAGAAACACAAGAACTACAACTGACTTCAGCCACAGACTGAGAGGAAATCAACTGAAGATAAAAGAAGACATTAAATCTCTCAAGATCTCAGCAGAGGAGGATTAAACAACTCCTCAACGCATTACTAACCTGACTTCATTTCTGTTATTCATCTTCAGAAGTTATTTTTGAGAATTAACAGAGATTTAGATGTTGATGTTTTATTGAAAATGTTTGGTCACCTTTATGGTGATCAGTGTTTCCTTCAGTTGGACAGTTTGACTCCTGGCTTGGTCTTTGTAACAGTGTTTACCAAAACACATAATTTATTATAAAGAAAGCCAGAAACAAAGATGAGCAACTGTATGAAGTGCCCTAGAAACAACTTCAAATAAAATATTAAACATTTAAAAGATTCAAACATCAAGACTGTCTAAGGTCCACATGACCTTCAAACCTTCCATCGGCTTTTCAAGCTGTTTTAAACTTTCAGGTGTGATATTGCAGTTTGTTTGCTCTTTGGTGTCTTCTTATGAGAAAAGTATACTATATGCACAAAACACTGAGGTCATGTGCCTGTTAATGACTCATAGATTGTGTGAATTCTGATACATGTGACGCACAGATGTACCGAAGAGCTGTGTTCAGAAAGATCTGAAAAACTTCTTAGATGGTGATCATAAAGTGACATACATGTAGTGATACAATGCCATGACATTACATCTCTGTTGGTTAAACCGAAGCCAAGGGCAAGTATGTCAGATTCGAGAGTATGGCAACCTTGTTTTCTTGTCAGTGCCATTAAAAGTGAAGGTCATTTAGCGACCCATCAGACGCTTAAAGAAATGACCTTGAATCCGACACACTGAATTACAGACGCTGAAAGAAGAGAAGAGGCACAGAAGCCAGAGAGAGAAACCAGATTAACAGCTCTCTTTTGTTTGTCTCTCTCCCCTTCTGAGTCATGCGGTGCTCAGAGTGAAGTACCGTGACTGGAAGAAGCTTTTCAGTTTGTTCGTTCTGCCCACTTCCTCTCGTACAGAACATAAAAATAATAAAGCCAAGATGCAGACGGTTCCTGAGGGCACAGCTCTCTCCACACGTCTACACTCTGAAACATGCCAGTAACTTGAGGAAAGTAGGAGTCATGAGCTTATCATTGCTAAACTTTCATGTTTATGCACTTTAACTTTATTGCACCTTCAGAGGTGTTGGGTTAAGATCATTCAATTAAATAATGTGACTATACGATGCAGTGGAATGTTTAGTTTATTTTAAGAAATGATCACTGAAAGGTTCTTTGGGAACCAGAAAGTTTCTTAAATGGAAAATGGATTCTGTAAAAATCCTTTTGCAACCTTTATTTTTAAGATTCTTTGATTGCTAAATTATAAGATATTCCTTATACTACTCAGCATTGTCAGTATTCTGGGATAATGGATCTTAAAGATTCTACAGCATTGAGGCAACATTGTAAAATGCATCAAAATATTTTCCAAATTGATGCTTGCCATGAGCAACCACTATCAGACAAGCTTCTGTTCTTTTCCAACACAAGTCAAAGGAGGATTTGAGCACATTTAACTCAAAATGTTCAAAGAAATCCTCACTTTTCTAGGATGTTCTGTAAAGCTGCAACACTAAACTCCTTAGCAAATGTCAAAGAACTTAATTTTTCATTTTGAGAGGGTCTCCGCACACACATTAATTATAGCATGACATGATGAACTTCTTGTTATTTCTTTGACCTTTGGTGTCAGCTCAGAGTTAATGTGTTTTGGATAAATTAAAGCTCATCATTGCGGTTTTGAGATAATAGTCCAGTAAAGAACTGGGAGAATAAAAAAAACGAGAGACTTTTGTCTCTTTCCTCCCCCTTTATGTCTTTGGCTACTGCTGACTGTTCAGCTCGCAAAGCATAAAACCTGAGAGAACTGTATAGCAGCTATAAAATTCCACAAACAAATCACAAATCATATAGTTATATTGCCAAAAGTATTGGGCCGCCCCTCCAAATCCCTGAGTTCAGGTGTTCAATCCCTTCATGGCCACAGGTGTATAAATCAAGCACTAGGCATGCAGACGCTTCTACACACATTTGTGAAAGAATGGCTCGCTCTCAGGAGCTCAGTGAACTCAAGCGTGGTACCGTGATAGGTTGCCACCTGTGCAATAAGTCCATTCCTGAAATTTCCTCACTACTAAATATTCCACACTCAACTGTTAGTGGGATTATAACAAAGTGGAAGTGATTGGGAACAACAGCAACTCAGCCACGAAGTGGTAGGCCATGAAAAATCCCAGAGCGGGGTCAGCGCATGCTGAGGGTCACAGTGCGCAGAAGTCACCAACTTTCTGCAGAGTCAATAGCTCCAGACCTCCAAACTTCTGTGGCCTTCAGATGAGCTCAAGAACAGAGAGCTTCATGAGCTCAAGCGTAGAGAGCTTCATGGAATGGGTTTCCATGGCCGAGCAGCTCATCCAAGCCTTACATCACCAAGTGCAATGCAAAGCGTAGGATGCAGTGGTGTAAAGCACGCCGCCACTGGACTCTAGAGCAGTGGAGACGTGTTCTCTGGAGTGACCAATCACGCTTCTCTGTCTGAAAATCCCATGGACGAGTCTGGGTTTGGCGGTTGCCAGGAGAACGGGACTTGCCTGACTGCATTGTGCCAAGTGTAAAGTTTGGTGGAGGGGGATTATGGGGTGGGGTTGTTTTTCAGGGGTTGGGCTTGGCCCCTTAGTTCCAGTGAAATGAACTCTTAATGCTTCAGCATACCAAGACATTTTGGACAATTTCATGCTCCCAACTTTGTGGGAACAGTTTGGGGACGGCCCCTTCCTGTCCCAACATGACTGCGCTCCAGTGCACAAAGCGTCGGTCCCTAAAGACATGGATGAGCGAGTTTGGTGTGGAGGAACTTGACTGGCCTGCACAGAGTCCTGACCTCATCCCGATAGAACACCTTTGGGATGAATTAGAGCGGAGACTGTAAAGGCAGGTGTCCCAAAACCTCTGGCAATATAGTGTAAGTTTTATAATCTATTTTGCATAATTGCACATGCTAAAATTAAATTGTAGCCAAACTGATTTTAATCTGATTGAGAATTGAAGTGAGAAATGAGAAAACAATCACAACCAATTCAATTCATATCATCTGAAATGAGGGGCAACTGTAACATTCAGCCATAGAAATATGAATCATCTTGTGTCATGTCATGTAGAAAATGTACTTTAATAGGAAAAAGATGCAATGCATTGTATCAGAAATATTCTTCTCAATTTTCCAGTCTTTCAGTCACAGGCATCTGATCAGCCCTTTATGTCACAATACAGAAATAATAGAGTTTGTTAGCGGGTGACACATCTTACCCCACACTCCCCCTACTGTCAGTCTGAAATGAGCGGGGGTGAGTTCACTTTCATCTTATGTACATCATCTTAAAGTAAAATATCACTAGAATAAACATCAGGACCTGTTAGACAAATACTTGGACAATGCTAACTCTTATTTGGATATAACCACAAGACTAAATCGAATAGATAAACTCATCCTGCTGTTTGCTGGCTTTTGATTGGTTTGTGTGGGTGAGATCAGTCCTGATTTTACAGGAACTCTTTATAAACCCTGTGCTGAAGATTAGCCTGAGGAATAATATTCCAACAAAGAGAGGAATAAACAGACTGCATGAATACAGAACCAAAAGCATCTATTATTCTTTCAGCACTGGCTGGAATTCTGATTCAAACATGACAAGCGGCCCAAACCCAGAGGGACTCGCGCTTTTTCTGTTGCTTTTGAGGCACACTTTTATAATTACTGTACTTCAAAGGTCGCAATCAATATCAATGTCACCATTGTGAAGTTTTAATGAGAAAGAAATAGGCTCGACTTTGATGAAGGACAGGGTTTTTGCTCCCAGTCCTCACTGTGTGACTTCATGTTGAGAATATTTCATCTGAGTATCACATAAATCCTGATTAGGTTACAGTGTTTGGCACTAATTTAATGTTCTGTATGTTGGACAGATGGGTTGAATATTGGTGCACTTTACTGTGCTGGAGGTCTAGACTCCTGCTGACTGAAGACACAAGGACTTTCCAAATCTCCAGGCTCAAAGTGTGACCTCGTTAAAGAGATTTGATTCAAAGACACGCCATATGCTAATAAATGCTCCACAGCTCTCATTAGGAGATGATCTGATGAGGCACATATGGTATGTTATTGATTCACGCTATTGATTATGTGTCGGCTAGTTATTGAATTTATGTTTTGACTTTGAAGGATATAATTAAAATAACCTCAAAGTTTCTCAATTAAACCAATGAAAATTATTTTCATCATACGACCTCAGAAAGCCATAGCTTAACAGACTGTTTAAATGTTTTGGCTGAAGTTCATGGTATTGGGTCTTTAGCTCATTCCTATAATTTTGACCAAATGGGTGCGTCCACTAGGTCTACTGCTTTTGCCAAATAAATACATGAAGACGGGAGCATGTAAGATAGGAATTTTGCATCTCCAAAAAGATTTAAAAATATTGCTCCAAGTCATCTACTGACCTTTCCCCAGTTTGTTCCCTGGCTATTTCTTCTAGGACTCCTGTTGGCATCCTGCCCATTAAGTTGCGACAAGCCAAATTTCTGCATGCCCACTGGTCACTCAACCATCGAAGTTCACCTTGGATTTGCAGCTACTTTTGGTGCACCACTGATCATCCAGACATAAAGACATATAGTTTTTGTAACAAGGAAAAGAAGCTATTTTCGTCTGGGATGGCTTTTACTGTCAACAGCACAAGGTTGAGACAGTGAGCATTAAATAAAAGGCTTGCTTTAGCTTGCCATGACTCCAGACCCATCATAAAACCGGATTACTCTTGTATTCCACACCATATCTTTCCAGAGATTTTGTCAATAATCTTTTGTGTCAATCCTTCAGCATAAGTAAGTAAGTATTTAGCATTTTAAAATTTTTCAAACCCTTTCATTTATTGCACCATTGTAGTAGTACTTTACTACAAAATAAATCTGCTCTTTTATTGCTAAGGTCTTCAGTTTTATCTACTAGTTTGCTGAACACTTCTCTGTTCTTGACCTCTTTTATAACTGAGGAGCGCACCATCTCTGCGGAGCATTAATCTCATTCTGGAGATCAGCACTTGTATATTTTCTTCATAATGTTACGATTATGTTTTGCAATCAGCTCCAGTATACATAAAAATATAATCCCAGTTCTCTTTAACTTTTTCATTGCACTATATTAGATATTACAGTTAATACTGTGTAACAAGTGAGCTGACAGTAGAGGATCACAGAATGCACTTAATTGTTCTCATAGAGTGATAATGTCAGCCTGCAACACACACGAAACCCAAATTGACTCAAAAAGTGAATATAATGTGTGTCTTCATCATAGTTGTGAAAACATAATATTTAATTTGTAAAAAAACACACAAAAAAAAGACTTTGATCCCAAAACTTGTTCTTGTTTTATACGGCCATTATAAAAGTGTACACTACAAGTGATTAGTCAAAGTGAAAATGACTAATTGTCTGCAGAACAAAGACTTCACACCGATTTAAATGAGCGTTCTTAGAAAACTAGAATATACTACAGATTGTGGCAGATTATACATGCAACATTACATCTAATGCATAGAGTGAAATGATTTTACCTGTGACAAAAGTAACCGGTTATGAAAACTTAGTGAGAAAGAAAAACATTCAGGGCTTAATATATGCACATAAAGACATTTCAAATAAATATAACCTGCAAGCTCCAAAAATGACTAAAAGCATCATAAAAGCATATTTGTTTGTCTCCTGAAGTCATGTGATAGCAACAGACATTTGAAATTCAAGTTTTTATTCACTTATAATCTTAGCTTCAAATCAAACGTGATACAGGATTTCCATGAAGCTAGAATTTTCAGCTAAACAGGAAGCCTCAAACAATCAAGTTACAGTGGTGTTACGTTAAGAATAATGTGAAAAGAGGTTGTCTTTCTGTCAATCATAACCAGTAGAGAGAGAGAAGTCAGACCATCAGACTGTCTACTGCGATCTGATCTGACACGTCTCAGCAAGGTCAGATCACATCCAGCATCCTCTCTCAATACATAATGCCCCTGAGCTTGGGATGTCCACATCATGTGCCATGCTGATCGTGAGGTGATGTGTATTCTGAAAGATTCTGGAGAGAGGTTGATCTTGTTGCACCAACACAGCTCAGAAAATGGCTTGTCATAATCTCTCTTATTTACTTTCTCAAGTCATGTCCCAGAATGATTATTGTGAATGATTCAATAGTGCACATTATTCTAAAGAAATCCTTCATCAGAATGTAAAAAACTTATGGCACTGTGAATCGGACATGAAAAAAATGTTACCGTCTGAAACAGATGAAGAATTGTGTATGCTAACCGCTGGAATGCCACATGACATCTCTGCACAATCCTACAGTCCACACAAAGGCACACTGGCATTCATTCATTCAAACATAATTTGTGTAATGAAAGAAAAGAGAACTTATTTGACTTCAGACAGCAATTTAGAGCCATTTGTTCTTTTCATTTCTATGCAGTGTTGAGGGAAGTGTAGGTTTGTTTGAGCAGACTGGTGCTCTGAAGTATTGTGTTGCTTGGTTGAGTTTGCAGGGTCTGCAACATGTGATAGTTCAACAAAACATCTGGGGGTTTGCTGTAATTGTTGTTGAGCGTTACTCCAGCCTGGTAATTCACATGTCCCCGCCAACCTCTCTGTCACCCTTTGGCACCCAGCTTCATTAGAGAGGGACCGTGGGGTCAAACGTGAGTGCCCTCATCGCTCAGCAGTTCTGTGGGTCTGTGTCCATTAGGAGCGTTTAGTGTTGTCACAGCAACACTCTGGACACAGTCAGATCTCATATTTAACCCCTCAGTGCAGTGATGTACTGCAGGGAAACTGAACCTTATTATGAGCCAGCCCTCCTCTGCTGCCAAAAGATAGCCAATTCCTTGGCCTCGCCTCTACTGTTTCCCTTTAACTCCTCGGCTTGTCCAGTGGTTACGAAATGCTGCTCGGATCCGCTTTGGGCTACCCAGTCATCAGCTCCGCCTTGGTGTGGTGCCAAGCCCCGGAATCCACCTCGGCCTCCACCTTGGCTCAATGCTCCTCTGCTCCACTGGGGTCTGTCATCCTTCAGGCTCCACCAGACTTCTTCGTCCTTCCTGCACCTTGGTCAGTCATCACCCTGCTTGCACAATGGACCGCCTCATCCTTCCACCCTTTCAGCTCCACGTGCTCTTCCTTCCCTCTCACTCCCACTGGCTTCACCCTGGTCTGCCGAGCCCCCGTTTCTGCCTCGGTCCCTTGGTACTCCAGTCTATTAGTATCACCCTGGCTCCTTGGCTCTGCCTGGGTCTCCACCTCCATAACCCTGACTTCAGTTTTGGCTTTTGGTCCAGAGTACCCTAGCAACACCCTAGAAACCACCAATAACATCCTAGCAAACTCCTAGTAACCACTCAGAATACATTAGCAACCACCCAGAACACCCTAACAACCACCCCAAGTACCCTAGCAACTAAATGGCACTCTACTAGTAACCACTCAGAATTACCTAGCAATCACATAGCAACACCTTAGCAAGCACTCCGAGTACCCTATTAACTGCATAGCAACACACTAGCAACCATCCAGAATATCATGTTTTTCTGATAGACTGTATGCTTTTAAAACTACTTTAAACTTTCTGGTCAGGCTTCCTCAAGCCAGAATCAAATTATTATGCTCTTTAATTTCAACTCTGTTTTGGTGGTGTTTGTTTCTAAGTGAGAAAGGAATGCATGTAAGTTGAAAGATATAGTCATTATTTTGTGCCAAAGCAATGACAAATGATCCACAGTTTAGCCCTCAGTAAATGTGATTCGACTGATCACTAATGATAGGGGTTTTCAAACTAGGGTTATACCCCAGGGGTCCTCCAGAAGGTTCTAAGGGGTCCCCAGAAAATTTCAGAGAATAAAAAGGCAAAGCAAAAATGGAAAAAGTCTACGAATATTCTAAATATTTCTCTCCTTTCTTGCTGTATACATACTTTCCGGTATTGTATATGTTTCTTTCTAGTGAGTTTTTCTCAATATGGCCCCCTTTATCTTGTAAGGCGGTATTCTTAGCCCTGCTTATATTTATTGTGAAAGTTGCTTATACAAATAATTTTTAATTGAAAATGTTCTTCTTCAGGTTTATACAGCCAACATTAAGTATAACCAAAATAAATATAGAGATGGATTTTAGGAAGGGGGTTCGTCATATTTGGGGTCCTTGGCATCGTAAGGTTTGAAAACCCCTGACGAATGACATCAGAGTCTCAAACCCTTCAGCAGTGACTCTGAGCTGTGATGTGAAGATGAAATCTACTGAAAGCCATTACACGTTGCATAGCTAAGATCTGAGCAAGTGTTTCTCTCCAGTCTCTTGGATAATTTCTGCTTCGGCAAAGCAGAAAATGAATCAGCCTTTAAATTTCACACAGATTTATTGTTATTGCTTTTTTATTTGACAGGATTCTATCACTGCCTCCTCTTTGCATGTCACTTTCACTTTGTAATAAGGATACATGCATTTTTTCTGTGTGATAGTGGTGCATTAAACAGTGAGGTAATGAGATTTTTGCAAATTATGTTCTTAAGAGATCAACACTAGGACTATCTCTCACAGTCCCAGTGTTTTTTCCCAGCATGCCATGCCTCTTACAAATTTAGCAGCGTGACAAGTGCGGCGGAGGGTTCGGTCACACATCCTCTGCTCCGTACATACTAACAAGGACTGAAGGGTCGCTCTCGGTGTCAGCCCTGGAGAGACTTCAGCACACAAAGAGCAAGTACATAAATAAAGGACAAGGAAATACAATGATAACACACCTCCGCTAGTTCTGCTCTGGGTGGTTGCTTATTTATCAGATGTCCTCGCTTTACAGCTTCCATGGCAAAGGGTTAATACAAACCAACATTCTTTACTAACGAAAATGTTCATTGATGAATGCATCGTAATGATGACAAAGAACAAAGATTTTATTATCTCACTCCAACATATGAATGTAATATTACAACTTGCATTGAAAATGATGTGAATGTACAAGTGAACTAAGATCACAATAGTTGCCAGCACTGTACTGTAAATACATTAAAAAGCACTTCACTTAATGCAATATCCTAAAGTTTCTAAACAACCAAGCAATCAAAATCATCAAGTAATGTCTCAGCTCATGGTGGGAAAGGGCTGAGCCTCAGGTTGCAGCGTTTCTGATATGTCAGGTCACGTTAAGTCAAGTTATGTCATGTCATGTCAAATCATGTTCTGAATTTACCCCTGTTAAAACAGCTGTTTTTGTGATGTAAAGTCACAGCAGAAATAAGGATGTGTTGTTGCAAAGTTGAGCAGAAAATTACAATATAATAGAGACGTTAAATTTTGACCCCGGCGGAGATGACAGGACTGAATAAAGCCGGACAGACCATCCTCCAGCCTCAGAAGACGTAGCTGACCAGTGTGGCGGTTACAATGTCATTGACATAGAAACCAATGCAGATATTCCAGAAAATGAAAGAATTGCGATACACCATGTGGACAGTCAATCATTTAGACAAATAACCAGATTTGGACTGACAGTTTGAGCAAGGCTTTATATGCATCTTCAAAATACACCGAATGAAGGCTATGAAACAATGGCTGCTTTCTAAGGGTCCTTCAGATTGAGACGGCCTTTGATGGCTCTTAGCCGAGATATGCAGCCTTATTGTTAAAAGAAAGAGAAAGTGATGTGTGGCCAAACATGGTGTCCCATACTTAGAATTTGTGTTCTGCATTTGACCTATTCAAGTGCGCACACACACACACACACACACACACACACACACACACACACACACACACACACACACACATAGCAGTGGGGCAGCCATTTTCCGATTGAGAAGCACCCTTCATTATGTTGCTTTTTGCCGGTATCGTGTCAGGAAATTAAGTGAAAAAATTCAGTGAGCGCCGCTAAAAGGTTGATGTTCTACAAGGTTTGAAATGACATGCCACCTACACTAAACCATACCTTAACCTAACCGATAGTGTACGCAAAAGAGGCTGCGGCTTTAGCATCTTTGTTAGCGCACCTAAATCCAACGCCAGCTATCGCACTGCTCACAGCGAGCCGAACGGAGCCGGTTACATAGGGAGCTGTTTATGTGATGCATGTGTTATAATGTGTGATAATCTGCCCCTCTTGCTATAAACTATATGTAAAGGAATCAATTATTTTACTGCCACTAGTGTTCATTTAAGCTGAAGTTTTTCCACTGGGTTGTCTATTTACTGTATTTAACCTCATTGTCACTATCACCATCATCTGATGGGATGTGTTCTCCCTCATAGGCATACATCTCAGGTTATTAAATGTCATATTTCAGCAAGCAATTTTCCATTTAAAAGACGTCTAATAGCCATCCAAACACAGCCCTGGCATCTAGGGTGTAATAGACATCTAGCCCAAGAATAGACTAGTCACCTAGAACATGAACATGTCAAAGAAATGAAACCAAACACCTTGTAATCACTGCTGACTTTGCTTACATGATGGAATATCACACATCTCACAAGTTATTTTGTCAAAAATGACAACCAAATTCAAGTGGGTTACTCATAGCTGGACTATATATCGGGTCTTTAGTTAACTGAGACAGTGAAATGATGGCTATTGCTTGCTGGGATGAGGAGAGAGATTTGAGTACCATCAGTATCTCATTTCAGTCAGTCCAAGGTCTCCAAATAACAACAGTGTGAATGAATGACAATTCGCCTCTCTCCTCTAACAAGACAGGAGCATGAGACTGACATGCTGTGTGTGATTTAATAACGTGATTTAATTTACTAAAATCATCACACCACTTGAAATCCATTTATTCTTCCACAGCTCAAGCCCTAATCTTTCTTTTCCCCTCCTCTTTGTTGACTGGTGGTCTGCATGAGGGAAGTCTGGAGCCCACATTGTGTGTATGAGGGCGAATGTGGGAAGCAGTGACTTATGACTTACCGCAGTCACCTCTAACGCTCTTGCCATCATCCTTTCAAAAGTAAGAGTTATTTAAGTGACTGATTGTTGGAGAGTCACTTTGTATTAAGGTCATTCATGTCTTCACATTCAGAAATGGTCTCTTAATCACCATCATGGGACCTGTGAAGTATGAAAGCTTTAGTATGTGAATCATTCAATAGTGATCGATTCCACCACAGTCTGGTTTCTGACCCGTGAGTCCACAGTGGGAAGAAGAACACTACAGCAAGACTGTAAAAGAGAAACTGGAGCTAAAGTGTGTCATGTTTGGATGATCACACACAGTAGATGCTACTGCCCAATCATTACATTATCCAAATGTCCTGCTATCAGATTATGATGAGGTGCTTGGAATAGCATTCACTAATGGCTCTTCTGTATCAACAGTTGAGATGTATCCTTCTTTCATCTGAGAGTTTGATTAATTATTGACAAATAGGGGTAGACCATCAATAGTCTGCACTTGGCCAGAGACATGCTTCAAGGACTCATCACATGACTGCTGTGAGGCAGGGCTGGACTGGGACAAATATCAGACAAAACTTGTTGGTCTGAACAAGCGCCAAAAAATGGCGCCGCTGTGTTTGGTCGCCGTTCAGGTCGCTCCGCGAAGACTGTGCTTTTATTTACTATTTTACTTTCTTTTACTCTCAGTTTTTACAAACTTATCATCTGCATTGATCTACTATGACAGCAAAACTCTTTTGGACATTGGTTACCTCTACACTGGACTGTTTCAGGACACTTTCGCCCGATCCTCTGTGGCCATCTGAGATCCTTCGGAACGCCGAGTTGAACAATGGACAGAGCCGACAGCGAAGAATCAAGAAACACCGTGGGAAACGCGCTGGTATCCGTAACAGACTGAGGAAAAGGGCATTCAGACCTCCTCTCCCGAGCATTCTTCTAGCAAATGTTCAATCCTTGGATAATAAGATGGACGATCTTAGAGCCAGGATAAGTTTTCAACGGGACATGAGAGACTGTAATATCTACTGTTTGTCCGAACATGGCTCACGCCGCGGTCCCGGACACAGCTGTGACGCCGTCGGAGATCTTCTCTGTTTTTCGGATGGACAGAACAGCCGAGGCCGGTAAATCCAAAGGCGGTGGAGTATGCTTCATGATCAACAAGAAATGGTGCGATCCCAGGAACATCACCATTCTCTCGCGGTCCTGCTCGCCTCATCTGGAACATTTAACAATCATTTGCCGTCCATTCTATCTGCCGAGGGAGTTTTCTGCGGTTGTCGCGACCGCCGTTTACATCCCACCGCAGGCAGACACAACGCTGGCTTTATCTGGCCTTCATGATGTTGCCAGCGGCATCATAAACCAACATCCCGACGCGGCATTCATTGTCGCGGGCGATTTTAACAAAGCAAACCTAAAGAAAGTCCTGCCAAACTTTCATCAGCACGTCTCCTGCCCCACACGAGCAAACACACTGGATCATTGCTACACCCGTTTAAGAACGCCTATAAAGCGCGGTCACTTCCAGCGTTTGGCAAATCGGATCATGCCGCCATTTTCCTCACTCCGAATACAAACAAAAGCTCCTCCAGGAACCCCGGTGAGGCGGGAAGTTAAGCGTTGGTCACCCCACTCAGAGACCGCGCTACAGGCAGCTCTTGATGACGTTGACTGGGACATGTTCCGAGCGAGTTCAGCCGATGTAAACGAGTTCACAGACGTGGCGCTTTGCTTCATCAACACGCTTACAGAGCAAGCCACGCAAACAATAACAATAACGTCCTTCTCAAATCAGAAACCGTGGGTGGACAATTCAATCCGCGCGGCAGTGAACGCACGCACTGCTGCTTACAACGCCGGTCTCCATTCAGGGAATATGAATGAATACAGATCGTCCTGCTATGCTCTCAGACGAGCAGTTAAAGCCGCAAAACTCCGTTATAAAGACCGAGTGGAGTCTCATTTCCAACTCAACGACTCGCGGCGCATGTGGCAAGGTCTGAGGTCCATCTGCTCCTTTGGATCTAAATCCTCTGCAGAGGCAAGCGTTGATCCGTTGCTCGTGAACGAGTTAAACTCTTTCTCACGCTCGCTTTGACTGTAACCGCGCAACGCGACTCCGCCAAGTGGCGCGTTAGAGGAAATTACTCAGAGCAGCAACAATCACGTGATCTCTGTCTCAGAGGATGAAGTTCGGAGAGCACTCAAGCGTGTGGGCGTTAGGAAAGCTGCCGGGCCGGATGGTATTTCAGGTCGTGTTCTGCGGTCCTGTGCTGATCAGCTCACCGGGTTGTTTACATCTATCTTTAATGAGTCCTCGCTACATCTGTGGTCCCCACCTCCTTCAAAAATCCACCATCATCCCTGTCCCTAAGAACAGTAAACCCTCTTGCCTAAATGACTATCGTCCAGTGGCTCTCACGTCTATAGTCATGAAGGTCTTTGAGAGACTCATTAAAAACACCATTTGCGCCTTCATTCCTGACACTTTGGACCCTCTTCAGTTTGCCTATCGTCCCAATAGATCGACTGAAGATGCCATCTCTCATGTCCTCCACTCCTCCTCACTCACATCGACAGCAAAAGTGGGAACTACGTAAGGCTGCTATTTATTGACTATAGCTCAGCCTTTAACACCATAGTTCCCACCAAGCTAACCTCCAAACTCCTGGATCTCGGCCTGAATCCTTCTCTCTGCCACTGGATTGAGGACTTCCTCACTGGCAGGCCTCAGGTGGTGAGAATAGGCCAGTCCACCTCCACCTCCATCACCCTGAGTGTGGGAGCTCCACAGGGCTGTGTCCTGAGCCCCCTGCTCTACTCTCTCTACACGCATGACTGTTTGTCCACACACAGCTCCACCTCTATCATCAAATTTGCTGATGATACTGTTGTCCTGGGCCTCATTTCCAACAACAATGAGACGGCATACTTGGACGAGGTGGAGCATCTAACATCATGGTGCCAGGACAACTGTCTCTCTCTGAATGTTGGCAAGACCAAAGAAATGATTGTGGACTTCAGGAAGAGACAGCAACGGACATACTCCCCCTCATGATCAGCGGGTCACCAGTAGAGAGAGTGAGCAGCTTCAAGTACCTGGGAGTAAACATCTCCGAGGACCTGACCTGGACTGCTCACATTCAGACACAGGTGAAAAAGCCAGGCAAAGACTGTACCACCTGCGCCAGCTGAGGAAATTCAGGGTTTCACCAGCTATCCTGAAAACTTTCTATTTAGGGGCGATAGAAAGTGTTTTAACTCAGTGCATCACAGCGTGGTATGGGAACAGCACCAGTCATGACCGCAAAGCCCTGCAAAGAGTCGCGTGCGCTTATCCGGCGTATCTCAGGGTCAGCTCTCCGTCTCTGCAGGACGTCTACACCAAACGCTGCAAAGGTAGAGCTACCAAGATCATCAAGGACTCTAATCACCCTGCAAACCCTCATTTCACGCTGCTGCCATCTGGTAGCGCTTCCGAAGCCTGATGGCCAAAACTGAGAGACTCAGGAGGAGCTTCTTCCCAGGCCATCAGACTCCTGAACTCAGTCACTTAACATCACATGACTTCACTTCAGGATAAACATCGATACACTGACATTGCACTGCACTTTCTGTTCTCGTTGTTACTGTGTAACAACCTGTTATAAACCTGTTTGCACATTATACTCTTATACATTTGTTAACCACATATTTATAAGTCTACAGTTTACTCACTGCACAGTCTACTTCAATTATTTTATTCCACTTTATCCTTATTTGTTACCTTTTTTTTTCTCTTGACTTGATTATTTATAATTCTACAGATATAGACATATATATATATATATATATATATATATATATATATATATATATATATATATATATATATATATATTTATTTACTTTTTTATCCTATTTCTATTATAATTTCTTCCTTGTGTTTTTAACTGTGAATTTGCACTGTCCATGGAGCGGACCTGTTTACATTTCACTGCCGGTTGTATATTCTGTATATAACTGTGTATGTGACAAATAAAACTCTCTTGAATCTCTCTTGAATCTCTTGGTCCAGGTCGGCCCACCCTGTATGCCCTATTACCAATCCAGCCCTGTTGTGAAGAGAAATCCTCAATGACAAGAAAAGTTTGCACTCCCCCAACGCTCTTACCCTGGACGGCCCCACGCCACTTCCCCAGCCCAAGCGTGATGCACACCCTCCAGAAACTACACGTATTCCAGCATCATCATGGAGTGAAAACAAAAGGGTGACCGGTGTTGCTCTGGACTAAGCTCAAAAATGTGATAACTTGGCTGAAATTATCAGACATGTTTGATATCCTTCAGCTGAATGAAATCAAAGTCTGAAGCTAAAAAGTCATAGTTTGTGTCCGTGATTTTCTGTGATGTCTTTCCATTCCCACAGCTGAAAATCTGCAAACTGGCTCAGCCTTTATAGCAACTAGTGTTGACTTGTCCAGACTGCAAATATAGAGGCAAAAATTTGGAAGATGTGTAGTGTGTTCCAGCCTTTAGTCTTGCATAGTCAGTCATTTAGTAGAAATATCCCAGCAAACCGCTGAAAAGACGTCCCTCTGACACATCCCGTCATGGTTGAAAAATAGTTCCAACGGACGTCTTTGATGTTATCTGGCTGTGAATTCCACGTCTTTTGTCACATGTTCTGTGTTACATATTTTTACAGATTTGTGCTGTCCTACGTGACTATTTTTGGCCAAGGACACGACGTTGGCATCGGACCAATGTTAGCTGGGAAGTACTTCAACACCTCAAAGCTTCAGTCCTAGAGCTTTGACCAGTCCAGACAGTCCAGACATTTCATTCAGTAACATTAGGCAGTTTTCATTTATATGCTGTTTAAGTCGATGATCAAGTTATATTTTACATGTGTGTCAGCAATGCTTCTATCGCTTGTTTCTGCTTCTTCACTTGTGTTTTGATCAGGAGATTGTGTACTCTTTCAGAAGATGTGTAATAGCGCAACCCCTACCGTATAACAGTGAAAACACCGAAATGATGAGTTATATTAAGAGTTAATACTGTGCAGTTGTTGGGTTCATTTTATGCCTTTTTATTGAGAGCAGTTGTTGTTGATTTGGAATAATGCATTTTAAAAAAGTGTTACTTTTAGATGGATTTGTAGATAAAGAATTTGTATCCTATCTGTCCACACTTTTACCTATTAGTCTCTCTTTCCTTAGGGAAAGTTCCCAGCATTCCCAGGGCTCAGACTAATGAGATCCTCTCACAGGTCACTGTGGCATTGCATCTTTTTGCATCTCTTTGTCCTCCTCCCTCTCCAGACCATATTATTTTTCCCCTGTCATTGGACAAACACTTGAACATGCCTTTATTTCCATGTGTGTGTCCATAATAAGCAGCTGGTGCTTGTTTTGTTGGCTTCACACAAAGACTTTTTGTGATAAAGCAGAGGGAGTCTCAGCTACCCATAATGCCTCTGCAGCCTGCTGCTTTGTGAGGGCACGTAATTGCCATCTCCAGATCTCTAGAGTTCATCTGGACTAATGCTTTTCCATTTCTCAACCCATTGTTGCCTCCAGCACTCGCGTCTCCCTGCCACAAACTCTCTGCTCCTCCTTCAGTGCTCTTTTGCGCTTGATAGAGGATATAGACGTCTGTATCAGGGGACTACATCTGTACTCTCAGAGGAGAGTCCTGAGCGCACAGGATTGTATTACCTGTTAAGGCGCCTCATAAAGAGCCATGTGCACTTTTCAGCTTTCTATTCCAATCTAAAACTGAAATAAATATAAACTGTGCACACAGGGAATATAAACATACAGTGGCACATAAGCCACACTTCGGCAGGAGCTTTTCTATTCACTAACATGACAAGTCTCAGTGTGTTTGAATGGTTGGTGATTTTTAGTGGATCTATGCAGTCACTTCTCCTGAAGTTCAGAGGTGGAACAACAGGTGCACATTCACAGCAACACAATCCACCAACACAATACTGACTGTCTTCATGTCCAGCACTATACATCTATTGTTTTAGCAGTTCAAACCCAACAGAGTTCTCTCTGCCAGATGTTTTGATTTCTGCATCTTTCTCTCCCATCAATGACACTGGCTTTGATATTGTGTTATATAATGCAATCATACAAATAGCACTCCTCATGAGAAGCTCACGAGAGACTACTCATCCGGGCTGATACTAGCATCACAAACATCTCTATACTCTAAACATAACAATACTTACAGCGTCCGTCCTCCAATTAGATTAAGAACCCAATTAGCATAAACATAATTAGCATAAACATACATAGCACATACTGTAGATAATACTTTCTCTGTATGATATTTTCAATTTAGCGAAATCTTAAGAATTCTATGGAAGCTTGTTTCCGCCATGGAATAAAATATTTTAAAAGATAATTGCAACTTTTTATCTTGCAATTCTGACTTTATAACACACAACTGCGAGAAAAAAAAGTCAGAATTGTGTGATACAAAGTCAGTATTGCAAAATATAAACTTGCAATTGTGAGAATTTTGTGATATAAACACACAAATGCAAGGTCACAGAGCGGGGTCAGCACATGCTGAGGGTCACAGTGCGCAGAAGTCGCTCTCAGGAGCTCAGTGAACTCAAGCGTGGTACCGTGATAGGTTGCCACCTGTGCAATAAGTCCATTCCTGAAATTTCCTCACTACTAAATATTCCACGCTCAACTGTTAGTGGGATTATAACAAAGTGGAAGTGATTGGGAACAACAGCAACTCAGCCACGAAGTGGTAGGCCATGAAAAATTCCAGAGCGGGGTCAGCGCATGCTGAGGGTCACAGTGCGCAGAAGTCACCAACTTTCTGCAGAGTCAATAGCTCCAGACCTCCAAACTTCTGTGGCCTTCAGATGAGCTCAAGAACAGTGCGTAGAGAGCTTCATGGAATGGGTTTCCATGGCTGAGCAGCTCACCCAAGCCTTACATCACCAAGTGCAATGCAAAGCGTGGGATGCAGTGGAGTAAAGCACGCCGCCACTGGACTCTAGAGCAGTGGAGACGTGTTCTCTGGAGTGACCAATCACGCTTCTCTGTCTGACAATCCCATGGACGAGTCTGGGTTTGGCGGTTGCCTAGGGAACGGGACTTGCCTGACTGCATTGTGCCAAGTGTAAAGTTTGGTGGAGGGGGGATTATGGGGTGGGGTTGTTTTTCAGGGGTTGGGCTTGGCCCCTTAGTTCCAGTGAAAGGAACTCTTAATGCTTCAGCATACCAAGACATTTTGGACAATTTCATGCTCCCAACTTTGTGGGAACAGTTTGGGGACGGCCCCTTCCTGTCTTAACATGACTGCGCTCCAGTGCACAAAGCGTCGGTCCATAAAGACATGGATGAGCGAGTTTGGTGTGGAGGAACTTGACTGGCCTGCACAGAGTCCTGACTTCATCCCGATAGAACACCTTTGGGATGAATTAGAGCGGAGACTGCGAGCCAGGCCTTCTCGTCTAACATCAGTGCCTGACTTCACAAATGCACTTCTAGAAGAATGGGCAATAATTCCCATAAACACACTCCTAAACCTTGTGGAAAGCCTTCCCAGAAGAGCTGAAGCTGTTAGAACTGCAAAGGGTGGGCCGACTCCATATTAAACCCTACGGATTAAGAATGGGATGGCATTAAAGCTCATGTGCATTTAAAGGTAGGCATCACAAAACTTTTGACAATATAGTGTATCTTAAAATATATCAGTGCCATTGTTTTGTCTCAAGATAAACACCAGTAATTTTTTTTCTTTAAAATAGTAACTTAAATGTCCTAATTTAACCAAGGCCTAATCCTGGCTTTATCTAAACCCTGTCTGTGAAACCAGGCCATAAACTTGCGATTGTGTGTTATAAAGTCAGAATTGTCTAATATAAACTTGTAATTGCAATAAAAACTCTGACTTGTGAGATAAAAATTACCTTTTTGTTTTTTTATTCTGTTGTGGAAACAAGCTTCTATAGAATTTACACCAAAACTTCAATACTTAACAGAAAACCAAATGTTTATGTTTGTAAGGCATAAAGCACACACATGATCATCAAACACAGTCAGCTGATCTGAATCGTCCTCACACTGCCCCAGGCCATCGGCTGCCCTTATAAATCAACCTCGCATGGCTCTATATAACTTCCACTAGAGGAAAGTTCATTTAAAGCATGAACAGATGGAAATGTCTCTTATAAATAATCACTAGGGCTGAGGTTCACAGGAGCTGATGACAGCATTTTACTTCCCGCACAACTCCTCGCACCCGTACGCGCTTCCGTGAGGAACATGATTGCAGCAGAAAATGTGTGGATTGTGGCTCGTCAGGCAGAGAACTGAAGAGCGCTCTAATGAAATCCTTCTCAAGGACGCACTTCCCCTAGGAGTCGGCAGGTTATTAAAGATGTGACTGTGTGCTGACAAGTACAGAGAAAAGAAGAATGAAATAAAAGAATCCATTAATATATGAAATAACACATGAATATTGTCCATAAAGTTCAGAAGTAATAAGTGTGAAAGCGTTTCCCTGGAGCTCATCATGGCTCTGTTCCCAAACCCAGTGAGCTGCCTAACTAGACAGCATTTTAAAGCAAGGGAAGAGAGTAAAGAAAAAGAACACTCCTGGCATTGAGGCTGTTATAAAATCAAAAGCCTTCTGAGATACTTTAGGTGGTTCATGTAACCTTCACATAGAACGCAATCCCTTAATGCATTGCAAAGACTAACATCTGCCCAAAATGGTGGACAAAATGCCAACTAAAAATACACCTAGAATTCACTGAACAGTGTCAATAATACACTGTTCTGGACTAAAATTGGCCAGTTAGTTGATATCTGTGACCCCGGAGCCCAACACCAGTCCTGCGTCTCACGGGTTTATCTGGGATAGCAACAACACATTATAATGGTCAGAATTATCAGTTTCTCTTTTATGCCAAAAATCATTCGGATATTAAGATCATGCTCCATGAAGATATTTAGTAAATGTCCTACCAGAAATATATAAGAAATGCATTATAAGTAGTAATATGCATTGCTAAGGACTTCATTTGGACAACTTTAAAGGAGATTCTCTCAATATCTAGAGTTATTGTACCCTCACATTCCAGATTTTCAAAGAGTTCAGCCAAATATTGTCCTAACAAACCATACATCAGTAGAAAGCTTATTTAATCAGCTTTCACCTGAAAAACTGAACCTTATGACTTGTTTTGTGGTCCAGGGTCATCTCTGTGTAAGAAATAGATCCAAAAGAAACTGAAGAATCAAGCTTTGTGGCTCACAAATCAAATTAATGCTTTGGTGCTTAGTGATTTATGTCCACATGAAAGGCCAGACCCAGTGTTTCCCAGCAGATCACTGCCCAGAGCATCACACTCCCACCACCAACTTGTCTTTGTCCCACAGGGATCCTGGTGCCATCACTTCCCTAGGTAAACACTGTACATGTATGTTGTTGAAAGAAAACAGGACATTGGATAAAGCCACCTTCTTGCACTGCTCCAAGGTCCAGTTCTGACGCTCACGTGCCCACTGTAGTTGCTTTCGGCAGTGGACAGGGGTCACCGTAGGCTCTCTTATTGGTCTGCGATTGTTTGCTTACCCTCTCGTCTACCCAGACCTTAATATGTGGCCTTGTTACGAGATGACCAATGATACCTGTGACTAGTCATAATGATTTGGCTTATCAGTGTAAGTGACAATGTTGAGAATAGAGGCTTTTGCTTTAATTTCAATTAGTAATGTTCCTGATTTCAACCAGAATTACTATAACGTGATTGTCACACACTATGGTGATCAAAACTCTCAAAGACGCTGAAGAACTGGAAATAGGAACGTTAATGACAAACTCTCAGGATACACACAGGAAACACACCATATAACAGACGACGACAAACACTGAGGGAACACTGAAAACTAAATACACAGAGTAAATGAGATAATTAACAAGACACAGGTGATTGAAATGACTAATCAGACAGGCTAGGACTAGGTCACAGGAACACAATGAACACAACAGACATGTGACATTGATGTTGTTCCTCGCTTTGGTTGAAAATGACTTATATCATGGTTAATATTGTGTTCATAATGTCCAGGGAGCTGCTAGAAAGTCAACACATAATGATTTCATCAAGCAAGTCATGATGATGGCAAGGACGAAACTTGGGAGAACCCAGTTTACAGTGATTTGACTATAAAGTAAGCCTCTATAACATTTCTAATACAGCTTTATGAAACAGGATCATCTCACTGCTCTGCCAACATAAATGAACTGATGAGATTTGATTTTATATTCATAAATCCAGTCTGCCACCTGAAACTTTCAACACATAAACTGATCATATCTCAATAAAAGGAATGTCTGGATTTCATTACCACACGATGAGAGTGGTCATGAATTTAAAAATCTTTCAGAATATCTGAAAAAACAGTCACATTTGTAGTGTGTGGATGATGATGATGATGATGCCACTGCCTCTGTTTTGCTGCACAGCATCATTGGTTAGATTTCCGTGGAAACCAGGCACCAGCTTTTACTATAGGACAAATGAGCCAAGATATATATATATATATATATAAGAAATGGACTGATGACAGCCAAGATATTATTTTCTGATAAACAATTTATATGATGCATGGATGCAGATATCATCGCTGCAGCTGAGAATTTCCCCACCTCCAAGTGTGAACTAAAATGCAAACAGTAGCTCTACAATGCGATATGATCAGAAAAATAATTTATATATAACACAATCTAATGAAACGAATCTCCTGCTGGACGATTGGAGATGCTTCACTCTATTAGACACATCCTTGTCAAAAATAAGTGAAATGGAGCAGGTCTCATTTCATACAGAAGAGTGCTGCTATCTCTATAACCCAAAATAAAACCACTCATATCCCAGCTGCTCTTAAACCAGCTCACACTAGCGGACCACTCAAGCATGACCCTCTCATTTTGAGACATTTCCTCGCTCTCCTCCAGCTCTCATGGATAAAAAGCATCATTGCATTGACACAGAGAGGAAAAGACGGATGGCTGCTCGTCCTCTCAGTGCCTCATTCAGTGTGAGGGAGACACTATGAATGAGGAGACGGCAGTGTGAAGTGTCCTCAGCTTTAGGAATGGGTTTAAATTATGCTGTTGACACTTAGCTATCAGATCAGTTGTTCTATCTATCTATCTATCTATCTATCTATCTATCTATCTATCTATCTATCTATCTATCTATCTATCTATCTATCTATCTATCTATCTATCTATCTATCTATCTATCTATCTATCTATCTATCTATCTATCTATCTATCTATCTATCTATCTATCGGTCAGAGACATGAAGGTCCACGTGGAGCCGATGGAGGGTGAAGCCTTGATGGAAAGGCCAAGTGAAACCAGGGAGATGGAGCCTGGCGGACTTTGAGGGATGGCAGTCCATTGTGGAGCCAATGGAACGTTGAGCCAAGGTCGGAGGGCCGAGGTGGAGTCCAAGACAAGGAGGATAGATTTGGTGTTGGATGAGGAAGACAACTTGGAACTGGGCTTAACAAACAATGACTTGGAACGGGACTTAACCAGCAATGACTTGGAACTAAGATCATCCATCAATGACTTAGACACTTGGAACTGGGTGTTTCGCGCGATGACTTGGAACTGGGTTTATCAAAGTCAAAGTCAAAGTCAGCTTTATTGTCAATTCTGCCATACGTACAGTACATACATACAGAGAATTGAAATTCTATGACTCTCAGACCCTAGGTGCCTAACAACAACAAAACAATAACAATAACAACAAAAGTTTAACAGTAACAACAACAGAAGAAAGATTAAAAAAAGATGGATAAAGTGAATTATAGAGGTAAAGTGGCGATGGCAAATAGTGCAAACAATAGTAACAATAGTGCAATTTCAGATTTAAGTCAGTGCAGGTATAAAATAAAATTATAAGAGTGTGTGCAAAAAAAAAAAGAGTCTGTAAGAGGGGAGACCAATTCCTCAGAGAGACAATATAATGAGGTAGATGAAGGGAGGAGAACTGGGGGTGATTCCCAGATCAGGTGCACGTGGGGCAGAAGAGGGAGGAGGGTCGGCAGAGTCGGGAGGGAGTTCAATGCCCTGACAGCTTGGGGAATGAAGCTGTCCTTCAGTCTGCTGGTCCTTGCTTGGAGACTGCGTAGCCTCCTCCCTGATGGCAGCAGACTGAAGAGGCTGTGCGATGGGTGGGTGGGGTCTCTCGCAATGATGAGGGCTTTGCGGGAGAGGTGGGAGTTATAAATGTCCTGGAGGGGTGGGAGAGAGACACCAACGATCTTCTCAGCTGCCCTCACTATGCGCTGAAGTGCTTTACGGCAGGATGCGTTGCAGGCGCCGTACCACACAGTGATGCAGCTGGTCAGAATGCTCTCGATGGTGCCTCTGTAGAAGGTGCGCATGATGGGGGCTGGGGCTCCAGCTCTTCTCAGCTTGCGGAGAAAGTAGAGTCGCTGCTGTGCTTTCTTGGTCAGTGCTGTGGTGTTGGTGGTCCAGGAGAGGTCCTCTGTGATATGTACACCCAGAAATTTGGTGCTCCTCACCCTTTCCACAGTCACACCGTTGATGGTCAGAGGAGCGTGCTGGGTGTGCATTCTCCTGAAGTCAACAACAATCTCCTTCGTCTTCTCCACGTTCAGAGAGAGATTGTTCTCGCCACACCACCTGGCCAGGCGGCTCACCTCGCTCCTGAAGTTTGTCTCATCATCGTTGCTAATGAGACCAACTACGGTCGTGTCGTCCGCAAACTTGATGAAGAGATTGCCGTTGTGTATGGGTGTGCAGTCATGTGTCAGCAGAGTGAAAAGGAGGGGGCTCAACACACATCCCTGAGGGGCTCCAGTGTTCATGATGATGGAGCTGGATGAGTTACTGCCGACCCAAACTGCCTGAGGTCTTCCCGTCAGGAAGTCCAGCAACCAGTTGCACATCGATGTGCTGAGTCCCAGCTGTGACAGTTTTTGAGTGAGCTGTAGAGGGATGATTGTATTGAATGCTGAACTAAAGTCTATGAACAGCATTCTGACATAAGTGTCTTTATTTTCCAGGTGAGTGAGTGCTGAATGGACGGTGGTGGCGATGGCGTCATCGGTCGAGCGTTTAGACCGATATGCAAATTGGTAGGGGTCCAGGGAGGGGGGGAGGACAGACTTAATGTGGTGCATGACTAGCCGCTCAAAGCACTTCATAAGGATGGGATAAGTGCGACTGGACGGTAGTCGTTGAAGCAGGATGGAGATGATTTCATAGGGACTGGAATGATGGTGGTTGCTTTGAAGCATGTGGGGACGACAGCTTGACTCAGTGAGATGTTGAAGATGTCTGTGAAGACATCAGTGAGTTCCTCTGCACAGTCTCTCAATACACGTCCAGGAATGTTGTCAGGACCTGGAGCTTTGTGTGCGTTGACCCTGCTGAGGGATCTTCTCACGCTGTCCCTGGGCAGTGACAACATCAGGTCATCGGGAGGAGGTAGTGACTTCTGTGCAGTGGTGCTGTTGTGAGCTTCAAAGCGAGCAAAGAAAGTATTCAGCTCATTCAGCAGGGGGGTGGAGCTGTAACATGTCCGTGCAGTGGGCTTATAATCTGTGATGGTCTGAATACCCTGCCACAGGCTCCTTGTGTCTCTGCTGTCGCTGAAACGATGGGCTATCCTCCTGGAGTACTGTCTCTTAGCCTTCCTGATGCCGTGTGACAGGTTGGCCCTTGCTGTCCTCAGGCCCACCTCATCTCCAGCTCTGAAGGCAGCGTTACGCGTCTTCAGAAGTCTGTAGACATTTCCTGTCAGCCACGGTTTTTGGTTGGGCCAGACGGTGATGGTCTTTGTGACTGTTACATCCTCCATGCACTTGGTGATATAAGAAGTAACAGTCTCTGAGTACTCCTGGATGTCTGTGGTGTTGTGGTAGGTTGCAGCCTGTTTAAACATGTCCCAGTCAGTGGTGTCGAAGCAGTCTTGAAGAGCCTCTGATGACCCTTCAGGCCAGACTTGAATCTGCTTCTGGACTGGTTTGGTGGCTTTCACAAGTGGTCTGTATGCTGGCATTAACATAACAGTGATGTGATCTGAAGCACCCAGGTGGGGAGGGAAGGGCTTTGTAAGCTCCTCTCTGTGTAGTGTACACAAAGTCCAGAGTGTTGTTTCCACGTGTTGGGAAGTCAATGTGTTGATGAATTTTTGAAGCACACTCTTTAAGTCTGCATGGTTGAAATCTCCAGCCAAGATGAGAAAAGCATCTGGGTGGGCTGTCTGCTGATCACTGATGTGTTTATAAAGATTATTTAGTGCCTCACTCCTGTTGTTGTTGGAGCTGGGGGGGATGTATACAGCAACAAGTATAATAGCTGAATATTCCCGCGGTAGATAAAACGGCCGACATTTAATAATCATAAACTCCACCAGGGGTGAGCAGTGTTTGCAGATCACAACAGCATCGCGGCACCACGCATCATTGGTGTAAACACAGAGTCCGCCGCCGCGGGTCTTACCTCCCTCGACGGGCACTCTGTCCGCCCGATGGCATGTGCGCTGATCGAGCTGAATGGCGCGGTCCGGGACGCTGTTGTTGAGCCATGTTTCCGTGAACACAAAAACACAACAGTCTCTTACAGTCTTCCGAGTAGAGCAAAGAAGACGAAGATCATCCAGTTTATTGTCCAACGAGTGTACGTTAGCGAGAATGATGGTGGGGATAGCCGGCTTGTGTGGTTTAGCCGCTAGCCTGACACGGATACCTCCGCGCTTCCCCCTCTTCTGTTTCCTCTCACCCCGTTTGTGGCGCCTCCACTGTGGGAGAGGTGCAGTACTGGGGGACGGTGATGGGGTAGGCCCCCAGAGAAGGCCATGATCCCGCAGATCTTGAGCGAGCGCCGATCTTGGATTGAAGACTGTAGTTTTTCCAACCTCGAGCAGAAACTCACGTCTGTAGCTGAGTTTGCAGATGAACGGACGCGACAAGGACGTACAAAAACACTGTGATTTACACGACGAAAAACACAAAAACACCGGTCCGTCGGGAGAGAGAGAAGCCGCTGCGTGTGCACGCGCCGCCATCTTAGTAAAACAACTCCAGCGGTGTCCAAAATATCCAGCGGTGACGTTGATGATACACATTGCCAAGCAACATTGCTCAAAAAGTTGCCCAGTGTATCATCACCTTTAGACACTTGGAACTGGGTTTATCCAGCGATGACTTAGACACTTGGAATTGAGAAGCACCAACACATGAAGGTTTAGGACACATAAAGAGGTTGATTTGGACAGAAAACTACTAACTAGATTTAGAACATATCAAATGAACTGGGCTTATCCAGCAATGATTTAACTACCTTCAAACTGGATGGGACCAATCAGTCGAGCTCTAGCTTTCATTACGTGCCTCAGCCAAGAGAGTGAGTGCAGGGCTCAGATTCATCCCCTGGACTCCACTAAAATGCAGATTCAACTCCACTAAAATGCCTGTGATGGACGTTGTTGCCAGCTAGCACACCTGTACAGACTCCACGTTGAGCTCGGGCTCCAGGACAAAAACAGCCTCTGGTGATTGCTCTGGCTCGATCTTCATGGCGGGCTCGGGCTCCGAGAAATCCCTTGTGTGAGAAGATTGAGGGAGCGATCCCCCTGCTCCAGCAGAAGAAGGTGAACAGCATGGATATCCATGATATTTTCACCTTAAAAATCTTGTTTTGAGGCATTGTGTTCTGTCAGGGGTTGCTTGCAACCAGTTAAATCCAAAGATGATGAAATAGTCTTTTAATAAACACAAAAAGCGATAGTTTTCACACACCAACATGAGGTTAACTCAAGACCATGAACTGAAGACACAGAGTGCTTATGTACACAGGAGCATGGCAATCAATGAAACAGGAGAGAACTAATGAAGAACTAGGACACAGGTAAAACAGAGACAATAAAACCATGGGAAACAGAACATGACCTTGACAAACACTGTCATTTATGTTGACACCATTCTATCAATCATTTTTACCTCATGAGAGAGTCATGTTTTCCTTTTCAGTGTTTTCCTTTTAGCCGCCTTCAAAACATCCATAATATTAACAAGTGCTTAAATTACACTTCTGTCATATTATTCCACATGAAAATCCATGTCTGGAGGAGCTCCAAGAAATGCTTCAATAAACGTAATTGGAAAACGTTGGAGTAATTTCCCACTCTGCCAGCTGAATGGCTTCATTCCTCTCGACTCTTTTGCAGGTGGTATAAGACATGCAAAACACTTTTTTCAAAGGCATATTAATATAAATATACAGGACTCAGTAGTGTTTTCATTACCCACCATTCACGCAGTTTGCAGTATGAGTGAGGATTTTCCATTTGATATGTTCCAATTGGAAATCCATTAGTAGTTTTCTGTCCAAAGCAAGCTCTTCATGTGTCCTGAATCCACAGCTGTTTAGTGGAGGCAGATGTCAAAACACAAACTTCCTGGTGCTGGAAATAGCCCACAGCTGAAACCCTACTGGTTATTAACCCAAGGGAACTATAAGCACTGAAGTGTTTCTCAGAAAAGACTTTGTGTTTTGGGTAAAACCAAAAACCAAACCAGTTACAAAATGTGGAGTCATACTTTTGCAAACAAAGCAAATATTGTATCTGTGATTGTAGATTTTGGAACCAAACCCTCAGAAAAACTGTGTTTATTAAATGTTTTATACACATGGTTTTGATTCATGCACAGTTGTGTCGACAGCAGACCGCTGCTCTCTAAGTGCTTGTTTGTATCATCATGGCGTTATGAAACTAGACCAGTGCGTTACATGCACAAAACTGGACGGGTGTATTTCTGCAGATTTAACCATGGCATTAACCATTGCTGTTTTTTCATGTTCATCTTCTTCCCACGGCTGACAGGTAGATATCTGCAGCTTTTATTGGACTCTATTGTAACTATGAAAGCAAGCTCTCACAGACTCCAGCAGACTCAAACATTAACTGAATGCTGATATCCTCTGAGATTGATCGCCTCCGACCTGAACGGCGCAGTGGGAATGTGTATGAGTCAGCGTTCTGGGTGCTATTCAGCTAAAGACCTGGAAAATAAAAATGAAAATGGCCATCTGGCCACAGTCTGAGCACAAACATCATGGACAATATCCCTCCATCGAGTCTGAAGTTATGTGGAGGGGTGGTTGGAAGGTGAGAGATGAAGAGAGAGAGATGGGCTGCTAAGGTTTGTGTGTTTGGCTTGAGAGGAAAGATCCTGACCTGAGGTGGCTTGTGATTGTGAGGTGTATGACATCTCAAGCGGGTATGAAGTTTAATACATCTTCAGTCTGGAGCGTGGACCATCTCGCACCCTCTCTGTTGTCTGCTGCTCAAACATGAACACGCCAGTCATGCACAGCCGAATACTGACACGGTTAGAACACAGCATCTGATGAACACACGTGGAGATGCTTAGCGGGTTTTTACTGTACAAAATCACAATTAAAGTAGAACATACTGTTAGTGTGCTACATTTGAGTCTTCTGCAGTCATTATCTTAAATGTCCATCTGTTCCTCACACAAAGCATCATATGAATGCAGAATATACACGAGCTGTGTAATGTACTTTCAAATGAAATGAACTCTAGAATCTGATCCGTCATTGAGCAACTACACAGGAACACATGAGTATTAACACTCTAGTGACTGCTCTTACCTAACATGAAACTCTGATTACTGAATTAGTGATAATAACGCATTACTCGTGATTTATATCAGTGAAAAACACGATAACTCTCTATAATGACTGAAGTTACACCTGACTGACCTGTTTACATTTCACTGCCGGTTGTATACTCTGTATATAACTGTGTATGTG
Source organism: Paracanthobrama guichenoti (assembly GCA_018749465.1). Taxonomy (NCBI): domain Eukaryota; kingdom Metazoa; phylum Chordata; class Actinopteri; order Cypriniformes; family Gobionidae; genus Paracanthobrama; species Paracanthobrama guichenoti. The sequence goes on along the minus strand of CM031962.1, from coordinate 571,175 downwards.
ACAAATAAAACTCTTGAATGTTGAGTTAGTGCAAACTTTTGAGGTTTGTGTAAGGTTTAGGATAGTAATAACTCAAGTGTTACTACATCCTTCTAAAGTAATTACTAGTTATTTGGATCAGTATTGTAAAGTGAAGCTCATGGTAACCAGTAGTGATTACTCAAGTGTTACCAAATCTGTCAGAAGCCATTGCTATCCTAAACCTTACTATCCAAGTTGCTTGGATAAACAATCTGTACTTGACGCATGTTGTTCTGATGAACACAATCCTTCACGCACAGGCCAAGAATAAGATGTTTGGTGATCACGAGTCTACGTGAATCATGCCGCTTTTATCACAGTCTGCACTGATTTTATTCTTCATGGAAGACAGGAGTGTGTGGGACACTCGAGAGGACCGTCTGTGTGCTGTGACTGTAAACCACTGAAGCTGAGCAGGGTTGAGTCTGAGGATCTGGATGGAGGCCGTCTGTGAAGATAAGGTTGTGTACCATAACACCAACAGCACAGTATAGACTCCATCCTGGTAAAAAGCAGAACTAGATCCTCACATGGGACCGGACTGCCTCTCTTTAGGAATAGTAGTGAATACACCAGTACCAGAAAAACACCAAAAACATCAAAGGCAAATGATTTTAATTGAGTTGAAAATGCACTCTGAATGTACACCCCACCGAGTGTGTATTCACATCCCATTGAGTGTGTATTCACATCCCATTGAGTGTGTATGTACACCCCACCGAGTGTGTATTCACACCCCACCGAGTGTGTATTCACATCCCATTGAGTGTGTATTCACATCCCATTGAGTGTGTATTCACATCCCATTGAGTGTGTATTCACACCCCACCGAGTGTGTATGTACACCCCACCGAGTGTGTATTCACATCCCATTGAGTGTGTATTCACATCCCATTGAGTGTGTATTCACACCCCACTGAGTGTGTATGTACACCCCACCGAGTGTGTATTCACATCCCATTGAGTGTGTATTCACATCCCATTGAGTGTGTATGTACACCCCACCGAGTGTGTATTCACATCCCACCGAGTGTGTATTCACATCCCATTGAGTGTGTATTCACAATCATTGAGTGTGTATTCACATCCCATTGAGTGTGTATGTACACCCCACCGAGTGTGTATTCACATCCCACCGAGTGTGTATTCACATCCCATTGAGTGTGTATGTACACCCCACCGAGTGTGTATTCACATCCCATTGAGTGTGTATTCACATCCCATTGAGTGTGTATTCACACCCCACCGAGTGTGTATTCACATCCCATTGAGTGTGTATTCACATCCCATTGAGTGTGTATTCACATCCCACCGAGTGTGTATTCACACCCCACCGAGTGTGTATTCACATCCCATTGAGTGTGTATTCACACCCCACCGAGTGTGTATTCACATCCCATTGAGTGTGTATTCACATCCCATTGAGTGTGTATTCACATCCCACCGAGTGTGTATTCACACCCCACCGAGTGTGTATTCACATCCCATTGAGTGTGTATTCACATCCCACCGAGTGTGTATTCACACCCCACCGAGTGTGTATTCACATCCCATTGAGTGTGTATTCACACCCCACCGAGTGTGTATTCACATCCCATTGAGTGTGTATTCACATCCCATTGAGTGTGTATGTACACCCCACCGAGTGTGTATTCACATCCCACCGAGTGTGTATTCACATCCCATTGAGTGTGTATTCACAATCATTGAGTGTGTATTCACATCCCATTGAGTGTGTATGTACACCCCACCGAGTGTGTATTCACATCCCACCGAGTGTGTATTCACATCCCATTG
>CM031962.1:529357-556857 GCA_018749465.1 Paracanthobrama guichenoti | reverse complement strand
AGAGGTCGGCTCCAGCCCTGACCGGATACACCTGACCCCACTAACGAAGAGCTTCAGGAGCACTGAAAAAGAATAAACCAGTCTAATAAACCTCATGATTTAGCTTAACAACTTAAACTATCATTTGCCTGAACAAAAAAACTATGATAAAAAATGATTTATATCTCTCTAAGGTTGCAGGCAGGGAAAGAGTTGCATACACACAAAGGAATCCTATTATTTTTAATATGTAAATGTTTGTGTGTGTGTGAGTGTGTGTGTTGCTGTGTGTCCCTGTGTGTGTAATAATCAGAGTGTGTGTGTGTGTGTGTGTGTGTGTGTGTGTGTGTGTGTGTGTGTGTGTGTGTGTGTGTGTGTGTTGCTGCGTGTCCCTGTGTGTGTAATAATCAGAGTGTGTGTGTGTGTGTTGCTGCGCGTCCCTGTGTATGTAATAATCAGTGAGTGTGTGTGTGTGTGTGTTTGCTGCGCATCCCTGTGTGTGTAATAATCAGAGTGTGTATGTGTGTTTGTGTGTGTGTGTGTGTGTGTGTGTGCTGCGTGTCCCTGTGTGTGTAATAATCAGAGTGTGTGTGTGTGTGTTGCTGCGTGTCCCTGTGTGTATAATAATCAGAGTGTGTGTGTGTGTGTGTGTGTGTGTGTGTGTGTGTGTGTGTGTGTGTGTGTGTGTGTGTGTGTGCTGCTGCGCATCCATGTGTGTGTAATAATCAGAGTGTGTGTGTGTATGTTGAGCACCACCTATAGGCTCATATTACTAACACACTCTTTAAATAACACACAGATACTGCACTATTGACTTTAGAGCAGGTTTGTGTTGGTCAATGGTCAGTGGTGTTCAGTTCCTCACAATAGCAACGCTCCAACAATGCTCCTGAACACACCTGGTGTTCAGACCAGACGCCCATGGGTGAACAGATGCGGCAGTGCATTTGATATTTAAACACCGTGGAGCTGGACGTGAACATGAGAACTGCGTCGGGCTGACACTAGCAGAACACACTTGAGTCGGGCCCAATGAGTCTATGATTGGGTCATTATTGCAGTGATTATTATGTTTCTAGCATGTTATATGTTTGATAACAGATCTTCTAACCCTAACTGATGGAGTGTGTAGCTTATCATTCCTTAATCAACCATGGAGGAAGACACATCATGGCCAAATTCCAGGACGACAATGTCAAGATTCATCAGACTCAAACTGGGAAAGAACAGTTGGGAGGGAGCATGAAGAATAATTTCCACACATGAATCAGCACCTCTGAGTCCAGACCGGAGCCGGCACCAATTTATAAAAGGAGGTCATCGTGGGGTGGGGGATACTGGGAGGATATTAGGAGGATATGAGGGGATATTGGGGGTATTGGGGGGATATTAGGGGATATTGTGGGTAATGGGGATATTAGGGGATATGGTGGGGGTATTGGGGGATATTGGGGGGTATTAGGGGATATTGTGGGGTATTGGGGGATATTAGGGGATATTGGGGGGATATTGTGGGGTATTGGGGATATGAGGGGGATATTATGGGGTATTGGGGATATTGTGGGGGTATTGGGGGATATTAGGGGATATTGTGGGGGGTATTGGGGATATTAGGGGATATTGTGGGGAGCATTGGGGGATATTTGGGGATATTGTGGGTAATGGGGAGATATTGGGGGATATTGTGGGGGTATTGGGGATATGAGGGGATATTGTGGGGTATTGGGGGATATTGGGGGTATTGGGGGATATTGTGGGGATATTAGGGGATATTATGGGTAATGGGGATATTAGGGGATATGGTGGGTGTATTGGGGGATATTGGGGATATTGTGGGGGTATTGGGGGATATTAGGGGATATTGAGGGGATATTGTGGGGGCATTGGGGATATGAGGGGATATTGTGGGGGTATTGGGGGGATATTGTGGGGTATTGGGGATATTAGGGGATATTGTGGGGTATTAGGGGATATTAGGGGATATTGGGGGATATTGTGGGGGTATTGGGGATATTAGGGGATATTGTGGGGTATTAGGGGATATTAGGGGATATTGGGGGATATTGTGGGGTATTGGAGGATATTAGGGGATATTGTGGGGGTATTAGGGGATATTAGGGGATATTGGGGGATATTGGGGGTATTGGGGGATATTGTGGGGATATTAGGGGATATTGCGGGTAATGGGGATATTAGGGGATATGGTGGGGTATTGGGGGGATATTGGGGGATATTGTGGGGGTATTGGGGGGATATTAGGGGGATATTGAGGGGATATTGTGGGGGTATTGGGGGATATGAGGGGATATTGTGGGGTATTGGGGGATATTGTGGGGTATTGGGGGGATATTAGGGGGATATTGTGGGGGTATTAGGGGGATATTAGGGGGATATTGGGGGGATATTGTGGGGGTATTGGGGGATATTAGGGGATATTGTGGGGGTATTAGGGGATATTAGGGGGATATTGGGGGGATATTGTGGGGGTATTGGGGGGGTATTGGGGGGGATATTGGCCCTTTGACCCTTAAACCCTCCGACCCTTAAACCCTTAAACCCTTTGACCCTTAAACCCTTAAACCCTTTGACCCTTTGACCCTTTGACCCTTTGACCCTTTGACCCTTAAACCCTTCGACCCTTAAACCCTTAAACCCTTCGACCCTTAAACCCTTTGACCCTTAAACCCTTCGACCCGTAAACCCTTTGACCCTTAAACCCTTAAACCCTTTGACCCTTTGACCCTTTAACCCTTTGACCCTTTGACCCTTAAACCCTTCGACCCTTAAACCCTTAAACCCTTCGACCCTTAAACCCTTTGACCCTTAAACCCTTCGACCCTTAAACCCTTTGACCCTTAAACCCTTAAACCCTTAGACCCTTTGACCCTTTGACCCTTTGACCCTTAAACCCTTTGACCCTTAAACCCTTTGACTCACGGAGAGTCTGTGGGATGTGCTGGACTCTTGCATTGATAATGATGAAGCAGAAACCGATGGAAATAGCATCACACACTTGTTGACGGGGTATTTTCACTGTCACACAAGATAAAAATGAATATGATTAGTATTGTCATTTAAAATGCAGTAAATGGTAAATATTTCTTTGTCTTATATGGATCTGTTGATATAAAAACTTTAGATTTTTTACATTTTTTGAGCCAAATCTCAAACTTGTCCTATGGTGCGACTGTCTCAAGCATGGGTCAATAAATTAAATAATAAAACTTAATAAAACTTGTATAAATTAAAAAAAGTAAAGCATACACGTTAATAAATTCCTCAGGCATAATTTTACAAGTGTCTATTTGATCATTTTTTTCATCCATATATTTCTAAAAGCGTAGGAACCTGACACAGAAAACCCTCCGGTGGGACACCATATCCTGATATTAAATCAGGCAATTCCACGGACAGCTTTAATTAGTTGAAGGACCCCAATCACTCTAGGTCATGTTACTGAAGCCTGTGTGTGCACATGGGAGGATTTGGATTTTGTCTCAGAGTTGTTCACATGTTTAACTTTTTCTTGTTGTGCTGTGCTTTGGAGCCACACCCGTCCTCTTTCTGTCGCTCAGGACACATTTCAGTAAAACCCTAATATTTCCTCAAACATCATAACAATGTGCATTTATTCTTCAAAAGTGGTGTTTTACAGAAAGACAGCATTTTTCACTGCTTATCCACACACACAAAATAATGCATTACCCCTTTATTTAACTGAAGACATTTTACACAGTTTAATTCAGTTCATTGTAAATAAATCAGTTTAGTTGGGTCGACACAATTTAGTTATGTTGGTCCAACCTAATTATGAATCTTCTTCATTTTGAAACAAGCGGTGTCATTGATCATTATGCACATAATGAGTGCGTTTATAGTAATTAATGTGCTGTATCAGCGCACATCATTTAACACGCATCATGACGTGTTGCGCCGTCTCCATGGTTCCCAGCTGATGGGATGTGAGGAGCCTCTGCTGTTCACGCGCTTCACATCGCGCTCAGGGCGTCGCGCGCGGACAGGTGATGAGGATGAGGAGGGTGATGATGGTGGCGCGTTCAGACGCATCTGCACAGGTGTGTGTGGGAGATTCATAGACGCACACCTGATACACACGGACGTGCGCACGGATGATGGATATGTGATCACCTTTAGAGAAGAACACGGACTCGACATGCAGGTGAGGAAACTTCTGCTCGTTACTGGATTGCGTTGAGACAATTAAGCGCCGAGGCAAAACTAGACGAGAAACGAGTTGCATTCTGACTTTGCACAATGATTCTGAAGAGAACATGTGTTTTGCAGACTTTGATCAAACATGTGTCCCGTTGACGCACGGGAGAGCCGTTCATGAGTTACACAGAGGAGCTCTGAGTTTGAGCGACTTCTGATCTGCTGTTGTCATGACACCCATCACGAGCTGATGATGTGAGAGATGATTACAGGTGCAAGAAAGAAGAATAACCGCGATTCAGGGCAAGTGTTGTGATGGAGCATCGCTGTGTTCTGTGTTAAAGGCGCAGTATGTAAGATTTTAGGATTCAAATATCCAAAAGTCAATAGAACAGTGTTATATATTTTTTTGACTTGTGTGCATTATCCCAAATGTTTCCAAGAATGTTTAAATCCAGAGAAATCAGTGATTGTAACCAGGACACGGCCCGTGTGTGTGCGTCGCCTATCAGTGACATCATCCCGCGTTCCCCTCCGGTGTTATTGTGTAGTAACCATGGAAACACACATCCGCTTTAATATCTGATGTGTTTTATTAGACACTGTTTGGATCAGTGATGGACAGAAACTAATGATTGTTCTCCAGCTCAACACAGTTAGTCTGATTGTGTAAATCTGGTGTTGTTGATTTACCGCACAGAGTGCCATGTTTTACCATGCCTAATATGATCTCGCTCACTGCAGTGTGAACAAGTGTCTCATAGTAGCGCCGAGCCAACGCACAGAGTAGCATTATAACATCACTTTAACACACTCACGTGTGTGTGATATGATCAAACACACACACGCATGAGCGGAAGATGCGCAAGCGCTCGTGGCAGAATTAAAGCTCCGCCCACTCAAGAGTCGAGAGACGCCTTTGTGTTGAGGAAGAGACGGAAAATTACATATTGTGCCTTTAAATGGATCTAAACATATCTAGGTGTTTCATATGGAGCAATAAAGAGATTATTCAAACACGAGCGTCTGAACAAGTGGCTTGACATGATGAGCTGGTGTTTGAATGGCTTTCTTTAGTCATGATGAGAAATTAATGACAGCTTTCTCCATTGATCGCATTGGCTTCAATCAGTCACAGATTATATTGTTTGTAAAGACAAGGACATTTCCATATCGCAAAACCAGCCATACATTTTTTTTTTTTTTTTTTTTTGTAATTGAGATTTATACAATAAATAATCATCACTGATGTGTGGTTTATTAGGACTGAAAATCTGGAATCTGAGGGAGCAAAACATCTAGATATTGAGAGAATCTCCTTTAAAGTTGTCCAAATGAAGTCCTTAGCAATGCATATTACTACTTATAATGCATTTCTTATATATTTACGGTAGGACATTTACTAAATATCTTCATGGAGCATGATCTTAATATCCTGATGATTTCTGGCATAAAAGAGAAACTGATAATTCTGACCGTTATAATGTGTTGTTGCTATCCCAGATAAACCCGTGAGACGCAGGACTGGTGTTGGGCTCCGGGGCCACAGATATTCATAGATTCTGCATTGCATAATGCAGCAGATGTCCTGAAACCGCTCATTAGTTTGGGCTCTGCTCTTTTTCTTAGGCATTAGATTTTGGCATGTCATTGGGATTATGTTCCTGCAGATATTGATGATGTTTACAGTCAGATGGCATATTTCAGGCTGTGAGTCCCATGCCTTCATCGTCACGTCGGGCGATCAGAGATAGGGAAGGGGATTCCTGAACAGCAGACGCTCTAGCACAAGAGTCCGATGTGTTCAAGTGCTCAGAGAAGAATCTCAGGTCACGTTTGTTTCTAACACGACCCCTCAGTCTGATTGATTTATGATTTATGAATCTGTCACGGTGTGATGCAGCCGTTATTGAAGGATGGATCAGTGTCTGAGCACCGGAGCTCAGCGATCACATGATCTACAGCGAACACGTGTGACCCCGGAGCCCAACAGCGGTCCTGCGTCTCACGGGTTTATCTGGGATAGCAACAACACATTATAACGGTCAGAATTATCAGTTTCTCTTTTATGCCAGAAATCATCAGGATATTAAGATCATGCTCCATGAAGATATTTAGTAAATGTCCTATCGTAAATATATCATAAATGTGTTATTAGTAGTGATATGCATCGCTAAGGACTTCATCTGGACAACTTTAAAGGAGATTCTCTCAATATTTAGGGTTTTTGCACCCTCAGATTCCAGATTTTCAGATATTGTCCTAATAAACCACACATTAATGATGATTATTTATTCAGCTTCAGATGATCTATACATCTCAGTTTCACGAAATAGACCCTTATGACTGGTTTTGTGGTCCAGGGTCACAAATAGTGTTTTAGCATAGCTTGTGTATTTATTTTTTTCTATGTAGATATGAGCTATAGCAGTGATGTAAGCCGTACTGTACCCGACAGCACTGATAACAGAACGTTTGAGGAATGATTTAATGATTGATGTCATGGATTGAGCTATTAAAGCACAGCAGAAATCATTTCCCTGTTGAGAGTGTGTGTGTGTGTGTGTGTGTGTGTGTGTGTGTGTGTGTGTGTGTGTGTGTGTGTGTGTGTGTGTGTGTGTGTGTATCTAGTAACTAGTAATTAATAACATTTTTAGAGTAACTTACCCAACACAGAACCCTAAACTGTCACAAAGAAAGGGTTCTTCAGGACGATACGCTTCTAACAGACGTGTAACGATAATATTAAATGCTCCCAGGTTGACAGTATCACAGTTCCATGTCTTTATCAAGTGTTGCCAGAAGTGAAAGGAGCCCAGCTGTCCCGCACACATTCGGCTCAGGGTTTATTCTGTGAGATTCCTCTGTGTGCTCGGCTACATGGCAGACATAATAATGAAGCAATCGACAAACTGTCCTGTCACTTCATCTCATCGTGTCTGTTCAGGGTAGAGTGTTAAACGGCTGATTCCCAGAGCCTTTCATTCACAGACTAAAAGCTGAACTGCAGTCTTTAGCACTGATCCTGCAGGGAGCCACTGTCCCCGAGCCCTCATGGGCTGACCGCTCTAGCACTGTACACACTGATCAGGCATAACATTATGACTAATATTGTGTTGGTTCCCCTGACCCGTCGAGGCATGGTCTCCTCTAGACCCCCGAAGGTGTGCTGTGGTATCTGGCACCATGTTAGCAGCAGATCCTTTAAGTCCTGTAAGTTGTGAGGTGGGGCCTCCATGGATCGGACTTGTTTGTTCAGCACATCCCACAGATGCTCGATTGGATTGAGATCTGGGGAATTTGGAGGCCAAGTCAACACCTCAAACTCGTTGTTGTGCTCCTCAAACCATTCCTGAAGCATTTGTGCTTTGTGTCAGGAGCATTATCCTGCTGGAAGGGAATACACCAGGGAATACCGTTTCCATGAAAGGCTGTACATGGTCTCAACAATGCTTAGGTAGGTGGGACGTGTCAAAGGAACATCCACATGGATGGCAGGACCCAAGGTTTCCCAGCAGAACATTGCCCAAAGCATCACACTGTCTTTATTACTATTATAACTATTATAACCCTGATACTTTGCTGAATGCATGTCAAATACTGTTCTTAGTCTTTCCTCCTGATGATGAATTAAATGGGAATGAAATTAAATAGTTTATTGTGCAACCAAAATATCAATAATGACCAGGGAAGAAACATATTCACAGTCAAAGCAAACATGATCCAGACACAGATATAATGCAGGACACTATCGTTCATTTCTGATGTGAGGAGAGCAGAATACAGTAAACTCTGTCATATTATACCATAAACTCTCATTCAGTAAAACTGATTCCCACACTTTGAGCTGAGCAGGTTTTGCTGAAGTGTTTGTGCTTTAATCGCTAATGTGACCTTTGACCCCACAGACTGAACTAAATGAAGCGTTGCTTGCTCATTGGTTGAGCTAAACTGGTATGATCTAATTGTGCTCTTAAATCTAACAGCTGACTGGCTGATTGTGATCCATTACATCCCTTTCTATCAGAGACATTATCAAGATGAGTTTGTTCAGTTTAACTCTGAGCTCTGCTCATATTTCATTACTATTTTCAGACCTATAGTGGATAAACTGATAATGTGAGATGTTGAAGGAGTCTGAATACATGTTGTCTGACTGTATAATGCGTCACGCATTAATACACCGGGACTCTTATTTTGAAATGCCTTACTATTGCAGTTCAGATGAGGAGATAAAATAAGCATTGTTACACCCGTATAAATCATATTGCTATATAACCATGGTACAGTAAACAGTGTGATTATCCCTCAGCATTAGTCCATAAACATCACCAGTCATAAATGTGTGTTCTTCACTGATTGATCCGCTCTGAAGCGCTGTCTGACGGGATCGCTCCCATATCATCCCTCTCCAACATCTTCCTCTCGTTTTTATTCACTACAGTATTACACACAGTAGCTTTTCCTCATAGATCATAGATAATCAAAACTGGTTTTTATTTAGTTATCGTCTCATTTTTGTCAAGTGAAAAAATGTCATTGACGAATAGTTGAACACAGTTTAACAAAAATATTTATACTCGAGTAAAGTATCAAAAACTGCACTTAAGAACAGTAACGAAGCATTTCTTCCTGTGTTATTATGAACACACAGCGAACAGATGCGTGTCTAATCCGTGTTTAATGAATCAGTTAATTAAATGATTCAATGACTCACTACTGGCAAACACTGACCCGCAATGGAAAAGGTTCAGGACTTAAAATATTACACTACATCAAAATACCGGAGTAACCGTTATTAATGTCATGCTTTTGCAATCTGGACCCCGAAGCCCAACAGCAGCGCTGTGTCTCACGGGTTTATCTGTGGCCATAGCCCACAATACATGTGTGGGTCAACATTATACATTTCTCTTTTATGCCAAAAATCATTGGGATATTAAGATCATGCTCCATGAAGATATTTTGACCAAACCATACATCAATGAAAGATCATTTCAAGAAAGTGACCCTTATGACTGGTTTTGTGGTCCAGGGTCACATGTGTGTTTTTTACATAGCCTTTATTGTTTTGAGTGTAGTGTTGTAATGATGGTCATTTTTCCTGTTTTGGCCACTGTCCCTGAACCATTTCCTTCATGCAAATCTGGTTGCATCTGTCGTCCAGAGGTTCAGTGTGTATCTGTGCAGTTTGTCCACCCACATGCTGCTTTCTTGACCTGCGAGCAAAGAATCGTTTCAATCAAGAAAATCAATAAAGTCATATTTTTGACCTCTTGCTTCACAATACACATCACAATAACTCTCATCTTTACAACCTCTGAGCCGCATCATCTCGTCGTCAACCCGCTCGTCTTAATGTTTACATACTGCAAAGATAATGGAAGAAATCTGCAGTCACGGTTTCATAAATAATTATAAATGTGTTGAGCATCAGATCCTCATCAGTGAAGGATCATGTGACACTGAAGACTGGAGTAATGATGATAAACTCAGCTTTGATCACAGGAATAAATCACACTTTACTATATATTCACACAGAGAACAGCTGATCTGCACTGGAGGAGTATTACACTGATCTACTGGAGTTATGAGCAGATTCATGAGCAGGAGAGACTCTTTCAAACTGATGATTGACATCCTAGCGTTTGGTCAAAATAACTGCAAGTATGCACTTCCTAAAAGCATCAGGAAACAGTAAAAGCACATCACTGAAGATCCTCCATGTTCTTTCCTCTGAAAGCTTCATCTTGTTTTCTGAGATGTGTGTTTCATCTGCTCTCGTCTGAAGGATTGTGATAGGGTTTGTTCAGGTGTTTTGGGAAATGGCAGTCGGTCCTCATCACTGAGCTTGCGCTGGATTGTGTGAGTTGAGTCGTGTCTTGTGTCTGACGCTCAGCTTGAGTCTGTGTGGTCATTCTCCACCATTCGAACATCGTCTGCTATCGTCCATTGAGTCCAGGGCCTTAAACCTCTTGATAACATTACGTACGGTGGAAACAGAAGCATTCAATCAACTTCATCCATGCTTGATTATAATCTTCAATTAGTAATTTCTGTGGTTTGATTTTTCTGTCCATGCTCTCGTTGCTGTACATACAGACACACTTGAGAGAATGAGCCACTTTCTCCATTCAAACGGCTTCAATACCCGACTTTATACTGCAGGTTCTCTCAGAGTTCACTTCCACAGATAACGAGGATCACTATCTAATTACTTAAGGCATTTCTGAGCTTTTTGGAGGCCCGCCAGGTGTGTGTGTGTGTGTGTGTGTGTGTGTGTGTGTGTGTGTGTGTGTGTGTGTTGAGAGAGAGAGAGAGAGTAACAAAACATTTTGTTCAAAAATAGGATAAGTACAGTAGGATAAAAACAGTATCTAAAGCATCACAAAAAGGACAATTTGATGTAACATTTTCCCTCCCTGATTTGTGGCTAAGATACAATGGATCAATCTCCACTGAAGATCTCCACATTTCTCAGAAATGGGAAGTTTGAACAAAAGTCTCCAAGATAAAAATAACTTCAGATATAGAAAGTTGAAATGTCCATTTAGTATATTTTTTTCTTTCAACTGATCCAAAAGTTTTAACATATGTGATACAATATTTTCCCCCTCCAAATCCCTGAGTTCAGGTGTTCAATCCCTTCATGGCCACAGGTGTATAAATCAAGCACTAGGCATGCAGACGCTTCTACACACATTTGTGAAAGAATGGCTCGCTCTCAGGAGCTCAGTGAACTCAAGCGTGGTACCGTGATAGGTTGCCACCTGTGCAATAAGTCCATTCCTGAAATATCCTCACATGCTGAGGGTCACAGTGCGCAGAAGTCACCAACTTTCTGCAGAGTCAATAGCTCCAGACCTCCAAACCTCTGTGGCCTTCAGATGAGCTCAAGAACAGTGCGTAGAGAGTGTGTGTTGTTTTTCAGGGGTTGGGCTTGGCCCCTTAGTTCCAGTGAAAGGAACTCTTAATGCTTCAGCATACCAAGACATTTTGGACAATTTCATGCTCCCAACTTTGTGGGAACAGTTTGGGGACGGCCCCTTCCTGTCCCAACATGACTGCGCTCCAGTGCACAAAGCGTCGGTCCATAAAGACATGGATGAGCGAGTTTGGTGTGGAGGAACTTGACTGGCCTGCACAGAGTCCTGACCTCATCCCAATAGAACACCTTTGGGATGAATTAGAGCGGAGACTGCGAGCCAGGCCTTCTCGTCCAACATCAGTGCCTGACCGCACTCAGAAATTGTTTTGGATATTGATATTGCTATTTACAAAGAAATTATATTTTGCTTGCTTTTAAGGTAATATATGCCTAAATATATAAGTGCTTGAATGCTATATGAGTGGAAAGTACCTAAAATGCTGTTACTGAAAAAAACATCTGTATTTGACTTCCTATGTTTATGGTGTGAAATTTGTGTAGGAAAAGTTGTGAAAAGTTAGCTCATGAATCTAAGGTCAACGAAAGGCCACACGGGGGTGAAGAGAAAGTGTTAAAACGATAAGCTGAGTTAAATAATAAAAGCTACAGTGAAGAAAGAGAGAAGCACTAGAAGAAGACAACAGCGCAGGCGACAGCGGAGAGGAGGTGACGAATGACGTGGAACTGGAATTCCCCAAAAAGAAGTAAAGACTGAGGATTGAAGCTCCCGTCAGATGCTGCATTAAGCGTGAAGGACACCTACACCCTGAGGGGCGCTTCACAGCATCTCCAGTGCTACTCGTTAGAGTTTGACTATAGAACTTTTACTTTAGCTGATTGTAAGTTTTATTGTTACTATTGCCTTCCGTGAGACTTTACTTATAACTACAAACTGAGCCTCAAAAAAGAACAAACACAAGGCGGTCTTCTGCGTCATTCCTGAAGAACTTCAACCTGCTGACGGGTGAGTATACTTTATGGTTTTGACTATCCTTACCCTTCCTGAATAATCTGCGTTCAACACCGTGTGTGTTTGGTGCCTAAAAGACATAATGTGGCCGGATCTGGGCCGACACTATGGTGCTGTCTGGGTTGGCTTTATTCATTCTAGATGCTGACAAGATATTACGAGCACCTAATTCATCTCTGATAGCATTTGAAACATCTTTGACTGTGATTGATTCATCAGGCATGCATTTTTATCCATGGTGTTCAGTTAAAGATGAAAAACCATCAGAATCGATCCCCATTTCAGCAGCGCTTGACACAAAAAGCTAAGTGACCTGATGTGTAGCCAAGTGTGATGTCCCATACAAGGCCTGAAGGTTAGAGAGTCGGACTTGTAGCCCAAATGTTGTGGGTTCGAGTCCCAGTACTGGCAGGAAATGTAGGAGTGAGTGAACAGCGCTCTTTCTTTAGGTGTAATATTTTGGTATCGCAGTGTTTGGTCAAAATAACTGCAATCACGCACTTCCTTAAAAGCATCAAGAAACAGTGAAGATCCTCCATGTGCTTTTCTGTGAACAGAGATGGTGTGGTTTCATGGTGTGGTGTTTTGGTAAATTGCAGCCTCATCACTCTAGTCTCTTTCATTTCATTCTCTGTCTTGTGTGTGAGCTTCTCAGTTGTTTCTGTGGTTTGATTTCTTCTGTCCATGCTCTCGTGGAGTCACTTTCTCTATTCAAACGGCCTGACTTTTACTTTATACTGCAGGCATTTTCAACTCAGAGTAAACGAGGATCACGTGCTTGAAATCTAATTATTTTTGACCTTGACCATTTTAGGATTTGTTTGTGGAATTAAAGACTTAGTAAGTTATTCAGATTTGGGATACACTTTATTTTAAGGTGTCGTTGTTACAGTGTAATTATATATTGAAGTACTGAGTATTGCCAACATGCTCTAAAGTTCACTTTGGATAAAAGCGTCTGCTAAAAATGACTAAATGTAAATGTCTTGGACTTCAATGCGGCAGGTTTTTATCAGGTCATCCGAGCGATTGAGGTCGAGGCAGGACATTACGGCAAGGAGCCGACAACTTGACAAATGCTTCTAGCAGCACTTCTGCTCTTCTGGGAGGCTGTTTTTACAGATCACTTTTCAGCCCCCCCAGGTGGGCATTGACTTTATGCTCTTTGCAAGACCAAGGTGTGTATGTGTGTGTGTGTGTGTGTGTGTGTGTGTGTGTGTGTGTGTGTGTGTGTGTGTGTGTGTGTGTGTGTGTGAGAGTGAGAGAGACTGAGGATGAGCTCAAGGACAGGCTAAAGTGGAGCTCAGAACTTGGTTTGGTTAGTGACAGCATGAGAGTAAGTTGGACTACGTTTACATGCACCCATGTACATTGCTCAGTGCTGTTATGCGTTCACATATGAATGTGTGGGTGTTAATTTACGCCTCATGTCTCATCAGTGGAGGGGACTTTAATGTTGTTTAATGCACATGTGAATCAGTGTCTGAGTGACTGAGAGAGTGGAAATATGCTTTCCTCCGGGGGGAATGAAGTCTGGTTTCACGTCAGTGTGTGATCCGCTCCTGAGATGGAGTCCGCTCGTTTGCACGGCTTTTTTAGTTGTGAAACTGTTGCCATGACATAAAATCTGCCTTTATTATAACAGGTACCAGATTAGATTAAATAAAGGGAAAATGTGTATGAACAAGTATTCATTTAAATTAGCTTTATGCAACTCTTATGAGCTTTTATTGTACCTGAATAATTCTAAGCGTAGATGCCATTCTTCTTATGATGTAATGAGTACATCAGGTGTTATGGGAAGTGTTCCCGGTTCCGGCTGACCTAGTTAATGCAGCCTAACACAGTCAGGATCTACCAAAGACACACAGTGATAAACGAGTGATAAACGAGTGATAAACGAGTGGACGGTTATTTCTGCGGCTGATCTTATTGCATATGCATTTGTAGGAGTTTATAGGAGGAAAGTGTTGTATCATGAATGAATCATGAGGTGATTTACTAAGGTTTGTGCTCGTCACTTTACTGGTGTTTGCGCCATTATTTACCGCCCAAACGCACGTCTCAAACCAGATGCTAACAGGTACATTGTGCTGCTCATTATGGGAATGATCGGCTGCGTCTGTGTTCATTAATGTGTGTGTCGTCAGTAGATCATGCTGTGAACTTTACAGCTTTTTAATATGAATGTTAATCAAAAAACATGAACTACTTACTTTTCTGCGCTCACGTCGGTGGTGACCTCCTCAAATGGACTAATAATATCCATGATTTCTCCTCTGGTGACGATGTTGGCAGAGATGGATATGATCGGATCTTTGATTTCAATAAATCAAATGTTGACTTCCTGTGGGCACATCTTGTTTGAAGCACGACTGCTCTTGACCTGAAGAGACTCGGTGCTTCACACAATGTGTTGTTGGCTATCGCCACAGATATACCCGTGAGACGCAGCACTGCTGTTGGGCTCCAGGGGCACGCATGTTAGTTGTACTTATGCATGATTTATAGTTATTATTACAGTAACTGCATGCAATATGTGTAACAAGGACACATCTTTTCTTTTAAAACATACTGCAATAATTCAAAAGCTCATTTGTCCAGTGCGTGTCATGTCCCGTGGCGCTGAGGATACAGACTCGTAACACCTGTAATTACTGTAATCGCCTCTTTTAGCACACTGGGAATAGACTGTGGACATGTGTAAGAACACAGACGTGATAGGTGGTCCTGACACTCATTTGCATACATTTACATTCATTAGCATAGCTGGCCAATCAGATCACTCGGACACCAAGCGGACAGTAAACATCCCATCTGAAGGGGTTTCACATGGAGATGCGTCCACACTCGAGCACTCTCTCTCCGCTGTGCGCCGATGGACGACTGATGGAGTCGTGGCAGCTTTGTGCCGTCCTGCATCACCTCAGGACATTTCACCGTGGAGGGTCATTACTGTAGCACAGATGACGCTGATGAAACACAGATCGGTGAGAGATGTTCACACACAGATACGGGAGACGTTCCTCATGTGCTCTTACTCTCTTACTGGAACACGTCATGCATCTTTAACAGGCCAGTTTAAACCGGTTTAGTTCAGTTTGTCTAAAAGCAAATTACACAAAAATATTTAAACAAAATTTTGGCTTGATGTGCGAACACTTACTGGCTATGGTTTTACTGACTGAACTCATATTTATTCACAGTAAGTTAAACTGAATTAAACATTGACTAACAAAATGTCTTTAGTTTTATCTTAAGTGATTTGTTCTTTCATATTACAGCAAATATTGACCCCGGAGCCCAACACCAGTCCTGCGTCTCACGGGTTTATCTGGGATAGCAACAACACATTATAACAGTCAGAATTATCAGTTTCTCTTTTATGCCAGAAATCATCAGGATATTAAGATCATGCTCCATGAAGATATTTAGTAAATGTCCTACTGTAAATATATCATAAATGTGTTATTAGTAGTGATATGCATCGCTAAGGACTTCATTTGGACAACTTTTAGAGTTAAATATAATTGAAGAAAAACACACATTTGTTAGTCTGTAACACATTAAAGCATTTTTCTATAGTAAATATGCTGTACATTGTTTAATTAATGTTTAAATTAAACGTTACGAACATTCTAGTGATGATCTCTGATCACATTTAATCTTCTGTCAAATCAGCTTAGATAACTAATGTTGTGCAGATATATTTATTAAAACAATCTCCTTCATTGCATTAACTCAAATTAAGTTAAAGTTTAAGTTAAACCAACAGTATTTATTAACAGTGACAAAAACCTTTCAAAAACATGAATGAAGTAAGAGTGTGTGTTGCATCTTGTCTGAAGAATCAGTGACGGCTTGTTTTCGTCGTCTCCAGACAGTGAGCTCTGTTTGTATGTTGAGCACTAAACGCGGACTGTGAAGTAAAGTGGTGGCTAAAGAAACTTCATGACACTGGGTTTCTCTGGCTCTCTCAGACCCTCGGGATTCTCCGAGTGCTTCACATCAATCTGCACACTTTCCCATGACACCGGTCCGGAAGCGGCGCTCCAGGAGACTGCATCCATCAAGCCCAGCTCCTGCGTGACAGCGGGAGATTTAGTGCTGTGCCATCCGTGAAGATGACCGGGGTTTGCCGAGGAGCGTGGCATTATAAAGTGCTGCGGCCAGCAGATCTCCTGCCATGTGTAATCCAATACCGCCAGAGCTGAATAATGCATGCGTCTGTGGGCTCGGGGCACCTGACTCATGATCTACTGTCCGTCTGCCGATCGTACGCAACACTTTGATCAGTGACAAATGTGATTTTGCCTTAAATAGAGCCTTGAATAATCACTGATTATGAGCCAGAGGATGTGTGTGTGCTCGCTCCAGTCTCTGAAGGAGACATGCCTCTGAGCAGCTGATGTCCATCATTACAGCTCTGCTACTCATCCTCACAGAACCGTCTGACTCATGAGATCTCCATTACCTCCAGACGCGTCTGAAAGCACTGACTTATGAATTATCATATGAATATCATGGGTAACATTGCTCTAGATTACAGACAGGGTTTGAACTGAACTTTCACTCACCAGCCAACTGCATTTTTACTTTATCAGCCATTCAGAATTTCTACTGGCCAAAGCAACCACAGAAATAAACCACATCATCAGATTTCACTTCAAACCCTGATTACAGAGCAATACTGCAATAATGAGTGTGTAAATTAAGAGCTCAAGTGCGCACATAAAGTAAATAAAACAGAGACTGTCTGAACATTTTAATAATTCATTCACTTATTCAAAATGAAAGTTTAAATAAGGCATCAATACCTCATTAATCCTCTTCCAGTGTGTGATTCACTGGTACGCCTGTCATCTGTGTGTACATTCGACAGCTGTCGGGATGGCTTTTGTGGAAAACTGTTCATGCGTCACTCGCCCGTGTGTATTGTCATATCAGTAAACAGAGTGTTTGTGTGAGTGTGTGTGTGTGTGTGTGTGTGTGTGTGTGTGTGTGTGTGTGTGTGTGTGTGTGTGTGTGTGTGTGTGTGTGTGTGTGTGTGTGTGTGTCGTCATATCTGTAAACAGAGAGAAGTTGCTCGGCTGCTTTGATGCGTGTTTGGTGTGTGTGTGTGTGTGTGTGTGTGTGGAAGTGGCAGGGGTCCCGTCTCCGATCCATCGGTCAGTGTGAAACCCCCTGTCTCCGATCCATCGGTCAGTGTGAAACCCCCTGTCTCCAATCCATCGGTCAGTGTGAAACCCCCTGTCACAGATCCATCGGTCAGTGTGAAACCCCCTGTCACAGATCCATCGGTCAGTGTGAAACCCCCTGTCTCCAATCCATCGGTCAGTGTGAAACCCCCTGTCTCCAATCCATCGGTCAGTGTGAAACCCCCTGTCGCCGATCCATCGGTCAGTGTGAAACCCTCTGTCTCCGATCCATCGGTCAGTGTGAAACCCCCTGTCACAGATCCATCGGTCAGTGTGAAACCCCCTGTCACAGATCCATCGGTCAGTGTGAAACCCCCTGTCTCTGATCCATTGGTCAGTGTGAAACCCCCTGTCTCTAATCCATTGGTCAGTGTGAAACCCCCTGTCTCCGATCCATCGGTCAGTGTGAAACCCCGTCTCCGATCCATCGGTCAGTGTGAAACCCCCTGTCTCTGATCCATCGGTCAGTGTGAAACCCCCTGTCTCTAATCCATCGGTCAGTGTGAAACCCCCTGTCACCAATCCATCGGTCAGTGTGAAACCCCGTCTCTAATCCATCGGTCAGTGTGAAACCCCCTGTCACAGGTCCATCGGTCAGTGTGAAACCCCCTGTCTCCGATCCATCGGTCAGTGTGAAACCCCCTGTCACAGATCCATCGGTCAGTGTGAAACCCCCTGTCACCGATCCATCGGTCAGTGTGAAACCCCGTCTCTAATCCATCGGTCAGTGTGAAACCCCCTGTCACAGATCCATCGGTCAGTGTGAAACCCCCTGTCTCTAATCCATTGGTCAGTGTGAAACCCCCTGTCTCCGATCCATCAGTCAGTGTGAAACCCCCTGTCTCCGATCCATCGGTCAGTGTGAAACCCCCTGTCTCTGATCCATCGGTCAGTGTGAAACCCCCTGTCACAGATCCATCGGTCAGTGTGAAACCCCCTGTCACCGATCCATCGGTCAGTGTGAAACCCCGTCTCTAATCCATCGGTCAGTGTGAAACCCCCTGTCACAGATCCATCGGTCAGTGTGAAACCCCCTGTCTCTAATCCATTGGTCAGTGTGAAACCCCCTGTCACAGATCCATCGGTCAGTGTGAAACCCCCTGTCACAGATCCATCGGTCAGTGTGAAACCCCCTGTCTCTAATCCATCGGTCAGTGTGAAACCCCCTGTCACCGATCCATCGGTCAGTGTGAAACCCCCTGTCACAGATCCATCGGTCAGTGTGAAACCCCCTGTCTCTAATCCATTGGTCAGTGTGAAACCCCCTGTCTCCGATCCATTGGTCAGTGTGAAACCCCCTGTCACAGATCCATCGGTCAGTGTGAAACCCCCTGTCTCTAATCCATTGGTCAGTGTGAAACCCCCTGTCTCCGATCCATCGGTCAGTGTGAAACCCCCTGTCACAGGTCCATCGGTCAGTGTGAAACCCCCTGTCTCTGATCCATCGGTCAGTGTGAAACCCCCTGTCTCTGATCCATCGGTCGGTGTGAAACCCCTGTCTCTAATCCATTGGTCAGTGTGAAACCCCTGTCTCTAATCCATCGGTCAGTGTGAAACCCCTGTCTCTAATCCATTGGTCAGTGTGAAACCCCTGTCTCCGATCCATTGGTCAGTGTGAAACCCCTGTCTCCGATCCATTGGTCAGTGTGAAACCCCTGTCTCTGATCCATCGGTCAGTGTGAAACCCCTGTCTCTGATCCATCGGTCAGTGTGAAACCCCTGTCTCTGATCCATCGGTCAGTGTGAAACCCCCTGTCTCTAATCCATTGGTCAGTGTGAAACCCCCTGTCTCTAATCCATTGGTCAGTGTGAAACCCCCTGTCTCTAATCCATTGGTCAGTGTGAAACCCCCTGTCTCCGATCCATCGGTCAGTGTGAAACCCCCTGTCACAGGTCCATCGGTCAGTGTGAAACCCCCTGTCTCTGATCCATCGGTCAGTGTGAAACCCCCTGTCTCTGATCCATCGGTCAGTGTGAAACCCCCTGTCTCTAATCCATTGGTCAGTGTGAAACCCCCTGTCTCTAATCCATCGGTCAGTGTGAAACCCCCTGTCTCCGATCCATCGGTCAGTGTGAAACCCCCTGTCTCTGATCCATCGGTCAGTGTGAAACCCCCTGTCTCCGATCCATCGGTCAGTGTGAAACCCCCTGTCTCTGATCCATCGGTCAGTGTGAAACCCCCTGTCTCTAATCCATTGGTCAGTGTGAAACCCCCTGTCTCTAATCCATCGGTCAGTGTGAAACCCCCTGTCACAGATCCATCGGTCAGTGTGAAACCCCCTGTCTCTAATCCATTGGTCAGTGTGAAACCCCCTGTCTCCGATCCATCGGTCAGTGTGAAACCCCCTGTCACAGGTCCATCGGTCAGTGTGAAACCCCCTGTCTCCGATCCATCGGTCAGTGTGAAACCCCCTGTCACAGATCCATCGGTCAGTGTGAAACCCCCTGTTTCTAATCCATTGGTCAGTGTGAAACCCCCTGTCTCCGATCCATCGGTCAGTGTGAAACCCCCTGTCTCTAATCCATCGGTCAGTGTGAAACCCCCTGTCACAGATCCATCGGTCAGTGTGAAACCCCGTCTCTAATCCATCGGTCAGTGTGAAACCCCCTGTCACAGATCCATCGGTCAGTGTGAAACCCCCTGTCACAGATCCATCGGTCAGTGTGAAACCCCCTGTCACAGATCCATCGGTCAGTGTGAAACCCCGTCACGATCCATCGGTCAGTGTGAAACCCTGTCACCGATCCATCGGTCAGTGTGAAACCCCTGTCTCTGATCCATCGGTCAGTGTGAAACCCCCTGTCGCCGATCTATCGGTCAGTGTGAAACCCCCTGTCTCTAATCCATCGGTCAGTGTGAAACCCCCTGTCACAGATCCATCGGTCAGTGTGAAACCCCCTGTCACAGATCCATCGGTCAGTGTGAAACCCCCTGTCACAGATCCATCGGTCAGTGTGAAACCCCCTGTCCCAGATCCATCGGTCAGTGTGAAACCCCCTGTCACAGATCCATCGGTCAGTGTGAAACCTCCTGTCCCAGATCCATCGGTCAGTGTGAAACCCCCTGTCGCCGATCCATCGGTCAGTGTGAAACCCCGTCACCGATCCATCGGTCAGTGTGAAACCCCCTGTCACAGATCCATCGGTCAGTGTGAAACCCCCTGTCACAGATCCATTGGTCAGTGTGAAACCCCCTGTCGCCGATCCATTGGTCAGTGTGTGAAACCCCCTGTCGCCGATCCATCGGTCAGTGTGAAACCCCCTGTCGCCGATCCATCGGTCAGTGTGAAACCCCCTGTCACAGATCCATCGGTCAGTGTGAAACCCCCTGTCACAGATCCATCGGTCAGTGTGAAACCCCGTCACGATCCATCGGTCAGTGTGAAACCCTGTCACCGATCCATCGGTCAGTGTGAAACCCCCTGTCTCTGATCCATCGGTCAGTGTGAAACCCCCTGTCGCCGATCTATCGGTCAGTGTGAAACCCCCTGTCTCTAATCCATCGGTCAGTGTGAAACCCCCTGTCACAGATCCATCGGTCAGTGTGAAACCCCCTGTCACAGATCCATCGGTCAGTGTGAAACCCCCTGTCACAGATCCATCGGTCAGTGTGAAACCCCCTGTCCCAGATCCATCGGTCAGTGTGAAACCCCCTGTCACAGATCCATCGGTCAGTGTGAAACCTCCTGTCCCAGATCCATCGGTCAGTGTGAAACCCCCTGTCGCCGATCCATCGGTCAGTGTGAAACCCCGTCACCGATCCATCGGTCAGTGTGAAACCCCCTGTCACAGATCCATCGGTCAGTGTGAAACCCCCTGTCTCTGATCCATCGGTCAGTGTGAAACCCCGTCACCGATCCATCGGTCAGTGTGAAACCCCCTGTCTCCGATCCATCGGTCAGTGTGAAACCCCGTCACCGATCCATCGGTCAGTGTGAAACCCCGTCACCGATCCATCGGTCAGTGTGTGAAACCCCCTGTCGCCGATCCATCGGTCAGTGTGAAACCCGTCACCGATCCATCGGTCGGTGTGAAACCCCCTGTCGCCGATCCATCGGTCAGTGTGAAACCCCGTCACCGATCCATCGGTCAGTGTGAAACCCCCTGTCGCCGATCCATCGGTCAGTGTGAAACCCCGTCACCGATCCATCGGTCAGTGTGAAACCCCGTCACCGATCCATCGGTCAGTGTGTGAAACCCCCTGTCGCCGATCCATCAGTGTGATGGATCGGCGACAGTTTTTTTTGTGAAAAGAGCAGTGATCCGACGAGTTTGAAAATTGTGCAGTCTGAACTCTGCATTAGTTCATTAGTTCACTAGTCGCCCCAGGACGAGCTCTAGGACTGAAGCTTTGGGGTGTTGATCGACTCTGAATCACATCCGGGTGGAGTCGTTGACAAAAAAACTATTTTCTCAGATTTTTGCTCCAAATGCTGCTTTTTTTAATCAACTTTTTCAAAAAACGCTGGTGGGGAAAGAGTTAAAATTTGGCTGACTAAGCCTCTTCTCAATGACTGACATTTGGTGTCTAGTTGCCTCGTCACAATCACAGGACTCGGACATGCCTTGCTGCCTTCCTACCTCCGTATTTTTCCATTTCCGTTAATTACCAGTGGGAAACTCAGGATTTTTTTTCATGTGCAGACAGAGAGTTGTAATACGTTAGAGGTCTTCAGCCCTGCTCCTGGAGATCCACTGCCCGCTCAGTTTAAATCCGGCCTGCTTCAGTTTGTGATGTCCAATCAGTGAAGAGCTGATCAGCTGATCATGTGTTTGATTAGGGCTGAGCTGGACTCCACAGGGCTGGAGATCCGTCAGATGGGTGTAGATGAGAATCTATGCCTGACGGTCACTCAGAACCATAAACACCATGTGACTGACCACAACTTACAGTTGGTGTAAATTAATGTATTTAGGAAGATTCATCAATATTAAATGTGTTACCATGTTTTTGACGTGAATACAACCAATTCATTTTAATGCTTCCTGATGATCCCTGGAGGAGATTCACAATAATGACAGAAAGAAATCACTTTCTTTAAGTGAGTCTGCCATTTAAAACAACACTGGTGTTCAAAGCTTTCCCTGAATCATTGAGCTTCACAAGACCCGTCAAGAACCTTGTCATATTTCAGCCCAAAATGAAAAGAATGATATGAGAAATTATATTTTGCATATATAAAATGAATCATCATGAAATTGAAATATTCAGTGAATTTAAAGAGAAGGACCAGACATTCAGTCTATTATAGTAATGCCAGCTTAATGAGAATCATTCATTTTGATGTGAAATATTGCTCAGACATAACAAACCGCTATCATTACACCATTTGCTTGAATTGAAACGTCCTTAAAATGAGTGGTGCTCATGAATGTGCAGACATGATTGTGTTTCTGTCTCTGTCCCCACCAAGTGGATGAATGAAGAACCTCTGGTTATGGATCTTCTTCGTGTTTCTGAGCCATGATTATGGTGATGTCACGAGGTCATGACCCCATGCAGGACGTCAGTGACACCACAGTTTCCAAAGCTCATTCCCACTGTCATCACGGCACTGTGGAGCCAGAGACAACACACACAGCGCCGCTCGATAGACGATGAATGAAGATGAAGAGGGTCAGATTTAATGCGTAAGCCAAGGCCTTAGAAATGCTCTCGTTGTATTCATGCTGGATTCTTTTATTTAGTATTTTTTAACCAAAAATGTATTTAATGACTCAAGTGGTGTATAGCCATCAAGTAAAAAGTCATTAAATATTTTCCCTTCACATTGATCTTGATCTGTCATTATTTCAAACTAAACTTTCAAGGTTAAAAGTAAAAAAATAAATAAATAAATAAATATCATGATTCAAAAATTCTTTAGACATTTTGGCTTCAAGCCCCACATAAATCAAAACTGAAAACATATCCGAACTGTATTCCAGTCACTGTCTGTACGAATAGCATTTTAATATGTTTTGAATAAATGTATTTAAAGATTACAAATACACTTAAATACAGTCAGCTGATGTGGAACTGCAGTTTCTGAATGTACGAACGCTGCACTGTCCAAAGCCTAATCCAAATGTTGGAAAAAAGTGGAAAATGGGAGACAAAGTCTTAAATTCCCAGTTATTGATTTAATTGTCATGTCATAAGGATGAGTATGTCTTGTAGTGTTAGGTCTGAATCAGGGTTATTATAGTTACCTGAAACTAAAACTATAAAAAAACATTTGGTAACACTTTACTGTCACAGTTTAATCCAGAGGATGAAGATGCAGAAAGAGCCAGTGAAACGCACAGTCATTAAAGCTGTGATGAGGCGTATTCTTCCAGTATTTCCTGGATCTGTGATTGTCTCATGGGTCTGCATCTCTGGGTTTCACTCAGGGCCGTGTGGACAGACGGGCGCCCAGGCCCACGTGTGACGACAGCTGCTTTACAAACATCCCAACAACTGCATGTAATGAGTCGGCCTACGCAAACACAGCTCGCACGTACAGCGCTGGAGGTGATTGTGTTATTGTGAGGCTTGAACCTCTTCTCCATGATTTCACAGCCGCCTCTGACCTCTAGGGACTGGCCAACCTGTCAATCAAACCTGGGAAATTACAGGCTAGCGTTGTGTGATTGCTCATTCATGTCTTTATCATTAGTGTGATTGTACTGGGACCTGAGGAGACACCAAACCTCTAGAAACACTCAGTCTCAGTGTGTGTGTGTGTGTAAGTGTGTGTGTGTGTGTGTGTGTGTGTGTGTGTGTGTGTGTGTGTGTGTGTGTGTGTGTGTGTGTGTGTGTGTGTATCTGTGTGTGTGTGAGAGTGAACATGGACAGAAACACACGGTCGCGGGGGCGAGGAAGGGAACGGCAGCTCACCTGTGATGACTGGGTGAGTTTATTAACACTCTTAGTTTCTAATTCTTTACTTCTGCTGGTTTTCTTCACACATAATGTGGTGCTGGCCATTAGTGTATGCTCATCATGCTGTAACGCTATTGGCCAACACTATCAGCTGATGTGATGGACACTGGAATGTCTGTTTCTATACGTGACATGTAACCCATATAGTCTCCAGACGGGGAAAAACGTACAATAGCAGAAGATGATTTGCTAATTATATATTTTATTTGTAGCAAGTTGCAAAGTGACCAAGAAATGTCAAATCAAATCACCTTTATTTATACAGCGCTTTTTACAAGTCCAGTTGTTTCAGAGCAGCTTCACATTGTTAACAGGAGAAGAATGCAACAGAATTTGTACAGCCGTTCTGGTGAAACGGTGATGTTATCCAGCTCATTTCAGTATCATATAGTGTCAATGCGGGCAGATCGGGAATATAGATGAGATTTAGGAGTCCCCAACTGAGCAAGCCAAAAGCCAGAGGCAACGGTGGCAAGGAACCAAAACTCCTTCAGGGCCAGAATGGAGAAAAAAACCTTGGGAGAAACCAGGCTCAGTCGGGGTGCCAGTTCTCCTCTGGCCGACGAACAAACAGTGTATGATTATAATTCTGGCAACATAGCAGGTCTTAATTCATATTAGGTAAATAGATATTCATAAGATTGTTCGAAAGATTGGAGTCGTCACGCCGAAGACGGGTTTAATGAGGATGTCGTGTCGATGCAGCATTTACAGCGGGAGTTTATTTGACATGTTCTCTGCAGACACTTCAGGGATGAGTTGGTCATGTCCAGGCGCTGGTCCACCATCTGATCTGGATACGGCCCGATCCGCTGACTGCAGTAAACCTCGGATAAACAGAGAGACTAACATTAGCGTAGATGCCATTCTTCTTATGATGTAACGAGTACATCAGGTGTTATGGGAAGTGTTCCCGGTTCCGGCTGACCTAGTTAATGCAGCCTAACAATCATTTACTGATTTGAATAATAGAAATTGATAATGTTTTATGTGTGCCATAGTAAAGAGATGCGTTTTTAGTCTAGATTTAAACTGACAGAGTGTGTCTGCTTCCCGAACAATGCTAGGAAGACTGTTCCAGAGTTTAGGTGCTGAATAGGAAAAGGATCGACCGCCTGCAGTTGATTTTGATATTCTAGGGATTATCAACTGGCCAGAGTTTTGAGACCGCAATAGACGTGATGGAGTATAATGCGTTAAGAGCTCGCTCAAGTACTGGGGAGCTAAACCATTTAGTGCTTTGTAAGTAATAAGCAAGAATTTAAAATGTATGCAATATTTAATAGGGAGCCAGTGCAGTGTTGACAGAACCGGGCTAATATGGTCACACTTCCTGGTTCTAGTAAGAGCTCGAGCTGCTGCGTTTTGGACCAGCTGGAGTTTGTTTATTTATTTGTTAATTGTGAATTAACTGTTCAGCATTTTGCATTGAAAGCATGTGCCTTAATTTAGATATATTTTTATGAGGAGTTAACAGTATGAGGAATAGTAACCTAGTAGTAACCTTTTAATTAAAAATTCAGTTTTTTCTGAATTAAGTTGCAGGAAATTACTGGTCATCCAATGTATCAGCTATGCATTCCATTAATCTTGTGAATTGGTAAGTTTCGCCAGGGCGTGAAGAAATATAGAGCTGAGTATCGTCAACATAACAAAAATGTAACTTTAAAAAGTGTTTTGTGGTTACAGTGAGTTAACAGTAGTTTTATTCAGATCGTCGGAGCATGTTCTGTGATTGTGTTCGAGAAAGGAAAGAACTCACAGTGTTTTGAGTAACACATTACAAGTAATGCAAGTTATGTAATCAGATTACTTTTTCAAATAACAAAGCATTACTTTTGCATTTACATCAAAATATCTTTTTCAAATAAGTAACGCAAGTAACTTTGTTGTCCCTTTATTCCTCAAAATGAATAAGTGATATGCAAACTCAGAATATTACACAAACCTGCAATAATTAAACGTTTTTAATATGCTTTTTGTGGCGTTTTTACTATGCTTTAAGACAAACCATGTAGTAATTCATTAGTCAGTATTTTCTCCTTAAAACTGCAGTGAACCAAAGCAGTTTTGTTTTTTCTCCACTGACGTTCTGAGTTGTTCTAGGTGTTTGTAAGGATGCTGATGTTTAGAAGGCAGCGTCTGACGCTGAGATGGCAAACAGGAACATGGTTTGTGTAACATTAGCAACACAGTGTTAGTCAAGCGAAAGGCTAATCATATTAATTACCATTTCGTGTCTAACGTGTTGGACAGTGTGGAGAGTGAACACATTACCATTCTGATACATCAAGCCTGTATAATTCACTTCTGAATCAGGTTCATATATATGTCTGAATTAAACCAGTATTGTGGGGGCAGGGCTAATTTCAAGATTCAAGATTCAAGAGTTTTATTTGTCACATACACAGTTATATACAGAATATACAACCGGCAGTGAAATGTAAACAGGTCCGCTCCATGGACAGTGCAAATTCACAGTTAAAAACACAAGGAAGAAATTATAATAGAAATAGGATATAAAAAAAAGTACTATCTATATATATATATATATATATATATATATATATGTCTATATCTGTAGAATTATAAATAATCAAGTCAAGAGAAAAAAAAGGTAACAAATAAGGATAAAGTGGAATAAAATAATTGAAGTAGACTTTGCAGTGAGTAAACTGTAGACTTATAAATATGTGGTTAACAAATGTATAAAGAGTATAATGTGCAAACAGGTTTATGACAGGTTGTTACACAGTAACAACGAGAACAGAAAGTGCAGTGCAATGTCAGTGTATCGATGTTTATCCTGACGTGAAGTCACGTGATGTTAAGTTCAGGAGTCTGATGGCCTGGGGGAAGAAGCTCCTCCTGAGTCTCTCAGTTTTGGCCATCAGGCTTCGGAAGCGCTTACCAGATGGCAGCAGCGTGAAATGAGGGTTTGCAGGGTGATTAGAGTCCTTGATGATCTTGGTAGCTCTACCTTTGCAGCGTTTGGTGTAGACGTCCTGCAGAGACGGGAGAGCTGACCCTGAGATACGCTCGGATAAGCGCACTACTCTTTGCAGGGCTTTGCGGTCATGACTGGTGCTGTTCCCATACCACGCTGTGATGCACTGAGTTAAAACACTTTCTATCGCCCCTAAATAGAAAGTTTTCAGGATAGCTGGTGAAACCCTGAATTTCCTCAGCTGGCGCAGGTGGTACAGTCTTTGCTTGGCTTTTTTCACCTGTGTCTGAATGTGAGCAGTCCAGGTCAGGTCCTCTGAGATGTTTACACCCAGGTACTTGAAGCTGCTCACTCTCTCTACTGGTGACCCGCTGATCATGAGGGGGGAGTATGTCCGT
>CM031962.1:486857-519357 GCA_018749465.1 Paracanthobrama guichenoti | reverse complement strand
ATATTACACACATTACACACACACACACACACACACACACACACATACACACACACACATATATTATTACACACATATACACACACACACACACACACACACACACACACACACTATCACACACACACACACTATTACACACACTATTACACACATACACACACTCACACACATTACTCACACACACACACTATTACACTCACACACACACACACACACACACACACACACACACACACATACACACACACACACACACACACACACACACACACACACACACACACACACACACACACACTCACTCACACACACACTCTCACACACACTCACACACACACACACACACACACACACACACACACATACACACTCACACACACACACACACGGATGCGATTACTCGTTTTGACAGCCCAACATTATAAAAGAGGTCAAATGGAAAAAGGCATATTGAACGCCATTCATCGCATTATCATCCAAATCAGAACTTTTAAAATCACATAAAAATAAATAAACTAAAATCCTAATATCCTGGTACAGTCCCGTTTTTAAAATGGTTTCCCCTGACTAGTGTTTATCCGTGCACTGATATTCAGACATAGCCTACATTAGCTATACATACTTCACCATTCAGCTGTTTCCCTATAATATGAAGTATCGGTGAATATAAATATATATCGGTTATTATTCTGTATGTATTAAGAGAAATCAGAGCCTTCGAGCGCAGGGTCATGTGACCTGGCCATACGTCAGCACGCACACTGATTTGGCGTCACGTGACGCGCTGTGCGTACGCGGCGGAATTGGAAGGGAAGATGGCGGACGAAGAGGCCGAGCAGGACCGCAGCGAGCGGAGCGACCCTTCCAGCGCGTTAAACGCGCTCACAGCGCGCCTGGAGGAGATAGCAGCGGCTCTGAACGCCAGCCAGGAGGCTCCGGACGAGCGCGCGTCGCAGTACTGCTATGAGTTCTGTCAGGTGAGCCCGTGATTCCGCCTGTGGCACAACATTGTTCCGCGGCACTCATAAACACCGCGACCCCGCCGAACACTAGCGCTGCTCGGCGGGGTCACACTCAGCGGCGGTCATAGAGGCTCGGGCGGTCACTCGGGGTCGGGTTTGCGGCTCGGCCAGAGACTGTAAACAAGCGCAGCGTGCACGCGCACACAGCCTCATCACCCATAACAGCGTTAAACCCACCGTGTGTGTGTGTGTGTGTGTGTGTGTGTGTGTGTGTGTGTGTGTGTGTGTGTGTGTGTGTGTGTGTGTGTGTGTGTGTGTGTGTGTGTCTGTGTCTGTGTGTGTGTGTGTGTGTGTGTGTGTGTGTGTGTGTGTGTGTGTGTGTGTGTGTGTGTGTGTGTGTGTGTGTGTGTGTGTGTGTGTGTGTCTGTGTCTGTGTGTCCACTGCTCATCATTCCCACAATCCTGCACTAGTGCTGCACAACATCATATATCACAGCCATCATCATCATTATATTCTCTTACATCATCATAATCAGTGCTGATATTGAGCACTCTTCCTCCTCCTCATCATCATCATCTATACTGATGTGTTTGATTGGCAGATGATTTGCACACATCACTGTAATAATGTTTATTAGGACAATATCTGAAAATCTGGGATCTGAGGGAGCAAAACATCTAGATATTGAGAGAATCTCCTTTAAAGTTGTCCAGATGAAGTCCTTAGCAATGCATATTACTACTTATAATGCATTTCTTATATATTTACGGAGGACATTTACTAAATATCTTCATGGAGCATGATCTTAATATCCTGATGATTTCTGGCATAAAAGAGAAACTGATAATTCTGACCGTTATAATGTGTTGTTGCTATCCCAGATAAACCCGTGAGACGCAGGACTGGTGTTGGGCTCCGGGGCCAGAGAGTGTGTGTGATGGCTCTCGTGTGTGTGTGTGTGTGATGGCTCTCGTGTGTGTGTGTGGCTCTCGTGTGTGTGTGTGATGGCTCTCGTGTGTGTGTCTGATGGCTCTCGTGTGTGTGTGAGATGGCTCTCGTGTGTGTGTGTGATGGCTCGTGTGTGTGTGTGTGTGATGGCTCTTGTGTGTGTGTGTGTGTGATGGCTCGTGTGTGTGTGTGTGTGTGATGGCTCTCGTGTGTGTGTGTGTGATGGCTCGTGTGTGTGTGTGATGGCTCTCGTGTGTGTGTGTGTGTGGCTCTGGTGTGTGTGTGTGTGTGATGGCTCTCGTGTGTGTGTGTGTGTGATGGCTCTCGTGTGTGTGTGTGTGTGATGGCTCTCGTGTGTGTGTGTGTGTGATGGCTCTCGTGTGTGTGTGTGATGGCTCTCGTGTGTGTGTGTGATGGCTCGTGTGTGTGTGTGTGATGGCTCTGTGTGTGTGTGTGTGTGATGGCTCGTGTGTGTGTGTGTGTGATGGCTCGTGTGTGTGTGTGTGTGTGATGGCTCGTGTGTGTGTGTGTGATGGCTCATGTGTGTGTGTGTGATGGCTCTCGTGTGTGTGTGTGTGTGTGATGGCTCTCGTGTGTGTGTGTGTGTGTGTGATGGCTCGTGTGTGTGTGTGTGTGTGTGTGTGTGATGGCTCTCGTGTGTGTGTGTGTGTGATGGCTCTCGTGTGTGTGTGTGTGTGATGGCTCTCGTGTGTGTGTGTGTGTGTGTGCTCGTGTGTGTGTGTGTGTGTGATGGCTCTCGTGTGTGTGTGTGATGGCTCCTATGTGTGTGTGTGTGTGTGTGTGTGTGTGATGGCTCTCGTGTGTGTGTGTGTGATGGCTCGTGTGTGTGTGTGTGATGGCTCTCGTGTGTGTGTGTGTGGTGTGTGTGTGGCTCTCGTGTGTGTGTGTGATGGCTCGTGTGTGTGTGTGTGTGATGGCTCTCGTGTGTGTGTGTGATGGCTCTCGTGTGTGTGTGTGATGGCTCGTGTGTGTGATGGCTCTCGTGTGTGTGTGTGTGATGGCTCTCGTGTGTGTGTGTGTGTGTGATGGCTCGTGTGTGTGTGTGTGTGTGATGGCTCGTGTGTGTGTGTGTGGCCTGATGGCTCGTGTGTGTGTGTGATGGCTCGTGTGTGTGTGATGGCTCGTGTGTGTGTGTGTGATGGCTCATGTGTGTGTGTGTGATGGCTCGTGTGTGTGTGTGTGTGGCTCATGTGTGTGTGATGGCTCATGTGTGTGTGTGTGATGGCTGGCTGTGTGTGTGTGTGTGTGTGTGTGTGTGATGGCTCGTGTGTGTGTGTGATGGCTCGCTGTGTGTGTGTGTGTGTGTGTGTGATGGCTCGTGTGTGTGTGTGTGATGGCTCGTGTGTGTGTGTGATGGCTCTGTGTGTGTGTGATGTGTGTGTGTGTGTGATGGCTCTGTGTGTGTGATGGCTCGCAGTGTGTGTGTGATGGCTCTCGTGTGTGTGTGTGTGTGTGTGTGTGGCTCTCGTCGTGTGTGTGTGTGTGATGGCTCGTGTGTGTGTGATGGCTGTGTGTGTGTGTGATGGCTCGTGTGTGTGTGTGTGATGGCTCGTGTGTGTGTGTGATGGCTCGTGTGTGTGTGTGTGGATGGCTCGTGTGTGTGTGTGATGGCTCGTGTGTGTGTGTGATGGCTCGTGTGTGTGTGTGATGGCTCGTGTGTGTGTGTGATGGCTCGTGTGTGTGTGATGGCTCGTGTGTGTGTGTGATGGCTGTGTGTGTGTGTGATGGCTCGTGTGTGTGTGTGTGATGTGTGATGGCTCGTGTGTGTGTGTGATGGCTGGCTCTGTGTGTGTGTGTGTGATGGCTCGTGTGTGTGTGTGTGTGTGTGTGAGGGCTCTGTGTGTGTGTGTGTGTGTGTGTGATGGCTCATGTGTGTGTGTGATGGCTCATGTGTGTGTGTGATGGCTCTCGTGTGTGTGTGTGTGTGTGTGATGGCTCATGTGTGTGTGTGATGGCTCGTGTGTGTGTGTGTGTGATGGCTCGTGTGTGTGTGTGTGATGGCTCGTGTGTGTGTGTGATGGCTCGTGTGTGTGTGTGTGTGATGGCTCGTGTGTGTGTGTGTGATGGCTCGTGTGTGTGTGTGTGTGTGTGTGATGGCTCGTGTGTGTGTGTGTGATGGCTCGTGTGTGTGTGTGATGGCTCGTGTGTGTGTGTGATGGCTCGTGTGTGTGTGTGATGGCTCGTGTGTGTGTGTGATGGCTCGTGTGTGTGTGTGTGATGGCTCGTGTGTGTGTGTGATGGCTCGTGTGTGTGTGTGATGGCTCTGTGTGTGTGTGATGGCTCGTGTGTGTGTGTGATGGCTCGTGTGTGTGTGTGATGGCTCGTGTGTGTGTGTGTGTGATGGCTCGTGTGTGTGTGTGATGGCTCGTGTGTGTGTGTGATGGCTCGTGTGTGTGTGTGTGTGATGGCTCGTGTGTGTGTGTGTGATGGCTCTCGTGGTGTGTGTGTGTGTGTGTGTGATGGCTCGTGTGTGTGTGTGTGTGTGTGTGTGATGGCTCGTGTGTGTGTGTGTGATGGCTCGTGTGTGTGTGTGTGATGGCTCGTGTGTGTGTGTGTGATGGCTCGTGTGTGTGTGTGTGATGGCTCGTGTGTGTGTGTGTGTGTGTGTGTCTGGTGTGTGTGTGTGTGTGATGGCTCGTGTGTGTGTGTGTGATGGCTCGTGTGTGTGTGTGATGGCTCGTGTGTGTGTGTGGTGTGATGTGTGTGTGATGGTGTGTGTGTGTGATGGCTCGTGTGTGTGTGTGTGTGTGTGTGATGGCTCGTGTGTGTGTGTGATGGCTGATGGCTCGTGTGTGTGTGTGATGGCTCGTGTGTGTGTGTGTGGGCTCGTGTGTGTGTGTGATGGCTCGTCGTGTGTGTGTGTGATGGCTCGTGTGTGTGTGTGATGGCTCGTGTGTGTGTGATGGCTCGTGTGTGTGTGGCTCGTGTGTGTGTGTGTGTGTGTGATGGCTCGTGTGTGTGTGATGGCTGGCTGTGTGTGTGTGTGATGGCTCGTGTGTGTGTGATGGCTGTGTGTGTGTGTGATGGCTCTCGTGTGTGTGTGTGATGGCTCTCGTGTGTGTGTGTGTGTGTGTGTGTGTGATGGCTCGTGTGTGTGTGTGATGGCTCTCGTGTGTGTGTGTGATGCGTCGTGTGTGTGTGTGTGTGATGGCTCGTGTGTGTGTGTGTGATGGCTCGTGTGTGTGTGTGATGGCTGTGTGTGTGTGTGTGATGGCTCGTGTGTGTGTGTGTGTGATGGTGTGTGTGTGTGTGTGATGGCTCGTGTGTGTGTGTGTGATGGCTCGTGTGTGTGTGTGTGATGGCTCGTGTGTGTGTGTGTGATGGCTCGTGTGTGTGTGTGTGATGGCTCGTGTGTGTGTGTGATGGCTCGTGTGTGTGTGTGTGTGTGATGGCTCGTGTGTGTGTGTGATGGCTCGTGTGTGTGTGTGTGATGGCTCGTGTGTGTGTGTGATGGCTCGTGTGTGTGTGTGATGGCTCGTGTGTGTGTGTGTGTGATGGCTCGTGTGTGTGTGTGTGTGTGATGGCTCGTGTGTGTGTGTGATGGCTCGTGTGTGTGTGTGATGGCTCTCGTGTGTGTGTGTGTGTGTGTGTGATGGCTCGTGTGTGTGTGTGTGTGTGTGGATGGCTCGTGTGTGTGTGATGGCTCGTGTGTGTGTGTGATGTGTGTGTGTGTGGTGGCTCGTGTGTGTGTGTGTGATGGCTCGTGTGTGTGTGTGTGTGTGTGTGTGTGATGGCTCGTGTGTGTGTGTGATGGCTCGTGTGTGTGTGTGTGTGGATGGCTCGTGTGTGTGTGTGATGGCTCGTGTGTGTGTGTGTGTGTGGATGGCTCGTGTGTGTGTGTGTGTGTGTGTGTGTGTGTGATGGCTCGTGTGTGTGTGTGATGGCTCGTGTGTGATGGTGTGTGTGTGTGTGTGTGATGGCTCGTGTGTGTGTGTGTGTGTGTGTGTGTGTGTGATGGCTCGTGTGTGTGTGTGTGTGATGGCTCGTGTGTGTGTGTGTGTGTGTGTGATGGCTCGTGTGTGTGTGATGGCTCGTGTGTGTGTGTGTGTGTGATGGCTCGTGTGTGTGTGTGTGTGATGGCTCGTGTGTGTGTGTGTGTGTGTGATGGCTCGTGTGTGTGTGTGTGTGTGATGGCTCGTGTGTGTGTGTGTGATGGCTGTGTGTGTGTGTGTGTGTGATGGCTCGTGTGTGTGTGTGTGTGATGGCTCGTGTGTGTGTGTGTGTGATGGCTCGTGTGTGTGTGTGTGTGTGTGTGTGTGTGTGATGGCTCGTGTGTGTGTGTGTGATGGCTCGTGTGTGTGTGTGTGTGTGATGGCTCGTGTGTGTGTGTGTGTGTGTGTGTGTGTGATGGCTCGTGTGTGTGTGTGTGTGATGGCTCGTGTGTGTGTGTGTGATGGCTCGTGTGTGTGTGTGTGTGATGGCTCGTGTGTGTGTGTGATGGCTCGTGTGTGTGTGTGATGGCTCGTGTGTGTGTGTGTGTGATGGCTCGTGTGTGTGTGTGTGATGGTCGTGTGTGTGTGTGTGTGTGGCTGTGTGGTGTGTGTGTGTGTGTGTGTGTGTGTGTGTGTGTGGAAGGGAGATGTGTGTGTGTGTGTGTGTGTGTGGCTCGTGTGTGTGTGTGATGGCTGTGTGTGTGTGTGTGTGTGTGATGGCTCGTGTGTGTGTGTGTGTGTGTGATGGCTCGTGTGTGTGTGTGATGGCTCGTGTGTGTGTGTGTGTGTGTGTGATGGCTCGTGTGTGTGTGTGTGATGGCTCGTGTGTGTGTGTGTGTGTGTGTGTGTGTGTGTGTGTGTGTGATGGCTCGTGTGTGTGTGATGGCTCGTGTGTGTGTGTGTGATGGCTCGTGTGTGTGTGTGTGTGTGTGTGTGTGATGGCTCGTGTGTGTGTGTGTGTGTGTGTGTGTGTGTGTGTGTGTGTGTGTGTGTGTGTGTGATGGCTCGTGGCTGTGTGTGTGTGTGATGGCTCGTGTGTGTGTGATGTGTGTGTGTGTGTGGCTGTGTGTGTGTGTGTGATGGCTCGTGTGTGTGTGTGTGTGATGGCTCGTGTGTGTGTGTGTGTGTGATGGCTCGTGTGTGTGTGTGATGGCTCGTGTGTGTGTGTGTGTGTGTGTGTGTGTGTGTGGCTCGTGTGTGTGTGTGTGGCTGTGTGTGTGTGTGTGTGTGTGCTGTGTGTGTGTGTGATGGCTGTGTGTGTGTGTGTGTGTGTGTGGTGTGTGTGTGTGTGTGATGGCTGTGTGTGTGTGTGATGGCTCGTGTGTGTGTGTCGTGTGTGTGTGTGGCTGTGTGTGTGATGGCTCGTGTGTGTGTGTGTGTGATGGCTCGTGTGTGTGTGTGTGTGTGTGTGTGTGTGATGGCTCGTGTGTGTGTGTGATGGCTCGTGTGTGTGTGATGGCTCGTGTGTGTGTGTGTGTGTGATGGCTCGTGTGTGTGTGTGTGTGATGGCTCGTGTGTGTGTGTGTGTGTGTGTGTGTGTGTGTGTGTGTGTGTGTGTGTGTGTGTGATGGCTCGTGTGTGTGTGTGTGTGTGTGTGTGTGTGTGTGTGTGTGTGTGTGTGATGGCTCGTGTGTGTGTGTGTGTGTGTGTGTGTGTGTGTGTGTGTGTGTGTGTGTGTGTGTGTGGCTCGTGTGTGTGTGTGTGTGTGTGTGTGTGTGTGTGTGTGTGTGTGTGTGTGTGTGTGTGTGTGTGTGTGTGTGTGTGTGTGTGTGTGTGTGTGTGTGCTGATGGCTGTGTGTGTGTGTGTGTGTGTGATGGCTCGTGTGTGTGGCTCGTGTGTGTGTGTGTGTGTGATGGCTCGTGTGTGATGGCTCGTGTGTGTGTGTGTGTGATGGCTCGTGTGTGTGTGTGTGTGTGTGTGTGTGTGTGTGTGTGTGTGTGTGTGTGATGGCTGTGTGTGTGTGTGTGTGTGTGTGTGTGTGTGTGTGTGTGTGATGGCTCGTGTGTGTGTGTGTGTGTGTGTGATGGCTCGTGTGTGTGTGTGTGTGTGTGTGTGTGATGGCTCGTGTGTGTGTGTGTGTGTGTGTGTGTGATGGCTCGTGTGTGTGTGTGTGTGTGTGTGATCTCCGTGGTGTGTGTGTGTGTGTGTGTGTGTGTGTGTGATGGCTCGTGTGTGTGTGTGTGTGTGTGTGTGTGTGTGTGTGTGTGTGTGTGTGTGATGGTGTGTGTGTGTGTGTGTGTGATGGCTGTGTGTGTGTGTGTGTGTGTGTGTGTGTGATGGCTCGTGTGTGTGTGTGTGTGTGTCGTGTGTGTGTGTGTGTGTGTGTGTGTGTGATGGCTCGTGTGTGTGTGTGTGTGATGGCTGTGTGTGTGTGTGTGTGTGTGTGTGATGGCTCGTGTGTGTGTGTGTGTGTGTGGCTCGTGTGTGTGTGTGTGTGTGTGTGTGTGGCTCGTGTGTGTGTGTGTGTGTGTGTGTGGATGGCTCGTGTGTGTGTGTGTGTGTGATGGCTCGTGTGTGTGTGTGTGTGTCGTGTGTGTGTGTGTGTGTGTGTGTGTGTGTGTGATGGCTCGTGTGTGTGTGTGTGTGTGTGATCTCCGTGGTGTGTGTGTGTGTGTGATGGCTCGTGTGTGTGTGTGTGTGTGTGATGGCTCGTGTGTGTGTGGCTCGTGTGTGTGTGCTGATGTGTGTGTGTGTGTGTGATGTGTGTGTGTGTGTGTGATGGCTCGTGTGTGTGTGTGTGATGGCTCGTGTGTGTGTGTGTGTGTGTGGATGGCTCGTGTGTGTGTGTGTGTGTGATGGCTCGTGTGTGTGTGTGTGTGTGTGATGGCTCGTGTGTGTGTGTGTGTGTGATGATGGCTCGTGTGTGTGTGTGTGTGATGGCTCGTGTGTGTGTGTGTGTGTGATGGCTCGTGTGTGTGTGTGTGTGTGATGGCTCGTGTGTGTGTGTGTGATGTGATGGCTCGTGTGTGTGTGTGTGTGTGTGGCTGGTGTGTGTGTGTGTGTGTGATGGCTCGTGTGTGTGTGTGTGTGATGGCTCGTGTGTGTGTGTGTGTGATGGCTCGTGTGTGTGTGTGTGTGATCGCTGTGTGTGTGTGTGTGATGGCTCGTGTGTGTGTGTGTGTGATGGCTCGTGTGTGTGTGTGTGTGATGGCTCGTGTGTGTGTGTGTGTGATGGCTCGTGTGTGTGTGTGTGTGTGGCTCGTGTGTGTGTGTGTGTGTGTGTGTGTGTGTGTGTGTGTGTGTGTGTGATGGCTCGTGTGTGTGTGTGATGGCTCGTGTGTGTGTGATGGCTCGTGTGTGTGTGTGTGATGGCTCGTGTGTGTGTGTGTGTGTGTGTGTGTGTGATGGCTCGTGTGTGTGTGATGGCTGTGTGTGTGTGTGTGTGTGTGTGTGAGTGATGGCTCGTGTGTGTGGTGTGTGTGTGTGTGATGGCTCGTGTGTGTGTGGTCCGTGTGTGTGTGTGTGTGTGTGTGTGATGGTGTCGTGTGTGTGTGTGTGTGTGTGTGATGGCTCGTGTGTGTGTGTGTGTGTGTGTGTGTGTGATGGCTCGTGTGTGTGTTGGCTCGTGTGTGTGTGATGGTTTGTGTGTGTGATGGTTCGTGTGTGTGTGTGATGGCTCGTGTGTGTGTGTGTGTGTGATGGCTCGTGTGTGTGATGGCTCGTGTGTGTGTGTGTGTGTGTGTGTGTGTGATGGCTCGTGTGTGTGATGGCGTGTGTGTGTGTGATGGCTCGTGTGTGTGTGTGGCTCGTGTGTGTGTGTTTGATGGTTTGTGTGTGTGATGGTTCGTGTGTGTGTGTGTGTGTGTGATGGCTCGTGTGTGTGTGTGTGTGTGTGTGTGTGTGTGATGGCTCGTGTGTGTATGGCTTGTGTGTGTGTGATGGCTCGTGTGTGTATGGCTCGTGTGTGTGTGTGTGTGATGGCTCGTGTGTGTGGGCTCGTGTGTGTGTGTGTGTGTGTGTGATGGCTCGTGTGTGGCGTGCTGGTGTGTGTGTGTGTGATGTTTGATGGTGTGTGTGTGTGTGTGTGTGTGTGTGATGGCTCGTGTGTGTATGGCTCGTGTGTGTGTGTGTGTGTGTATGGCTCGTGTGTGTGTGTGTGTGTGTGTGTGATGGCTCGTGTGTGTGTGTGTGTGTGTGTGTGTGATGGCTCGTGTGTGTGTGTGTGTGATGGCTCGTGTGTGTGTGTGTGTGATGGCTCGTGTGTGTGTGTGTGTGTGATGGCTCGTGTGTGTGTGTGTGTGTGATGGCTCGTGTGTGTGTGTGTGTGTGTGTGATGGCTCGTGTGTGTGTGTGATGGTTCGTGTGTGTGTGATAGCTCGTGTGTGATAGCTCATGTGTGTGATGGTTCGTGTGTGTGTGTGATGGTTTGTGTGTGTGATGGAGTTGCTGAGTTTTCTCGAAGCGTTTGCTGTTAATAATAGCTCTTACTGCTGTTATTAAGGCACCTGTAGCATTATTATGTTGTTATGGAATATGGATATGTTTGGGATGCGCCTTCATGTTTTCTGTGTTGGTCATCTGCACATGGTCACTCCAGGTGTGTGTGCACTTCATGGCTCATCAGAAATCACTCGCTCTGAAATAATAGTTTTGCCGTATCGCCTGGCCCTAGTGTGTGTGTGTTTACTGTGTGTGTGTGTGTGTTTACTGTGTGTGTGTGTGGTTACTGTTTGTGTGCTGTGGCTCATATCATGACTGTAGTTCTGTCACAACTCAAAAAGTTTAACTACACACATGAACACACGAACGAACGAACACGCGCACACACACACACACACACACACACACACACACACGTGTGTCTCATCAAGAGCATGGCCAGACTCTAAAGGTCAAAGGTCATCACCGGGGGCTGGAGATCTCAGTAAGACACAATCGTGTGTGTGTGTGTGTGTGTGTGTGTGTGTGTTGCTCTTCATCAGCACAAACACGTGTGTATCATGACATCGCTGATCCCCATCAAGCTGTACTGTGTGTTTGAGCACGTGTGTGGATAAAGAATCCCTGCGGATCAGTTTCTTAAATGTAAAATCATAGTCTTCAGTACACTGTAGTGTGTACTGTAGTGTTCACTGTAGTGTACTGTAGTGTTCACTGTAGTGTGTACTGTAGTGTTCACTGTAGTGTGTACTGTAGTGTTCACTGTAGTGTGTAGTGTAGTGTTCACTGTAGTGTGTAGTGTAGTGTTCACTGTAGTGTGTAGTGTAGTGTTCACTGTAGTGTGTAGTGTAGTGTTCACTGTAGTGTGTGTAGTGTTCACTGTAGTGTGTAGTGTAGTGTTCACTGTAGTGTGTAGTGTAGTGTTCACTGTAGTGTGTAGTGTACTGTAGTGTGTAGTGTACTGTAGTGTGTAGTGTACTGTAGTGTGTACTGTACTGTAGTGTGTAGTGTACTGTAGTGTAGTGTGTACTGTAGTGTAGTGTGTACTGTGTACTGTACTGTAGTCTGTACTCTGTACTGTACTCTGTACTGTAGTCTGTACTGTAGTCTGTACTGTAGTCTGTACTGTAGTCTGTACTGTAGTCTGTACTGGTCTGTACTGTAGTCTGTACTGTACTGTGGTCTGTACTGTAGTCTGTACTGTACTGTGGTCTGTACTGTAGTCTGTACTCTGTACTGTACTCTGTACTGTACTCTGTACTGTAGTCTGTACTGTACTGTGGTCTGTACTGTGGTCTGTACTGTGGTCTGTACTGTGGTCTGTACTGTGGTCTGTACTGTGGTCTGTACTGTGGTCTGTAGTGTGTACTGTAGTGTGTACTGTAGTGTGTACTGTAGTGTGTACTGTAGTGTGGTCTGTACTGTGGTCTGTACTGTGGTCTGTACTGTAGTCTGTAGTGTGTACTGTAGTGTGTACTGTAGTGTGTACTGTAGTGTACTGTACTGTGTACTGTACTGTAGTCTGTACTGTAGTCTGTACTCTGTACTGTACTCTGTACTGTAGTCTGTACTGTAGTCTGTACTGTACTGTGGTCTGTACTGTAGTCTGTACTCTGTACTGTACTGTGTACTGTAGTCTGTACTGTAGTCTGTACTGTAGTCTGTACTGTACTGTAGTCTGTACTGTAGTCTGTACTGTAGTCTGTACTGTAGTCTGTACTGTAGTCTGTACTGTACTGTGGTCTGTACTGTAGTCTGTACTCTGTACTGTACTGTGTACTGTACTGTGGTCTGTACTGTGGTCTGTACTGTAGTCTGTACTGTAGTCTGTACTGTAGTCTGTACTGTAGTCTGTACTGTAGTCTGTACTGTAGTCTGTACTGTACTGTGGTCTGTACTGTGGTCTGTACTGTGGTCTGTAGTGTGTACTGTAGTGTGTACTGTAGTCTGTACTGTACTGTGGTCTGTACTGTGGTCTGTACTGTGGTCTGTACTGTGGTCTGTACTGTGGTCTGTAGTGTGTACTGTAGTGTGTACTGTAGTCTGTACTGTAGTGTGTACTGTAGTCTGTACTGTAGTGTGTAGTGTATGAATGCATATTTGATCTGCTCGTCTGAATCTGAATGAGCTCCTTCAGTGAGTCCTGCTGTATTTCAGGCTCGTTTATTAAATAAGTCACGCGTGTGTCTAGTTTACACCCCGGTTACACAAACTGTGTGATTTTAATTTAATTATCATTTAATGTAAAGTGAGCTGTAGTATCTTCTGTGGGACGCCCCGTCACAGGAAACACTGGGGACATTATTAAATATATAGATTTGATTAGCGTCAGTGTTATTATAGCTAACAAGCTAAAACCATAAAAACATTTTTCATTGCTTGAATCTGAACCGACTGTAAGAAACTTAAACCTTTCTTATTTTCATTTATGCACCAAACTAAACCTGAAATAAACATTCATTAAAAACTACAATAATATAAAATTAAACCGAATTCAAAATATTAATAAACTATTATAGTATCTCAGTGATGCAAAAATAACACTAGTTGGCAAAATCTGTTTATTACCGTGTGTTTATATATTTATATATAAGGCAGAAATTGTTAAAGTTCCTAAATTGTTCAACTTAGCAGCACAGATGCACCTTGGGGAAAAAGTATTATTGGTTATAATTAATAACAGTAATAATCTGAAGCAGAATAGCGTATTCCAGATTATTCTCTGGTGTATTATTAGGGTATGTCCTGAGACAGTGGATGATAATCGAGCCGTGCTCTCGTCTCTGGTCCAGCTGTGGCAGAATGCTCATTAATTATATATATAAAATAATGTTTGTATATTTGTGTTGTTGTCGTCATGCCGGAGCTGCCATTGTCTGTGAGGGGTTTACGGAGAGGTTTAGCTGTTAAGAGTAGGCGACTAGCTACTTCACTCACTTCATACAAACAACATATTACTATTTTCTTCTTTTTAATTCAATTTCTATGAAAAGATTTATCACAAATTATGTGTTGTGTATTTTCTGGTAATCAAATGAAGACATAAAACATTAATTTATCTTTTAATTTAATTAAACTTTTTTTGTCAAACGAAGCTGCACAACTGAACTTTATACTGTTAAAATTAAAACATGGAGGAAAAAATGTGATGTATTACTTAAAAAATAAAGTTAATGTATTATTAGTGTTAGTATTATTATTATATTGAGACGGTATTTAAATTCTACTTTACAAAAGTAGTACATGAAGTACAGAAGTGATGTATTTGTTAAGCCGAACTGATATTTTGACGGTTGCCGTGACGATCTTTGAGTTTCTGTGTTTATGACGGTAGCGTTTCTCAAATGAAGCGGTGAAGTGACTCTCCGAGCGGCTCTGGAGATGACAGACATGCGTTTATGTCCTTATATGATTCAAGATTCAAGAGTTTTATTTGTCACACACACAGTTATATACAGAATATACAACCGGCAGTGAAATGTAAACAGGTCCGCTCCATGGACAGTGCACATTCACAGTTAAAAACACAAGGAAGAAATTATAATAGAAATAGGATAAAAAGTACTATATATATATATATATATATATCTGTAGAATTATAAATAATCAAGTCAAGAGAAAAACAAAGTAAAAAATAAGAATAAAGTGGAATAAAATAATTGAAGTAGACTGTGCAGTGAGTAAACTGTAGACTTATAAATATGTGGTTAACAAATGTATAAGAGTATAATGTGCAAACAGGTTTATAACAGGTTGTTACACAGTAACAACGAGAACAGAAAGTGCAGTGCAGTGTCAGTGTATCGATGTTTATCCTGAAGTGAAGTCACGTGATAAGTTAAGTTCAGGAGTCTGATGGCCTGGGGGAAGAAGCTCCTCCTGAGTCTCTCAGTTTTGGCCATCAGGCTTCGGAAGCGCTTACCAGATGGCAGCAGCGTGAAATGAGGGTTTGCAGGGTGATTAGAGTCCTTGATGATCTTAGTAGCTCTACCTTTGCAGCGCTTGGTGTAGACGCCCTGCAGAGACGGAGAGCTGACCCTGAGATACGCCGGATAAGCGCACGACTCTTTGCAGGGCTTTGCGGTCATGACTGGTGCTGTTCCCATACCACGCTGTGATGCACTGAGTTAAAACACTTTCTATCGCCCCAAATAGAAAGTTTTCAGGATAGCTGGTGAAACCCTGAATTTCCTCAGCTGGCGCAGGTGGTACAGTCTTTGCCTGGCTTTTTTCACCTGTGTCTGAATGGGAGCAGTCCAGGTCAGGTCCTCGGAGATGTTTACTCCCAGGTACTTGAAGCTGCTCACTCTCTACTACTGGTGACCCGCTGATCATGAGGGGGAGTATGTCCGTTGCTGTCTCTTCCTGAAGTCCACAATCATTTCTTTGGTCTTGCCAACATTCAGAGAGAGACAGTTGTCCTGGCACCATGATGTTAGATGCTCCACCTCGCCCAAGTATGCAGTCTCATTGTTGTTGGAAATGAGGCCCAGGACAACAGTATCATCAGCAAATTTGATGATAGAGGTGGAGCTGTGTGTGGACAAACAGTCATGCGTGTAGAGAGAGTAGAGCAGGGGCTCAGGACACAGCCCTGTGGAGCTCCCACACTCAGGGTGATGGAGGTGGAGGTGGACTGGCCTATTCTCACCACCTGAGGCCTGCCAGTGAGGAAGTCCTCAATCCAGTGGCAGAGAGAAGGATTCAGGCCGAGATCCAGGAGTTTGGAGGTTAGCTTGGTGGGAACTATGGTGTTAAAGGCTGAGCTATAGTCAATAAATAGCAGTCTTACGTAGTTCCCACTTTTGCTGTCGATGTGAGTGAGGGAGGAGTGGAGGACATGAGAGATGGCATCTTCAGTCGATCTATTGGGACGATAGGCAAACTGAAGAGGGTCCAAAGTGTCAGGAATGAAGGCGCAAAATGGTGTTTTTAATGAGTCTCTCAAAGACCTTCATGACT
Organism: Paracanthobrama guichenoti; assembly: GCA_018749465.1. NCBI lineage: Eukaryota > Metazoa > Chordata > Actinopteri > Cypriniformes > Gobionidae > Paracanthobrama > Paracanthobrama guichenoti. The sequence goes on along the minus strand of CM031962.1, from coordinate 504,147 downwards.
ATAGACGTGAGAGCCACTGGACGATAGTCATTTAGGTAAGAGGGTTTACTGTTCTTAGGGACAGGGATGATGGTGGATTTTTGAAGGAGGTGGGGACCACAGATGTAGCGAGGACTCATTAAAGATAGATGTAAACAACCCAGCGAGCTGATCAGCACAGGACCGCAGAACACGACCTGAAATACCATCCGCCCGGCAGCTTTCCTGACGCCCACACGCTTGAGTGCTCTCCTAACTTCATCCTCTGAGACAGAGATCACGTGATTGTTGCTGCTCTGAGTAATTTCTCTAACGCGCCACTTGGCGGAGTCGCGCGTCGCGGTTACAGTCAAAGCGCCAGAGAAAGAGTTTAACTCGCTCACGAGCAACGGATCAACGCTTGCCTCTGCAGAGGATTTAGATCCAAACGAGCAGATGGACCTCAGACCTTGCCACATGCGCCGTGAGTCGTTGAGTTGGAAATGAGACTCCACTCGATCCCTATAACGGAGTTTTGCGGCTTTAACTGCTCGTCTGAGAGCATAGCAGGACGATCTGTATTCATTCATATTCCCTGAATGGAGACCGGCGTTGTAAGCAGCAGTGCGTGCGTTCACTGCCGCGCTGGATTGAATTGTCCACCCACGGTTTCTGATTTGAGAAGGACGTTATTGTTATTGTTTGCGTGGCTTGCTCTGTAAGCGTGTTGATGAAGCAAAGCGCCACGCCTGTGAACTCGCCACGCCAGCTGAACTCGCCGAACATGTCCCAGTCAACGTCATCAAGAGCTGCCTGTAGCGCGGTCTCTGAGTGGGGCGACCAACGCTTAACTTCCTGCCTCACCGGGGGTTCCTGGAGGAGCTTTTGTTTGTATTCGGGAGTGAGGAAATTAGCGGCATGATCCGATTTGCCAAACGCTGGAAGTGACCGCGCTTTATAGGCGTTCTTGAACGGAGAGTAGCAGTGATCCAGTGTGTTTGCTCCTCGTGTAGGACAGGAGACGTGCTGGTGAAAGTTTGGCAGGACTTTCTTTAGAAAGTATGAGATGGAAACACGGAATTGTCACGCACAAGTGTGTGTGTGTGTGTGAGTGAGAGTGAGTGTGTGTGAGTGTGAGTGAGTGTGAGTGAGTGTGAGAGTGAGTGTGAGAGTGAGTGTGAGAGTGTGTGACTGAGTGTGTGACTGAGTGTGTGACTGAGTGTGTGAGAGTGTGTGACTGAGTGTGACTGAGTGTGTGAGTGAGTGTGAGAGTGAGTGTGAGAGTGAGTGTGACTGAGTGTGTGACTGAGTGTGTGACTGAGTGTGTGACTGAGTGTGTGACTGAGTGTGTGACTGAGTGTGTGACTGAGTGTGTGACTGAGTGTGTGACTGAGTGTGTGACTGAGTGTGTGACTGAGTGTGTGACTGTGAGTGTGTGACTGTGTGTGTGTGTGTGAGTGTGTGTGTGTGTGTGTGTGTGTGTGTGTGTGTGTGAGTGTGTCTGTGAGTGAGTGTGTGTGAGGTAAATAAACTGCAGGTCAGCGCCATTCATTCACACAAACACGCAGGATTCATATTTAAATAGTGTTTTTGCTGTTTAATGTTAACAGACCCTCGTCTATATCACCAGATGTGTTCTCAGGTACCGATTGATTTAATGTGAATCGGTTCACGGTAGTACCGACGTAATTCGGTCGCTTCCCTTAAAAGTACAGAGTTCGGTGCCCAACCCAAATGATCAGTTGTTGCTTTCTACTTTCCTTTAGTAGTGAATAATTCACTGTTACAGTGACCGTTCGGCCATGAGTCCAGCCCTGGTGTCAGCCGTGATGCAGGACACTTTACTCTCTGTCCCGATCCTGTGTGTGACCTCTGCCAGCGCCTCAGTGTCCAGTGTCCAATCCTCCATATATGATGGGCTGTCACAGGCATGCAGGGAGTCGTGTGTATGCTTGACCACCTGTCTGTGGTCAGCGGTGCTCTCCCTCATGTTATCGTCCAGATCAGGGATGGCAGTCCTGTTTGTCAAGTGTCTGGAGTAGCTCTTTAAAACTCGCCTTTTCACAGGGATGATGGGACACCGTCTCCTTTGCAAAACTTGCCAAATAGGCGACATGACGTTTTTCTTGTTAACCAACTGCATCTTTTTCTGGTGCGCCATTTCCTGAGATACAAAAGTTAATTAAATGTGTAAATAAGTAGATAAATTATTACATAAATGAGCAAATAAAGTTCTCTGATTTCTGTCATGATTGTTTATTTATTATGTGTTTAGTCTGGTATTGGCATCAGGGTTAATTATGTGACCATTATTCAAAAAAATATTGTGTAACTAATCATTGTGTCTTCTGGTGACCTCTTCCATGCTTCTGTTCACTCTTCAAGACCGCCGAGTAATGCAACACGTATGGCTCATAAGTATGCCATAACTTTACAGTTTCAGCTTGGTGCCTTTGACAACACTAGACACAGCGGTTAAAAACACTTGTGTGATGAATGTGGACATGCACAATCAATTAGAATAATGCAAATTACCTTAATTCAGCAAATCTGGGCGGATGGACGGGTGTGGTCGTGGGCTAGCAATGTGTATCTGATAGGAATAAAAGATGTAGTCCAATTATAATTGAATGGATTGTTCTTGCCGCTTCCATAGACATCTGTGTGTTTCACAAACTAAGTGTATTGTTTGCTAGGACTTATGTGTGTTTAAATGTCTGAAACCTAAAATAAAGATTATGTGGTTGAGAACAGTATAACACCGAAATCTGCGTTCTGGGTCCGGTTACACAGCGGTTATATAGGTACCCAGTGCATGCTGTGACTGACGCTTGTGCTGTTTCAGACGTTAGTGGAGTATGCCAGCCTGTGGAGGATGGAGGAGGAGCCGCTGCCGGTGCTGGAGGTGTACATCATGGCCCTGCTGAGCTTTGCACAGGTGTCACCGTACCTGTCCGCCCAGTGTGAGAAGGTGCCCGTGGTGCTGGAGAGGCTCTCGCTGTGAGTACGGCCCTAGCTCACACTTCTCCTCTCTCTGCTCCAGTCTGTTATATCAGTGTGTGTATCTGTCTTCTGTAGGAGCTGTGCAGAGCTGCTGATTTCCATGCCCCGGAATATCCCAGATGCATTGTGGGAGAGGTTTAGGTCATCTGTCCAGGTATATTGAGTTACTAGGATTTGCATTGATCAGCTTTGTTGTCGTCTTCAGTAAAGTACTGAACTTGATAGTTAATAGCTAATAAGACTTGCATAGTTTTTAATGTTTGATTTGTGTCTGTAGATCGCACACCCTCTTGTGCAAGAGAAGGGAATCAGTCATCTCCTCATTCTCTCCACCATCGCACGAGAGCAAGGGGTCTGGACCAATCCGACACTGCAGGCCATCCTCACCAATGACCTTCCACCGCAAGAGAAAGGTGAGGGTTAGGGCTTCTCTCCATCACACGTGAGCTGATGACAGCATCGGCGGTTGGGTAGAGTTGACCTGTGCTACACAAGCACTGAAAGGTTGTCATTTTCTGTGTAGTCCACGAGTTCCTCACCCTGGAAGGACCAACACTTCTGAGGATGCGGGTCAAGCACCTGATCAAAGAGAGCTGTGTCGATCAGGCTGCGTCGCTGGCCAAGGCCTGTGCCGAGTTCTCTGGGTTTGAGGAGACGGGACACTTCAAGCAGATGTACCTGGTGTGTTTGTGCACGGTTGCTCCGCAGGAACTTATAATGGAAGAGGTAAGACTATTTCTGCGTCTTACCATTCCTGTTCAGCTTTAACAGTTATGTATTTCATTAAAAATTGGAAGTATATTTTCATAATCCCAAAGACAAGTATAGGGTTTACATCTGTAATTTCTCCCCCTTCCTCTTTCAGCTCTCAAAAGTGGACTGTCGTGATGCTTTAGAGATGATTTGTAACCTTGAGGCTGATGGGGATGAGAAAGCGGCGTTTACGTTGTGTTCTGGTTTTTTGACCCGTCAGATTCTACAGGAGGATACCTACTGTGCTTGGCAAGTCACAAACGTTACCAATGCTTGTAGAGCTGGGAAATGAGAGTTTGCTGCAGCTATGATGATGATTAAATTAAAGCGTTCTGTTTGTAAAGAGTTTGCGGGATGTGTGTTCTCTGGCAGGGAGTTGACTCTGTTCTGGGGGAAACTGCTCAAGCGATTAGAGCCTTCGGATCAAGGCTTTTTGGACCGATGCCGTCAGATGTCATTTCTGTCTAAAACCGTGTTCCACCTACTCTTTTTCATCAAAGTCATCCAGTCAGAGGTGAACCTTTTCTTTTTCTCGATTCATGCTGGTAATTTTAAACGTGATCAAATGTCTTAAATACTAAATACTACTTTTCCAAATCAATAGATGGACAAAGTTGGACTTTCGACTTGTGTTGAGATCTGCATACGAGCTCTGCGTTTGGAGTCGTGCGAAGGAAGCACCAAGGCCACTGTCTGCAAAACCATTTCCTGCCTCTTGCCCTCTGACCTGGAGGTCAAAAGAGCATGCCAACTGACAGAGTTTCTCCTGGAGCCAACCGTGGACTCGTACTATGCAGTGGAAACTCTTTACAATGAGCCAGACCAGAAGCTCGACGAGGAAGACCTACCGGTACCCAACTCTCTGCGCTGTGAGCTCCTTCTAGTCCTCAAAACACAGTGGCCTTTTGATCCCGAGTTCTGGAACTGGAAGGCATTAAAACGCCACTGTCTGGCTCTAATGGGGGAGGAGGCCTCCATTGTGTCCTCCATTGATGAACTGAACGATGGTGACCCTGAGGGCTTAGGGGAAGAGACCGGCATATTTAGTGAGGAGTTCAAGGATGTCTCGCAGCGCTTCCTGGACACAACTAATGAACTAAATGAAATCGAGGATCAGAAGCAGAAGAACAGAGAGTTGAAAAAGTTGAGAGAGAAAGGATTCGTCTCGGCTAGGTTTAGAAACTGGCAGGCTTACATGCAATACTGTGTTTTATGCGATAAGGAGTTTCTTGGTCACCGAATAGTGCGTCATGCGCAGACTCACTTGAAAGATGGACTCTACAGCTGCCCGATATGTTTAGAAACCTTTGAAACAAAAGAGACACTTGAACCACACGTCGCATCACATGTTAAACTTTCTTGCAAAGAGCGGCTTGCTGCAATGAAGACTAGTAAGCAATTAGCCAACCCCAAAACTGCTGCCCCTGTCATAGCAGCCCTGAAAGCTAAAAGCAGTGAAAACCAGGCGCGTAAGACCAAGACAAAAAATAACAGTGCTGGGCAATCCAACAAACTTATTAATGGAGTTGCCAATGACTCTGATGGCTTAGATTTCAAAAATGGTTGTGAGGGGAATATTTGCCCAGTCCAAAGCTGCAGGAGGGGATTTAAATATTTCCGAAATCTTGTTGCCCATGTGAAAGATCACGGCGATAACGAAGAAGCGAAGTGCTTCCTTGAAATGCAGAACACAAAAGTGGTGTGTCAGTATTGCCGCCGTCAATTTGTCAGCGTTGATCACCTAAACGATCACCTCCAGGCGCACTGCGGCACCAAACCATACATTTGCATACAGCTTAATTGCAAAGCCAGCTTTGACTCCAATGCCGAACTTATTATACACAAGAAAGACCACCCAGTCTTCAAGGCTAAGTGTATGTTTCCCGGTTGCGGCAAGATTTTTTCTGAAGCCTACAAACTGTATGACCATGAGGCACAACATTACAGAACATTTACCTGCAAAGCACCGGACTGTGGTAAAGTCTTTCATTCGCAGTCTGAGCTAGACCTCCATGCAGAGGGCCATGTCGTGAAAGTGGAAGCCTCTTCAACCAGTATTCAACCAGCAGAACCTCATCCAGACCACTCCAATCAAACAGATCAGGGCTCTCTCTCAGTAGCCCTTTTGAATGACGACGGCACAGGGTCTCAAGTGGATCATCCATCTGGCATGGGCACGATAAAGCATTCTATTGAAAATATGCTAAATAGCGCCTTTTCTGCACAAGAAGAGTGTGTCCATTCTGGGACAAGTAAACCTGAGCAACATCCCATCCATCCGCATATCCCTGTGATCAGTGACCACCTGGGCCAGTCAGCCGTGGGCCCTCACTTAATTCCACATAGACCGGAGGAGTCTCTTTTGGAGGCCTTGATGAGCGATTCAGACCCTATGCCGTCTACATCTTCATACCAGAGCGTATTAGAGGACTTTCTGCCTGTCCCACCACCTGATGGTCAGCTGCAGACCGCAGATTCAGGTACTACTCCACTATACAACAATAACAATGGATTATTTAGACATTACGGCCCTAATCCTTTACCTCCGGTTCAACCCTCATATCAGAGCCTGTGTAGTAGTAGTAACATGACCTCCCCAGCACAGACTTCCCACAATACAGCACCACTTGTGTCGTTGGGTCAGATGCTTCCACCTGTTTCTCAGACACTTCCTCTACAAATGGCTTCCGTGCCAAATAATGGACAAGTGTTGGAGAATAAATCCGTGAAACCAGTAGATATGAATGTTGTCCAAGCGGAGAAAAGCAAAGAGAGGCACAAATGTCCCTATGAAACATGTACTCGAGACTATAGCTCTTACAGAAGTGTTACTAAACACATGAAGGCTGTTCATTCTGACTTTTACACACAGTGGAAACTCGCAAAGAAGAACAACGTTGTGGTCAAATCCACACTTAGATCTGTTTCTGTAAACGGAAGCCTCAATTCAGTTGTGAATCCACAAGCCCAGATGGGCCAGAGACTCGCTGGCCCTGTTGTTCATCCCGTTAGCCAGCATCCTCCCTACCCTTCCAACTGTGCAAACCCCAACTATCCTTCTGTCCCCGCTCAAGTCACTGCGTCCCCAGGGCATATCCGCACCAATGAAATGGACAATATATTAGATCCCATTGTTCTCTCTCAGCTTGGAAATGGTACAAATCAGTCTCAAATGGCAGCAGACCACTTGTGGGATCCCAGGAACAATTCAGTACTCCAACAGCAGATATGTAATTCTCAAACAATGACCCAAAACATGAACACACTTTCTAGCAGCCATTTTACTCGCATGAATACAGCTTCTAGTGAGCAGAGAGGTATGAGTTACACTACTCTACAACCGCAGAATAATACTAATGTTTACCCTGCACCAGCTCAAGCAGAGAGCGTTCAAAAACTCAATGGCACCTCGGACGAAAGCCTGCATCCAGTTGGCAATCTCAATCCACCGCAGCAAATAATGGGTCCTAATGTAGTGCCAGCCGTTAATTCTGTAGTAGAGACAAATCTGGGATCTGCTCAAATGTCTTATGCTGACAGTTCTGTTTCAAAAGATACTTCAGCAGATTACACGCAGCAAACAAATGATAATTTCTCTGTAGTAGCCAATAGTCAGTGTGTGGTGAAGTTGGAGAGAGATACCGCTTTAGGTTTACCACTTCCAATCAATGAAACGCCCCCATCAAACAGCAGTTCTCCAAGTTGTCAGAATAACACTGGAAATGCATCCAGTGATAAAGGCACCAAAAAAGTTAAACGAAGCAGAAGAACAAAATGGCCTGCAATTATTAAAGATGGCAAGTTCATTTGCTGCCGGTGTTATAGAGAATTCCCGAGTTCTAAATCTCTGGGAGGACATTTGTCAAAACGGGCTCATTGCAAACCCTTCGATGAAGCGGACCTGACAGCGGACCTCCCTAGCTCATTTCTTGATCTTCTTAACTCGCCTCATCCCACACCATCCTCATATGTGACCCTGCCACAGAGTAAAGGCCCTCTTGATCCAAAACTATACCCAAATGTCACTTTTCCCCAAGCCAATGGCACCTACAACAGCAATGACAAACAGATGGGGGTAGTGTTCAAGCAAAGCTCGTCAAATCTGTGTGCGAGCTCTGGACAAGAACAGCAGACGCTTCCAATCCCCTGTGGTCCATATGCTCAGAGCAGTCGCATGTCAGAAACTAGTGTCATCCAGCACACTGGTAGTGTCAAACATCAGCTACAAGCCAGTTACTCTGAGATGCCTCTGTTTAATGACGAAGTCAGTGATCCTCTTCTTTCTCAATTGTTGGCTGATGACCAATCTACATCCAGCCTGACTAGCGGATCGTCAGATCATGTCAGTCAAATTCTTCAAGCTGAAACTTTAAACAAAATGAAAGAGTTCAAGGAAAAAATAACAGACAGTGCGAGTGACTTATCAAATGATGGGCTTCTGGCAGCCATGGCAAGTCTTGCTCAGAACCTGGTGTCTGAGAAGAGTGTCAAAGAACGACTACGTCAACAGATATTGGCTGGAGACCTTTACAAAAAAAGCAGTTTGCCTCGTGGATCAAGTGTTGACAGTTCCTACTCACAAATGTCTGTTGCAAGTCCTGACATTGTGGATCCACAACATACCTCAAACTTGATTGAGAATGCACCTCAAAGTGAGCCGCAACCTGTGGGAAACACAGCCCCTATAATCCCTGTCGAGGCAGTTTCACAATTGGGTGACGTCAGGCCAAGTGAAGGCGTAATTCACACGGTTTCATCTGTGTCTTCGGGAAGTGGCGTCAATGATCAGTCCACCAATATGCCTGTAACCGAAGTGGATGAAGTGTTGGAGATCCAAAAAGCTCTTGAGAATCTTGACCTAGACCGAGAAATCAATGAGGTTATCAAACCTGTGGCTGGTCCTGCAATGAGTGACGCAAGCAAAGCTCAGCCTACTAAGCCAGCGCCCATTGATTTACCCAAGGAGATACCAATTTATGTGAAACCATTTGCATGCGACACAAATGGTTGTAATTACAGTTGCATGACGAAAGATGCTCTTTTTAAACACCTTGTCAAGCTCCACAATTACACAGATAAAATGCTTACTCAAATGAAAGACCAGTTTAATGTTTCCCCTTTCGGGTGTCACAAATGTTCCAAGGCCTTCACGCGCAACTCCAATCTCAAAGCCCATTATATGTCAGTTCATAACTTTTCACAGGAAGAAATAAAGAGGATGAAAATCAGGCCTAAGCCCAATCACAGACTCCTGGATAGTGATGGAGGAAGCCCTTGTCCAGTGCCAGAAATCCCCAATCCGGTTAAAAACACTTCATGTGTGGATGCGCGTAAACAGCAGAAAGATGTTAAATCTACATCAGGCTTAAAGAAAGAAGAGAATGTCAAAACATCACATTGCATTACTCCACTCGTCCAGCAATCTTCTTTTGTGTGCAGAAGTCCTGCATTGGGAACACAGGCGCTAACTCAGAAGGCCGTTCAGCCGTCAGTGATTGTGTCTGGCCGTTCCTCAGTGACTCCAAGAATGGATCAGAACGCAAACGGGTGGTTTTCCACAAATTCCTCAGTTCCTGGTCAAACCCATGTGTCACCACTAAAAGAGATTCTGCCCATAGCCCCTTTTACCCAGAATCCTTGTGCACCAGTACAGACATTAAATCAGGCATTGGACAAAAGGCCCAAACCTAGCAAGCCTCGAGTGGCAAAGCCAAAAGAATCTCCCAAAAAAACGAAAGAGAAAAAAGCAGATATCGACGACGCTTTTAGCCCTTATAGACCTTATCGGTGTGTTCACCAGGGCTGTGCGGCAGCTTTCACAATCCAACAGAACTTGATCCTGCATTATAAAGCTGTGCATCAGTCTGATTTGCCTAAATTTGAGGTCAACAGTCAAGATGAGCAGTACGAAGAGGAGATTGAGGACAAGGATCGAAACGAGGATAGTGACGACAAGTTGGACGCGGACATAACGGAGGTGGATGAGTTCAGGTGTCAAGTCAAAGACTGTTCTTGCATTTTTCAGTCAGTTACAGACTTGCTCCAGCACTACCTTCAGCTCCACAAATTAGCCCTTGAGAAAGCCGGTGCCATGATGTGCAGTATCAACCTGGGCAGGTTTCAATGTGACCAGCCAAACTGCTCCGAGACCTTCACTGCTTTCTGGAAATACATCAGCCATGTCGACAAAGAGCATAAAGAAACCAAATTCTCAAAAGTGGAGCCCGTGGAAGGGATGTTCAGATGTCAGGTGGAAGGATGCGAATGCGCTTACAGCACACGGTCGAATCTACTGCGGCACACCATGAAGAAACATCAAGACGTGTACAAACGGCTGCTCATGAACCCTCGAGAAGGCGGGAGTGGGGTTAAACTCGGTCGTCCCAGGAAGTATGAAAAGATTGAAGTTGTCGAGAAGGAAAACCGAGAGACTAACAAGAAACCCATCAAAAAGGTAGCCATCAAGAAGGACGCCATCAAGAAGGACGCCATTAAAAAGGATGTCATCAAGAAGGATGTCATCAAGAAGGACGCGATCAAGAAGGAAGTCATCAAGAAGGATGTCATCAAGAAGGAGGCGATCAAGAAGGAAGTCATCAAGAAGGACGCGATCAAGAAGGATGCGATCAAGAAGGACGCAATCAAGAAGGACACGATCAAGAAGGAAGCTATGAAGAAGGTAGCTCTTAAAAAGAGAAAAGCTCATAAAAACAATTGGACCAAATATGGGAAACCCATTTTGAAAACACAGGAAGAAGCCTCGGCCATGTGCACCAAACGCCTACAACTGCAGTACGCTTGTATGATAAAGGGTTGCGAAACGGTGACCAGTTCTGAGCGAAACATAATGAAACATTATCTTCAGCATGGGCTCCCAAAGCAATACCTGGAAGAGCAGAGGAGCAACTTCATATACTGTAAAAAGATTCCCCGCTCCAGATACAAGCGCATCGTCTCCAGAAGCGACGACACAGATAAATCGGAGGAGAGCTCCATTGAGACGACTGAGAATGAAGAAGTGGCCGAGCCCGGCCAGAGTGAATCCGAGTTCTCGAAGCCCACGTCTGAGAAGGAAAGCACGGAGGACGTTGATCTGTCTGATGGCAAGCCTTCTACAGACACGTGCTCGGAGATATCGGTGGTGGTTAAACGGCGGAGGGGGCGTCCGCGCAAGAGCGACATTGTGAAGAAAAAGGCCTTCGGACCTAAAAGGATTACGAGACTCAGGACTGCGAGGAGTTCTAAAGTCACTTACGTGGACACGAACACCGATTCCATGTCCTCTAGCGCGACCGTGACACAGGAGGACGTCTCCGGTCAGAATACGCCGCTGAGCTCGTTCAAGCCCATGGGATTTGAGGTGTCCTTTCTTCAGTTTCTCCAGGAGTCAAAGACATCCCAAAAGAGAAAGGCAACGGTACCGCTGAATGGAAATGCACACAAAAGACTACACACGGCGTTCCACCTAAAGACCGCGACGGTCGTGTGCAAACGATCTGATGCTCAATTGCACTCGAGAGAAGTCCAGAAACCCATCGAGTTTAAAAACCCACAAAAGCTGACCTCCCTCGGCAACGTCACATTCGAGGTGCAAAAGGTTTTCTCTGACGTCCTTGAAATTCTTCTTAAGCAGCTTCATGAAATGCGACCCACGGTGATCCTTCAAAAAGACAACTAGCACACGGACCCTCGTGTGTTGTTGTTCTGAACTCAGGATAAAGTGATGGTGAACTTGCTGCAAACCATTAGTTTGAACTATTCAGACGCGAGTGCTGTGGGATGCTCTCGGATCTGGAAACACTACACACTCTCCCAAGGTCCCTAGTGCGATGTTTATTAACAGAACTGTGTAAGTTAAGCTCACTTTATAGTTGCAGTAGATGATGAAATACCTCTAAAGCATGTTATGTCCTTATGAAGCCGTTCAGCACATTTCTGTTGCCTTTTGGAGTTGAGTTTTTTTTTTTTTTTTTTTTTTTTTGAGTATTGTATAGACTCGTACTTTTAATATTCCATTGGACTCTTTTCTATCCAGCTGAAAGTGAATCATTATCAATTCTGATGTTATGTAGTGCTGTGTATAATTCGTAACTGTTTTGGTCCTTGTAAATCTGAAATTTGTCAATAATGTTGTGTGTGGCTCTTTGATCAACTACTGCCACCAGCAGTCTGTATGTTAATCAATAGCAACCAATTTAATACAGCTTGCATTTTGTTACTCCGTGTTGGTGTCATCCTTAAAGGCACAGTCACATGGTTTTGAACGCTGGTGTTGTGTAGAGGTTAGGGTGGATGATGTCCAGCGTTCTTGTATGGGTATGGTTGAATTACAGGGACAGAGGTCGTGTCCCCTCGAGTTCAACAGCTTACACATGCCAAACAGTGTTTTAATGAGGTTCTCAAACGCCATGAGGGGTGTGTTCAGGGGCAGGGGCGTTCCTTAAAATGCTAATTCTACTTGATCTAACCTCATTTTGTTGGTGTAATTTAATGTATGCATAAGGGATAGCTATTATGTTAGATTAATACAGCTTCATATCGATAATTTATTTGATTTAAAACCACGGTTAAGCTCCCAGGGTTTCCACAGCTCTTAGTCAATTAAATTCAGTATCATGGCATTAAATTAGAGTCCTATGATTTCTGTGATGCAGAATCCATTCATAAAAATGTAATTTACTGACACAGGATTGGTCAAACTTTGTCTGAATAAATCAACAGCAGGTCAGACTCTTAAAGTGCCAGTTCACCCATTAATGAGAATCCTGGGATCATTTCGTCGCCCTAATGTCGCTCACACCCGTCAGACTTTCCTTCATCATATAAAGCCATGGAGTCTCTCCAGAACATCTGGAATAATCGGCTTGATCCGTATGGATCAGTTTCTCTTTATGAGCTTTCTGAAGCGTCAGTGGAAGTTGCTTAGCCTGTCAATGGAGGACAGAAATCTCTCCATTTCATTAGAACATTCAGAAACAAAACAATAAATGTGAAGTAGTAAGTTCTTTGGCAAAATTACATTTCCTTAATAGTCTAAACACGATCACTGTTTCCGTCAGTGCAGCTTCACAAACACAACACTAAATATGTTCAGCCCAAGCTAAGACTGGTTATAGGCTTTATTAGCTTACTGTCATATATACACTGTGTTTCACAGAGTTGCTAAGTTATTAAACAATATTTAATTTTTGTTTCTATAATGACCACTAGGAGGTGTTCTAGGCGTATGTTTTCCTTGATTGGTTTCCCCTGAGGAGCTGAAAGCACAGCGCGGCCTCCACACTACACTTGTGCGTGCGGCGTGAAACCGATCAGCTAAACTTCACTGCGGTCAAATCAGCATCAAAACTTCTGCAATCATATTTTTCCTTCAAATAACAAGTCAAGAGAGGGAACAACGCACATCAAGAAAGGAATTATTTCACTATTTAAGATCGGGCAGGGCGGGGATACATTTTGGTAGCCCGACTGGAAAACACAATAGTCCCGGGACGTCGGGCTAGCGATTTTGCGAGCCCTCACATTTAGAGACATACTGACGCGTTCGTTCCCTTCGGTTTATCCCTTACATTTTCTTTAATTGGTCTTAAAAAGCTCTTGAATGTCCCTTCACTGAACCTGCAGAAACCCTGGCTCCAAACTCACTTCATAACGCCAGTCGAGTGTTAAACTGTGATCCGGTGTGACTACTTATCACAGGATGAGGCAGAAAATATATTACTTTATAAACTATAGGCTATAGTCACAATCTGTTTATTTCTCCGGCTTCCACGTCTGTCGCGCTCACGCCAAAGGAGCTTACTTTGAAAGGCTTGTGCGCTCAACTGAGTGTGAGACGCCTTATGCTCCGTAATGGGTAAACATTTAATAATAATAATAGCCTTCTCTATTGACATTTGGAGTAAATGTGAGAGTACATGAGCATTTCTCTGAATGTAAAAGCCCTGAGGGATGTTTAGTCGAGCGCTTTCATGACGACGGTACAGGAGTTTTATCTGAATAAATGCAGGCTCATATTTTATATTAAAAATATTAAATCTTTAATGTAAAACTGGGGTAACCCTAACGCTCAAAATAATGAATTGGTTTGAGTCGACTCAAATTAAACAAATGAGTTCAATCAAGTGTTTAGTGTTCTCAAAACTGACACTGACATTTAAGTAATCTGAATTGTTTCAATGCTTTGAGTTTTATGAACTACTTTCTTTTAATTTAGACAAACTTTAATTTAACTGAAACTGGGCTGGGATTTCCATTCCCAGAATGCTTTGCACACTCAAAAGGGAGTAAATGCCAAAATTAAGTGTTATATAATGTTACTGGGTTGTTGTTTTTTTCGTGCAAGACCAATGTTAAGGTGGAGTTTTAGTGGCGTTTAATGTTTTGTAACGCTAGTTTAGAAGAGTTTCTGTTATGATGGGGTTTTGGGGGGTTTCCATGGTGAGGAGTGGAGTGAGCTCAGTCTCAGAACAGATATATGTTAAATGCTCTGGAAACCATAGGAAAATATGATTAGCTCAGTATAAATGCACTGAGGACTGAGCAGTGGAGACGTGTTCTCTGGAGTGACCAATCACGCTTCTCTGTCTGACAATCCCATGGACGAGTCTGGGTTTGGTGGTTGCCAGGAGAACGGGACCTGCCTGACTGCATTGTGCCAAGTGTAAAGTTTGGTGGAGGGGGGATTATGGGGTGGGGTTGTTTTTCAGGGGTTGGGCTTGGCCCCTTAGTTCCAGTGAAAGGAACTCTTAATGCTTCAGCATACCAAGACATTTTGGACAATTTCATGCTCCCAACTTTGTGGGAACAGTTTGGGGACGGCCCCTTCCTGTCCCAACATGACTGCGCTCCAGTGCACAAAGCGTCGGTCCATAAAGACATGGATGAGCGAGTTTGGTGTGGAGGAACTTGACTGGCCTGCACAGAGTCCTGACCTCATCCCGATAGAACACCTTTGGGATGAATTAGAGCGGAGACTGGAGCCAGGCCTTCTCGTCCAACATCAGTGCCTGACCTCACAAATGCGCTTCTAGAAGAATGGTCAAAAATTCCCATAAACACACTCCTAAACCTTGTGGAAAGCCTTCCCAGAAGAGCTGAAGCTGTTAGAGCTGCAAAGGGTGGGCCGACTCCATATTAAACCCTACGGATTAAGAATGGGATGGCATTAAAGCCCATGTGCATGTAAAGGCAGGCGTCCCAAAACTTTTGGCAATATAGTGTATTTACAGTGTATCAGTCTAATCATATTACAGTCATTTATTTTCTTTCTCTGTTCTCCGGTCTATCACGTTCCCAGCCACACACTAATCCACTATGGATATCTGACAAGGATGTTTATTTTAGACATGTAAAAAAAACACTACTCAGAAGTACAGTCTAATCCAGTAGTTCTGGTTTTGCATTAGACATTGTTTATCATACAAAAATAAACATTAATTTTTCATGCCCAACAATATGCTAAATGATTAAATGAATATAAATAAATACATGCTAAATGATTTGATTCTCAGCACAACACTGGCGTTGAGAAATGGTCCTGTATTTAATGCCATGTAGGTTGTGTGTTCTTTGACCTAGTGTAGTTTGTTGATGGTTTGCGAAGGGAAGGTTGACATCTAATTTGCCTAGATTCCCCTTAAATGACACATTTATATACAGTACAACAAAAGATATGGGAAGTGCTCACTGCATGTGAGCGTCAGTGGAAAAGCACAGGGTGGTAATCCAAGATTTCATGCAGCAGCGAACGTGAGGTTTTCCTTCCCAGCCGGCTCTGAATGAAGCGCTTCCTCCTTGGACACGGACAGTGGCTGTGGCGAGCCGAGCGTGAGCGTGGACGGAGGCCGGACGCCGCGGTCCCGTACAGGAGCGTACCTCCTGCTGAAGCACTTCCAGCACTGCTTAGACACGATGTACACCATCTCCACCACATTCAGCACGATGCAGAGGATAGACGTGCATCCCATGATGTACAGGAAGATCTTCTTCTCCGTGGCTTTGGCGATGTAGCAGTCGACGGTGTTGGGGCAGGGGCTCTCGTCACACTGGAGCAGCCGGGGCACGTGGAAGCCGCTGTACAGGAAGTAGAACGCCAGGAGCGTGGCCACCTCGAAGGCTGTTTTGAGGACCAGACTCATGATGTATGTAAAAAGCAGGCCTCCGTCTATGCTGCCTTTGTCCTGGTACAGCCTCCGCCTGTGCTTGCTCTCCCGGTGCTCCCGGTACGCCACATGCAGAGCCACAAGCAGCGACGGCGTGGACACCATGATGAGCTGGACGGCCCACAGGCGCACCTGAGAGATGGGGAAGAAGCTGTCGAAGCACACCTGCTCGCAGCCCGGCTGCTGCGTGTTGCACACAAAGTCTTTGAACTCGTCCTTCCACACCTGCTCGGCGGCGGCCACAAACACCAGGATGCGGAAGACGAAGAGGATGGACAGCCAGACCCGGCCCACCACAGTCGAGTACTTGTTCACTCCGCTCAACACATTCTCCAGGAATCCCCAGTTCATGATTCATCGGGCCGCTGTGGAGGAGAGTTACACACACCATACACACTCTGAGTAACGCTTCTGTATGGGCAGTGATGGTTCCATTGCACCTTTCCATTGTTCTTTAACGGAAACCCCTGGTGTTAAGACTTAATATAACTTAAATGATGTCTATATTTTGGACAAAGGGGGCGCCATTTTGTTTATTGATGACGTCAAACGGTTGCACTCGGTGAGCGACTGGTGCTACTGTTGGTATTTTTACCACAACACAACTCGACAAAACTCAGACGACGCCACATTGTGCAGCTTTTGGCTGTGATTATCAGTCGAAGGGCAACAGGAGAAGCAACGCAAGTCTTCACTGCTTTCCTGATGACAAGAAGAGGAGTAAAACATGTGAAGATGCCTGTGGACAAACTAAACTTCCTAAAGACGCGTGTCTGTTCTCTCCACTTTAACCCTGACGACTTCGAGGCTTTTAGTCGACCACAGCCACTGAAAGAGCTTCAGGTGTGATGGATATAAGCGGAGGCTTAAACTTAATGCTGTACCATCGATCTTTCCCCACAGGAAGTCTCAACACCCCCGGATATCGAGTGCAATCCGCGCTGTGATACGGCAGCTAGATGCCATCCTGATGTAGAAAACAGAGAACAGAGAACAGAGATGCGGGTCTTTGGGAAGTTTAGTTTCTTGTCATCAGGAAAGCAGTGAAGACTTTTCTACTACATATTTCAGTGAGACATCATTTAAGTTATATTAAGCCATTAACCCTTTAATGGTAAATCATGAAAAGTCGTTCTGCACTTTTACAAATAAAGGTTCTTTATTGGCATCAAATGTTCCATGAACCTTTAACTTCCATTGCACTGAAGGATCTGTAGATTAAACATTTATAAACTAAGAGAAACAGTTCCTGTGTGGCATTGCTGTGGAAACGCTCTCTTTGAGCCTTTATTAACACACGCGCTGTTTAATGTCACATTTGCTTATGACAGAGATCAGGTTATACTCGTACACACACTTCCTCAGAGTCGACACACATCTAACAGAGCCATGAACGCAGGTTCAGTGACAGT